>CM076579.1:517080188-517333057 GCA_034641835.2 Pinus albicaulis | reverse complement strand
TTGAAACCGATACATTTTTGATCCCTCTAGCGAGGGGGAATTAGTCCAGGTGGATCTGATGAGGTCATTGAAAGTGGGGTGGGAGAGCCAAAAACCTTCGAATCGGAAAGGGCGTCTGGAGGAGTTTCCTGGCCTTAGCCACTGGAGTGAGATCGGCCAGTGATCAGATCCAGATAGGGGAAGGATGGAATCCGAAAGATCTCCGCCAAGATGAATCGCATTGTCAGAGATGAGGAACCTATCTAATTTGGAAGTGATTTACTGCCTTCCTTCCCTACGATTCCTCCAAGTATGCATTCCATTACAAAATGGAAAATTGATTAGCCAGTTGTTATGGATGAAGTCTTTGAAGTGGCTATTCTCCTGATCTAGTTTAGCTCGACCTCCCTGCTTTTCCTCCAGTTTGGTAATCATATTGAAATCTCCTCCAGAAATCCATAAAGGATGGAGTCTGTTGAGATTGAGCATTTCTATAGTGTCAAGTAGAGAAATTTTGTTGCCCGCCTCCTGAGGGAAGTAGACATTGGTTAAATGTCCATGAATATTAGTGCCGATAATATGGAAAGTGGCCTGAATGATGTGATGGGAAGCATGAATATCTGAGAGTGTGATGGCTTGTGCGTTCAAGGCTATTGCGAGACCACCCGAGGCACCAGAAGCATCCACTGCAACCGAATGACGCTTTAGAGAGGATCTGACCAAGAGTATAGTTGTTACATTTAGTTTCTTGCATAAAAAAGATATGGGGTTGCTCCTGCTTTATCATAAGTTTTATCATTCTGACTTTGTTGGGGCTGTTGAGCCCTCTTAAATTCCATGAAGTGAGCTTCATGATCCACTAGGGTTGGTTGGCTTGTAATACTTTGTCAGCTTAGCATATCTGCCTGAGTCCACCAGGATTTTCCCTATTGTGATGGTTCTTTGAAGATCAGTTTTTCTTCCCCTTTTTTTAGAGTCTTTGGGAAAGTATCTTCCATCCCATTGACTGCCCGGTTGTATGTCTAGTTTTTGTTGTTGGTAGGCCCTGGAGATCATAACTTCCAGGGCATTGAGTTGGTGCGCTGGAATCTTGTCATAGTCTTTTCTTTTTCATGCTTGTTCCAGTTCAAAAATGTCAAGACCTCTCAAGTCGATACTTTCCAGCTCTTCCTCCATATGTTGTGAATGGCTGTTGTCTGCGGAAATGAGTGCGGTTTGCAGAGGCTGACTTAGGGTGCAATCAACATCCATGCCATTTGGCTTCCATTCCAGGTCCTTTAGAGGCTCAGTGGGGATTGCAGAGCAGTCCTTCAGGGAAGAGGAAGGGGGGGGGGGTGACCGAAGGAGGAGGGGGAGGGTTAGGAGAGCTCTTCTGAGGGATGGGCGAGGAATTCTGGATAGGGTCAGCCGAGGCATTTGCTAGGATCTCAAAGCTGTTGCTTGTGGAGGGAGCTGAGGCGCCGGTCTGCATGGGTTTTTTCCCGGTGGAAGTCTTTTTATTAGCTCTTTTTCGATTTGCAACTTTGGTGAAGCCATCTTGGGCCGATGAATAAGAGGGGCTAGAAGGATGGGGCTGAGAATTCAAAGGGAAATCCCAAAACAGATGGCCAAGTGCATGACATTTGCGACAACGAAAAGGAACATGTTCAAAATCTAAGGGCTAAATCCATTCAAATTCATCATGGTAAAGACTTACCGAGTCCGGAAGGGGCTTTTACAGTCGCATGAAGACGCAGATACGAGCATAGGAGGTGTATCTGCGCAGCTTTGTTTCTTCCACTATTTTGATGAATTCACCCAAGCCCTTGCCTATGTCTCTCAGCGAATCTTCATCCCAATATTCCAGAGGGAGCGAATACATCCGGATCCAAACTGGGGCCCAGCTGAAATCCTCCTTGTCGGGGTTAAATCTTTCAACCGATTCCCTTAAATACAAGCCTGCTGAGTTGAAGAAGTAAGGGCCTTCATCCATGACTCTGTTCCTGTCTTCTAGGCAAATGAATATCGCGGTGAAAAACCCTTTTGGACCTAACTGTAGGGTAACATGCCCCTTGGGTTTCCATTTTGCCGAGATCCATCCTTGTAGGGCTTTCTCAGTTGGCCAGAATCCAATAAAATTTCCAATGAGTGCATGGTCCCTCATGTACTGAATTCGTCCATTAATCCTGTGGCTAGGAAGTTCAATCTTGGGCCATTCCGCTGCTATAGGTTTGCATGTCGTAGATGTTACCTTGGGTATTTCCGTTTGACCAGTCTCGGCCTCTTGCTTATCACTGCTCTTATCAGACTGAACATTTGAGGCATTTGTTGTTTCTTGCATTAGAGAATCCATAGTGACTGTGTGACTTTGTTCTAGAGCAGAAGATCTTGTCATATTCTGCGCATTATGCGCGTTTTCCGCTGAAGGGGAAGGCTTGGCGACCCCCCCCCCCCCTGAGGGTCATCCATGGACGAGTTAGCAATACCGACAGGCTACCGATGCCAGGGGGGCTACGAACAGAGAATAGTGGCAGAGAGAACACAGACAGCTCCGTTGCAGAGATCGATGAGAAACCCTAGGTTGCAGAGCATCCCCCCTACAACAGAGTAATCTTTTTCAGCAATAGGAATTATTACAAGAGCTGAGCTAGGAAATTTGTTTGAAGATATTAAAACTAATATCTTAAGCATGTTAGGGACACAAGTCGATGTACTTAAAACATGAAAGAAACAATAAGAACAAGATCAAGTATTATCTATATTTTGTCCTAAATGTAGGAAGAAGCCTCCATTAAGAGAAAGTCCTTTAGAGAATATTCATGCTTGTGTAGGACTTGCACTGAAAATCATGCAACTGATAATTTTCCAAGGCTAAAATAATTGTAGGAAGATCGAATAGAGGAAATCCAAGGGATTGAATCTCTCTATTATTTAGCACCAAGAAGGCATTGGAGGCCTCAATTTGCAATTATGCCTCAAAATCCTCCTCAACACTTTACTTGGAAATTTCCTCAAGTCTATCAATATCCTATTCAAAACCCATGGAATGCTCATATGCCTTGGCAGGCTTGGCCTCCTCAGCAAACTCAAAATCAACCTTCTTAAGGTTGGGGAGGGTATGCCTATGGATCCCAACCTCCTCAACAATACTATCCCGAATCATTTCAATCATATCCTCAACATCCATATCAATCACTTCCTCAACACTCATTTCCATATCAAAAATTTAAAAAAACGCAACAAACAAATCCATCACCACCACCTACACCACAATTAACCCAACCATAACAGCTTTAGCTACCATCTAACCAACAACCACCCATACCAACTCAATTACCATCCCAACCAATGGCAAATATAAGTAATAAGTCAACATATAATGCGGAAGAAGGAACTTTAATTCCTACATATTCAGTTATTCCTGTTCAAGATGTTCATTTAAGGTCTGGGAAAGTACTGCAGAAAGACTCCCCCATCATCATAAAAGAAAAAATAGAAGAAAAAGGGAGTCCTAAAAAATCCTAAAACAAACATGAAATAGAAGAGAATCAAATTCAAAAAGGTAAGGAAATAATGACTCAAACACCTCCTTTTCCTCAAATATTTTTCGAGAGAAAATATTTTATCACTCTTCCTAAATTTGATATCTTAGATGAATTAAAGAATGCTTGTGTAAAAATTCCTTTATTGCAAACAAGAAAATATATCCTGATCTATACGAAAGCAGTTAAGGAATTATGCATAAATAAAACTGGAAAAAGAAAGAAATACCCACCAAAAATCCATGCAATTGGAAGATTAGCTAGCCTCATGTCAAAAAATACTACAATTGAAAAATATGTTTCTTCTGGAATACCTAAGGTAACAATTTCAATAAAAAAAAAAATATTTTCTAAAACTCTAGCTGACTTAGGATTTGCTATCAATGTCATGACAACAAAAACCATGTAATTTTTGAACTTGTCAAATATCCAACCTACAACTAAAATTTTGGAACTGGCAGATAGAGCCAAAGTGGTACTGGAAGGAATACCTGAAGCCATCATATTTTCTTTTGATTCTTGGGAATATCCCATAGACTTCCTAGTATTAGAACCAAAGTCAAACTTAGGAGGCCATCCCTTAATTCTTGGCAGACCATGGTTATCCATAATTTATGCCTTTATTGGATGTAGATCAGGAAGTATGATCACATCACACGGAAATGAAAGAAAGAAGATAACATTTGATCCTCATGCTCAATCTCATTCTTTACTATCATGGCCTGATGAACAAAAGGAAGAAATTCAACCTATTCTAAGAATCAATCAAGCTTTTGATTTTAGGGAAGATAATCATGAGTATTTAATGGACTTATTTATTTCTAAACCAAATATATCAAAGAAATTAAGATATTGCAATACAATGTTGCAATTTAGTCCTTAGAACAATGTTTTCAGGAACATTCCACTATTAATTCATTGCAAACATTATTTGAAGTTATCTTTTCTATTAAATCAATTACAAATTCTCAGAGAAAATAATTCAAATCAGCCCCAAAAGGAATCTTAATATTGGTAAAAATTTACAATCATCATAGGAAGAACAATTAATTGCACTATTAAAGAAATACTCAAAATATTCTTCTTGGGATTATACATATATGCAGGGAATTCATCCAAAAACATGTATTGACCATATTTACAGAGATGAAAATATAAAACCTGTGAGATAACCACAAAGAAGAATGAATCAAATGATGAAAGAGATAGTAAAGGAAGAATTGCATATACTATTACATGTTATGTTTTATCTACCCTATCTCGGATAGTCAATGGGTTTCCCCCTTAGTTGTGGCTCCTAAATAAAATTGAAAATTGAGAATCTATGTAGACTATAGGGAATTAAATAAAGCAACACTTAAGGATCATTTCCCACTACCATTCATCTATCAAGTCCTAGATTCATTAGTGGGGAAAAGGTTTTTTCCTTTTCTTGATGGATTTAGCAGTTATAATCAAATCAAGATAGCATTAGATGATTAGAAAAAAACTATATTTACTTTTCCTTGCGGTACATATGCTCACAATGTGTTAATTTTTCGATTATGTAATGCTCCAACTACTTTTAAAAGAGTTTCCCTAGTCACCTTTGCCAATATTATACATGAATGTGTAGAGGTTTACATGGATCATTTAATCACTATTTACGGAAATACATTTGATGATTGTTTACAAAATTTGGAAAAAGTTCTACAAAGATGCATTGAGACAAATCTATCTCTTAGAAATGAGAAATTCTTTATGATGCTAACTGAAGGGATAGTATTGGGACACCATGATTTCATATTCTGGAATAAAGGTGGATCCAAAAAAAAAACAAATCATTGTAAACTTATTGCCACCAACAAATCAGAAGAAGTAAGAATTTTTCTGGGTTATGCAGGCTATTATCGTAGATTCATTGAAAAATTCATTAAAATGCCATTTCCCTTATCTAAAATTATTACAAAAGACATAGATTTTCAATGGAATATTGATTGCCAAAATGCATTTGAGAAACTAAAACTAAAATTGTCCACAACACCAATTCTTAGAGGACCAAATTGGTCATTTCCACTTTACATATCCACAGATGCATCGTATATTGCAGTAGGAGCTTCATTAGGCTAGAAATAGAATCAAATACACTATGTCATATATGTCATTAGCAAGAATTTAACCTCAGCTGAGTTTAATTACAAAGTTACTGAAAAATAAATGCTTGATGTAGTACATGCAATAAATAAATTCAAACATCGCATAATAGGATATGAAGTGTTCATTCATACTGATCACTCATCCATTAAGTATTTAATGAATAAACCCATCACTAATGGTAGGATTACTAGATGGTTGTCATTAATGCAGGAATTTAACATTACTGTATTAAATTGATCAAGAAAAGAAAATCGAGTGGTAGATTTCCTTTCAAGGCTTCATCTTCTTGGTGAGATTGTTCCACTTTCTGATAACTTTCCAAATGAACACTTATTTTCTATAACAATCAAAACTCCATGGCCTGTTTATATAGCTAATTATTTATCATCTAGAAAATTACCTTCTCATTTTACAAACAAACAGAAAAAGAAAATAATTAGAGATAGTGCTAGATATAGTTGGGTTAATGGAGACCTCTTCTATATTGGACCTGATCTGTTAATTAGAAAATGTGTAAGAGAAGGTGAAATTTTGGATATCTTGAAGGCATGTCATGATGAACCATGTGGTGGCCATTTTTCAGAAAAAAAGAACATCATACAATGTCTTGAATTTATGCTATTATTGTCCATCCATATTCAAAGACTCAAAGACTTATGTTAAAAAGTGTGAAAGCTCCCAAAGATTAGGTAGGCCTATAGTTTCTAATGAAATTCCATTGAAACCACAAGTAATTATAGATCCAATTGAACAATGAGATCTTGACTTTGTGGGTCCTATCAATCCACCCTCTGATGGTAAAAAGTACATCATAGTATGTACTGACTATGTAATAAAATAGGTGAAGGAAAAAGCAATGTCAAAGGAAACAGAAATTGCAATGGTATCTTTTCTTTTTGAAGAGATATTTGTAATATTTGGAGTTCCAAGGAAGATTTTCACAGACCAAGGAGCACAATTCACTTCCAAGCTTGTCAGAGACCTTATAGAGAAATATAAAATCAAGCATAGGAAATCAACTCCATATCGTCCTCATGCGAATGGACAAGTGGATTCAACAAACAAAGTCCTTGAAAACATCATCACAAAGACAATGAAAATTCATAGGAAGGATTGGTCAAAGAAACTAAATGAAGCATTATGGGCTTATAGAATAACATGGAATACTACCACTCGATTTGGCCCCTATCAACTTGTTTATGGTAAATAAGTTCTGCTACCAATTGAATTCCAGATCCATACATACATACTTGTAGTCGAACTGGGACTGGATTTGTCAAAAGCACAAAAACAAATAATTATATAGCTAAGTGAACTAGATGGGATCATAAAGTAATTTGTAGTACATAAATCACTAGTGCAGCAGAAAAGAATGAAATTGAATGACAAACTTATTAAGAAGAAGATTTTTCACATAGGAGACTTGGCGCTTTTATTTGATTCAAAATACAAATATTTCAAAGAAAAATTTACCACTCATTGGCTAGGCCCATATGAAATTGAAGAAATATTTGATAATGGATCAGTGAGAATTAATACCATAGACGAAGCAACAACATTATTTTTAGTCAATGGGCATATATTGAAAGTGTACAATAAACCAATAAATAAGAAATATTTTTTGAAGAAAATATCAGCAGAAGAAGACATGAAAGCTTTGGAAAAGTATAGTGATATGCCTTCCTTACTTGAATAATAAAAATGAATGAAGATAAACAAAAAACAAAAAAAAAGATAAAAAATAATAAAGAGATTTCGCTGTGAAAATCCAAATTTCTGGCACAGTACAAATCTGAATCCATATTGAAAAACCAAGTCACTTGGCTAATATGAATTCCTTTAAAAATTTTGTTCTCTTAATTCATTTATGTTTCAAGTTGACATTGTATCCTCCAATTTCCAAACTTGAGGACAAGTCTCAAAATAAGCAAGGGGGGAGACAGAATAAAACAAGTGCATTTGTTTTTAAAAGTTGAGAAACTCAACATAAAATAAAAATGGAACTGAACAACTCAAAATAGAATAACAACTCAAAAAACTGCTCAACTTGATGTGGAAGCAACTTAGAATGTAAAGGACCTATGAAAATTGAAAATTTTACTTGACCTAAATATTCAACATCAAAATCTATCAGAAAGGACCTGAACATGAGCAGCATCACATGAAAAACATTACAGAGGGACTTGAACATATATGATTCAAATATTGTTACTTAAAGGGACCTGAGGATCAACATAAAAATTATGTCATAATGGACCAGGGAAAATTTTAGGGGCTAATATTCGTAGGTAGGAAAATATTCCATGCTTTTTCCAAAAAATATATTCGCCAATTTCCATTTTTCTAAAAATTAATTTGCCCAAATTTTATAGAAAAATATTATTTTACCTTAAAAATCACCAATATTATATAATGTCTAATATAAAATAATTATAAATATAAACATTTTTACAAAATTATCATCAAAAATTTTAAAATTTGGATATTAGGGACTAGTAAGATTCGCCAAGGTTGCTAAACTTTAACATAGACTTCCATCCTTAAAATTTTCCCTGGAGTGGACCTGTATACAAAGAACAACCAATCAAGTTCATCAATCAGTTCACTATCCAAGTTCATCATCAGAAGATACTTGTACTCAATCAAAATTCACTATTCAAGATCATCATCAACTGAGGGATCTACTTAATCAAGGAAAGTATTATAAATTGTAAATTTATTTTAATACCTTTTGACTTTGAAGAGAATTCTTAACTTAGGAGACTAATTAAACCTTAATGTATAAGAGTGAAAACCCTCCATCCCATGTACATACCAAAATTTATCTATTCATAAATCCCTATATCCCTCTTTCATAAAAGCCTTCCACCCTACTACTTATTCAACTCATGTCTCTTTGCCTACAAATATTCTCTGCAAAACAAGCAAGCATGGGTTAGTGTCATAAAAAGAAGAATAAAGGTGGAATGATGCATTCATGGTTCAATGATTCATTTACATGGTCTAAAGTGAAAAAATTTTACTCTATTCTAGGATTTGAAATGACCTTAAAATTATCATTTCAAAAAGCTACCTTAAAGTGTAATAATGTTGAGAAATGCATCATAAAAAAAGAAGAAATTCAACCATGAAGGATAAGGGAAAAAAAATCATGAAAAAAAGGAATTTGCAAACATAAAATTAATCACTAAATGTAATGTGGTTTTGATGGATATAAATATGTAATGCAAGGTGCATGAATGAATAAAATTGAGAAATATAAGCAAGGTGAAAGAAGGGCGCATACCAAGAAAACCCTTATGTCCTAATTTTTTTTTTTAAGTATGCATGAATGGTGGGCACAAAAATTATAGAAAGCATATGTATCAAAGGCATGGTAAATGGTTATCAATTTTTGAAATAAATTAGGATAGAAAACGAAAAAAATAGAGAAGGGACAGGTGTTTAGGCTACAGTGGAGAAAATTCAAAACGCAACACAAAACTGGTCAAAACTTAAATGTTACCACACATAGAAAAAAACATAGAGAGCAACATTCAAAAAACATAGAAACATTCAACACCTTCATGCGGGGAGAAGAAAATAATTCAATATCATGCAGAAAGACAACCCAATGCCAGTGCCTTCACACAGGAAAAAGAAGAAAAATAAAATCTTAGAAAAAACGGTACTATGGCTCACGTAAGAAGCATTTAACCCAGAATGGAAATCAATTTTATAAGCACAAACATGGATGGAATTGATTTAATTAAGAATTGATTAAATTCTAGGGTAAACGAGGATTCTAGTGTTGATAAAATTCAGGACTAGCCATGAGATACGTAGAGTTGGCATTAAACTAAACTCCGCAAACAAACGTTGAAGCCTTCAAATCAAATCTTGAAAATTGCATGGAATGTTTGAGTTAAGTTAGGAATGAAGGTCAAATATTTGCTTTAAATTGGATGTCAATGTAAACTCCAAGTCCAAGTTACAGTCACATGGTTTGAAAATCTGAAGACTCAAGTATCTATTTGATAATGTGAGTGAACTCGAGTTAACAATGTAATTTAACTCCGAGCTAGCAAACGTTTTGGTGGCAATCCGAGATTACAAGTGTGTGGTGGCACCATAGGCTCGAATGCAAGATCCAGTTGTGTGATTTCCAATACCAAAACTCCAGTCACATTAATTAAGCTCAGAAACAAGTCTGAAATGCATGGTGACTGTTGTAGAACACCCAAAAAATTGATTTCTTTCCAGGATTTGATTTATGAAGAGGCAGTTTATGGTAATGTTGATTAAAATTTGAAGACAAAGATAAGAATATGAGTACATGAATTTAAAGGTGGCTATTCAGAATTATGATTTCCAAAAGACAGAAGACCTGTTGGTTAATCTACATTTCCATAATTCGATTTCTGAAGAGGGTAGTGACCAGAAGATCGTTTTCTGAGGTATTTTTGACACCTGTTGTTTTCAGAAAAGTATTTGTAAAGCATCAAAATAGAGCTTTCTCTTCAAAAGAAACAAATACAAAGGTGAAATCTCAGTGTTTTTTTTCTCATCATAGAAGGTGTCCAACAGTCAAAAACATCCAAATCAGGCCTTGGTAAGTAACACTTCTGTTTTATTTAAAAGAAAAAAAAAATTTCAATACATCCACCAAGAAATACCTTTCTCCTATGGTCACAAATATAATTTCTTTGTTCTATTAAACTGCAAAAAAATATCTTTCATTAAAACACAAAGTTATTAATCTCCCGTGAGATTATTTATAGTTGAATGTTATTTAACTTGGTACAAAGACCAAAAAGAGAAAAATCATCTAGACTTTAGGATGTGGAGTAGGATTGAACCCAGTAGATTTCAATTGGAAAATTAAAATAAAGAAATGATAGAAAAAATTTATGAGGCAGGCCTATTAAAGTTTCTAAGAAATTTTAATGGGCATAATGGAAAATTCACAGAGGAGTTTGTAGCTAACTTTGATAATGAAAAAACCAGAGTAGGAAACATTCATGTTCTTATTACTCCAGAATATATTTCTCAAGCCAAAAATTTGTCAATGAAGGGAGAAGAATACCATAAGGGGCAACATTTTAAGCTGAAATTTTTAGAGCGCGAAGCTGCAATATGGAGGAAGATCATCGCAAAATTTCAGAGCTTGGTTCCAATATTTTTGAAGGGGTGGAATTTCTTCTTAGAAAAACAAAGGAAGGAAACATTTGATAAAGCTAAAGGAATTCCTAGGGACTGGATAAGATAACCTTGGGCAGATTTAGCTCTTATTACTCGGAAATACTATACCTATGAGAGGAGGTATAGTATTGTACACCTATATCACTTCAAATTGATCCAACACATTAAAGGTAACTGTAAAGTAAACCTCCCCTAATTATTTTCCAAGATTTTGATGAAGATGATTGAAGGGATAAAAGAAAAACATAAATTAAAGAAGCTAGCTACTATCACCATGAGATAATTAATATTTTTATTAAGTTTCAATTTAAAAATACGGGAGAAACATGGGAGAATTTATTATACAAAAATCACTTTCTAGAATTCCAAAAGGAAGAACAACCAACCAGAACTGAGGAAACAATTGGATGTTTGCATCTTTCAAGAAATCTTATGCAATCACCATTGTATCCAAGAACCAGATCCAAGAAGAAACAAGAGGATGTGGCCACTGAGAAGGAGAGATCCTTCATATCCATACCAAGGAAGCCAATAAGGAGAGGAATAGAAGAACCACGTGAAAAAGGCCAAGATATTGAACTGGAGATCCTAGAAGAAATGCATCTTAGCACACATCAACAATCACCTCATGAATTCATTGAAAAACTAGAAAGGGAGGCACAAGAAAAGCTAAGAGAGATAGAGAAGGATTCTTGCTATGAAGACACATGGATTGGATGATCATCATTCCATTCATATAAAAAAGAGATCAAAGAAGTTTCCAAAGAGGGTCATAATGAATAATATGCCAAGAAGGTAGAAGACTTAACCACTTAGCTTCAAGTCAATGAAATTATTGAAAGACATCTCAAAAAATAAAATGAGATGTATAGAGAGAAAAACAACAAGGTGGTGAAATAAAACAAGAAATTGAAGAAGAGAATGAAGAATCTAGAAACACAAAATATCCTAATTTCAAAACAATCATATAGGTGGTTAAAAGAGAAGAAACTTTGGTAGTATAAATATGAGAAATAGAAAGTGAAGAATGCAATCTATAAGGAAGAGGGAAAAGGACATGAGGGTATTGATATCCTTTTGTAGGAAGCTTCAATATCAGGGGAAAAATCCATAGGCACAACACCATGAAAGTCAGCATACATAGGCAAAAGATCAAAGAGACAGAGGCAAGCATGAGGACATGCTTGAGACTAAGCAAGGGGGAGTTGTTGGCCCTCAATGTTGACCCTTTTTCACCATGCATAATCCATCTATCTGTCATCCCTTACCATCATACCATGGTCATATTTTCCATATTTTTTCCTCTTATTGCACATTAATTTAAAATAATTATGTCTTATTTCTTTTAAATTTTAGAATTTTTAGTAAAAATTGGGGATTAAAAATTATTTCTGACAAGAACAGAATTTCCCGCAATGGCTCCATTGAAGTCATATGTGCATGACACCTGGGTGGAAGCTAAAGATATGTTCAATAAGTATGGGAACCAAGGATGGATAGACTCCTATTGGCACATTCCAAGTGAGTCAGAACAGGTCTGGTCAACGCTGGTCAAACTTGATTAGTCACCCAGAAATCCCTAAATAAAGGAGTAGTTTTGTGATTTAGTGGGGTCCTACCATATTTTGTGCAAAAAAATGGATTAGTTCGACCTAATTAGATGGATTAAGAATATTATAGGTTTGTAAAACTATTTTAGATTATTTTTTTATACTTTTGGCTTATTTAAGCACAACTATTCAGCAACTATGAACATGTATTATGATTATTGAGACTTCTCTAATTCTGAATATAATTTGAAGAACTTTCCTTCTACTTATTGTTTTTATTTTTGTGGGATGTGATTATTGATTTATGGTAGCTGATAATATTTAATTGTACCAAGAAAAGGGTGGACGGACCCCATTCTAATTTAAGTACATTGCAGTGTGAATATCTTGGATTGTTGAACATTTCCTTTACAATTTCTTGTGAATATTTTTCTGAGTAGATTCATTGTATGCCATGATCATTTATGTTTCTATAATGATTCCCTTTTTGTAATTGGTTTAATTAGGGAAGGTCAACCAAGGCATCTAAGTTAGATCCTCTTCCTTATGGATTAAGAATTGAACTGGAAATTGTGTTTATGCATTTGATCTTTACTTCTTTCGTAATTTAATTGTGTTATGTTTTATGGTGGAATAGATATTGGTGGAATAGGGATAATGAGGAATTAAAACGAAGGAATTTAAGTTAGAGACTCTTTCTTGTTGGATATGCTCCACAAAGACTCATTTCACTTTTGCTTCTAGATCAGAATTTTAATGTTTACTTTTCAGAAATTTATATTTGTAATATGCATTTCCATTTCTTCACCTAAACAAATAATTCCTACATTCACTTAATCTAAGATCCATATACCTTGGTTTGCTTTTAAATTTACGAACAGATCCATATACCTTGGTTTGCTTTTAAATTTACGAACCCAGATTAATAAGTAAAATAGATGCTCTAATTTAACTCAGTAAATTAGACTAACAAAGTGGGTAAAGACTAGTCGCTCTTCTGGTATACAACAAGTACTAAGATTCACACCCTTCAAACCTTTTGTTTTTCCCAGTTGATTTTTTTACGTGACAACATGGAACTATAAGTTTTGGAATTGGCAGGCCCCCAAAAGCGATTATGTAGGTCATATAGCTCTTTCAAATATATCACACCCTTTGGGATGGGTTTTTCTTTACCCTTGTTGGCCACGTCCTACAGTGCTTCTTCATGCTCATCCTTGCTAATCGTCGCATCCTTGATTATGTCAGTGTCTACCATGAAACTTAGTATCTTTGGGTCATCACACAAATGTGAATAAGCGATATTATCGAGGAGAGATGGTTTGTAAAAAAATTCAACAAAAAAATCGGCTTTCGATGGTGACAACCTAACAGTAGTATTGGCTACTGTATATATAGTTTCATTTTGGATTCTTTGAATAGAGAGAATACTTAAAACTTGGAAATTAATAATTAAATGCCACACCTTTTTTTGATATACCTTTAAACAAGATGAAAAAAAATGAGCAACATCACATACCTATCGTACCAGTATTTTTTAATCACCTACTTCTTTTAAGGACACATCATTGGGGTGAATGGCTCTTTGTAATGTCAAAACGAATGATTCATACTCAATAGCATTGTTTGTGCACTCGAATTCCAAGTGGCCTAAGATCAAGTTTTTCTTTCATGGCAGATCTACTAGAACGCAACCGGCTCTGGTGCTCTCTTTCATTTTTGAACCATCAAAGTAGAAAGTGCACAAATTATATGTACAAGGGTTGTGAACTACACTAGTACAAGTATTACTATTACTACTACTAATTGTACATATTTCATTTGCACCAGTTGGACTAGGAAGGATATCCAACTCTATTACTAGTGGGACTAAGGATGGTTGTGGAAGATGGCACCCTAGTTGTGTTTCCAAGAAGCAATTGTCGAACATAGGTTCTGTGAAAGCCATGGGTTCATTATATCCGTTTAAGGGAGTGACATTATTTTTCATGTAAATTTTCGAGTTGATCCAGGTGGATATTGGTGGCTACCCACCTATTCCACCTAGACCTCTAGTTTTTTTCATCAGTTTCCTTGTTTATAGCAACATTTACTATTTTTAGCAGTTTTTCAAGTCCTAAACTTCTGGAGCCATTTTAACACCCTAAACATCATTTTTTTGAGGTTTGCAGCAAGCCCATAACCATAATAAAGGGCCTATAGAAAATATTGTATTACTCAGAGAGATCTTTCCAACGATATATCATATGTGCCAAATGGAGATAATATGACCAAGTTACGACCTCGGGAAGTTGGTTGCCCAACTAACCCCAACGGGGCCCACAAAATCTTAGTGTTCCATCTCCTGGGGTTAGGGTTTTGGATTTTAGGTTTTTCCCATGTTTTTCAATAATAAAAATGCCATTAAGCCTCATTTGAACACAATTCAGAGGCATGTAGCTTCCACATATCTTCTTAGAGATAAGCTACCATCGCCCAGGATAGTTTATTTCCATTTTGTATGTAAGATTATTTCAGTTATTTGATATTAATTAAATGAAGTATATTTTCTATTGCATCTCTGCCTTTATGTTTATTTCAGTATCTTATTGTGTTCCTGCATAAATCTAGAACAATGGTATCAAAGCAGTCTGCTCTTTCTCATTCTTTCTTTGCACATCCCCAATGAGATCAAGGTATAAGGAGTTAGGGCTTGATCTGGTTGAACCTTTGCAAGATCAGCCTCGCAAACCACAACAACCTCCCATGGCGGATGAAAATAAATACGAGGGAGTAGGATATCTTATCAAAATAATTCTCAAGGAGGCCCTTCAGAAACAGAGGAACACGATGATGGATAACTTTGCCTAGATCCTTCGATGGCTACACACTAGTGACACATCTGCATCTGGTAGCCACTCTGGAGGTGTCAGTCCTTTTAAGGTATAATTTAAATTTACCATTCCCATATTTTAGGGACAAATAGATGCATACGTCATAGATAGATGGTTGAATCTATTAGAAGGGTATTTTTCAGTTCATGACTTTTCCAATCGGGAAAATATTACTTTTTCACTCAAAGCGGCCCCCATGTCAATGACTGGTGGAAAACCTACTGTGAACAAAAGGATGAGGGGTAATCCTCCATGTTCTTAGCCACAACCACTTGGAATTATTTCCAAGACGCCATCAAGGAATAATACTACCCCATGGGGAGCTATGAGGACAAGTACATACAATGTACTATGCTACGGTAGCAAAGGGATCAAGATGTGCATGAGCTGACGAACATGTTCCATACCCTGCGCACAAAGTTTTGTATCATATATTCGGAGAAGCATTTGGTGCTTAAGTACCATAGTTTTCTGCATAGATACATCCATGAGGAAATGGATTTCCTCGACATCTCCTCGCTTGGTGCAACATACCAATATGTTGCCAAGATTGAGAAGAAATTCAAACATAAGAAGTGATACTTTGGATCTGGGAATCAGAAGCAAGGGAAAGGCACCCCCAAATCGTAGAACAAAGGACAAGGCCAAGGCAAGGTATCCTGGGACAACCCATTGAAGCCGCAAGTAAAGAACAACACCACGAAGCCAAAGAAGGACACTAGAAAGTGGTGTGAGTTCCACAAGAGCTCCACTCAAAACACAAGTGAGTGTCAAGCCAAGTAGTCACTCATGGCTAAGATGAAGGATTCTAAATTAGATGCATGTTCCAACTCTAATTCAGAACCTGGCAAGGGGAATGAAAAAGGGAAGAAGATTATTGATGCAGAGCCTAGTGCCATTGTTTCCACCACCAAGATCCAAAAGGAAGAACTCGAAGATCCATAGAATGGGGAGTGCCTCTTCCATTCCCAAATGTGGGTGAAGGGTTCCATTCTATAGTTCATTTTCGACAGTGGTTTCCAAAAGAACCTCATTTCTGTAAATTTCATGAAGCAGTTGGCCCTTCTGATAACATCACACCCACAACCATACACCATCGGGTAGCTTCACCAAGGATAGGATCTTCTCATCAGCCAGCAGTGTCGCCTTCCATACAACATAAAGCCCTTCACTGATGAGGTATTATGTGATGTTTCTCCTATTGAATTTTGTGATGTATTATTATGCCAACCATACTTGTGGAAGCGACATGTTTTGTATGAGTTTTGGACTTTCACTATTATTGATACTTTGGGTAATACGTTATATAGAATACCATGGGCAGCACAACCTATCGTCATCTCTTTGATCACTGTAAATAAATGAAATAAGCTCATTTCCAAAATCGGGAAATTCTTTTCCTTATGATTTGCCCTCAGGGAAAGAAGAAGATTGTGGCCATGACCTCCAGACAGGGCTCCTCCACATGGCAACAACATATGGACAAGGTCATGGAGGAGTACGAGGACATATTCACCTCATCTGCAAGGGTTCCTCTGCACTATTACGTCAAGCACTCCATCGATCTAACCCCAGGCGTGCAACTACCCAATGGACCAATCTATTAGCGATTTGTTATGGAGAATGGTGAAATTAAGAGGCATATTTCAGAGCTGCTGCAGAAAGGTCACATCTGGTCGATTTCATCACCATGTGGGAGCTCGATCGTGTTGGTGTAGAAGAAGGATGGAACTTGGAGACTCTATATTGACTATCAGGTACTGAAAAAAATCATTGTTTGGAATAGGTATCTGATCCAATGGATTTATGACCTTCTAGACCAACTCAAGGGGGCCAAATATTTCAGCAAGATTTACTTGAATTTTGAGTATCACCAGGTACCAATCGAACCCTCTAATGTGTGGAAGACTGCGTTCAAATCCATGGAGTTCCTTTTTGAATGGTTTTTCATGCCTTTCAGGTTGACGAATGCTCCTGCAACCTTCATGAGGCCAATGGATGACATACTGCAAACATTCACTAAATCACTCGTGGTGGTGTATTTGGATGACATCCTGATCTTCAACTATAGTTGGGAATACCACCTCCACCATATTTGATAGGTCCTCCAAACACTGTAGAAACACAAGTTGTGTGCCAATTTGGAGAAATGCACTTTTGGAATGACCCAGATTCAATACTTGGTATAAATTATTGATGAGCGGGAGGTGCATGTGGACCCAACCAACATCTAGTTCATTTGGTACTAGCTAGCTCCAACCACTCTAACAAATATCTGCAACTTTCTGGGTCTTGCTAATTTCTACTACAGGTTCGTGTTGGGGTTCTCTCATATCACTTGGCCTTTGAGACAAGTCACTAAGGGAGCAAAGAAACTTTCTTTTGGTATGAATCTCAAAAGAAGTCATTCACAAAGTTGAAGCATCGCCTCTTCTCTGCACCAATGCTCACATTACTAGACTTGCATAAACCATTTCAGATCAAGAAAGATGCCTATGACTATGCTATTGGGGCAGTACCTACTCAATAGGGGTATTCGGTGGCATATTATAGTGAGACACTTTCAGACACAGTTCGAAAGTATACCACCTATGAAAAAGAGATGTATTTCATTGTATATCCCTGCTAATAATGAAAGCATTCCATTTTGGGGAAGGAAACAATCATCCACATAGATCACGGATCCCTATATTTCATACAGACACAAGGGAAGTTGTAGAACGGTCACCATTAGAAATGGTCCACATACCTGCAACAGTTCCATTTTAACATCAAGTACAAGAATCGAAGCACCAATAATGTTTCACACTACCTCAGTCGGTTGTTGATCGTGGTGCTAACCATTATGCTAGAATCTTGTGGGCACGAGACTTTGGGTTGGCCACCTCTCTACAAAAGTGATATAGAATTTGGAAACATATACTAGACGCTCCTGGAGGGTAAGAAAGTTCCATATTTTCACCTCCAGGATGTATTTTTATGCAACCTGGGACACCTTTATGTTCCTTCAAGTGAGCATGCCAAAATTACTGGGGAAGAACACTACAGTCGGGTTGCTAGGCATTTCAGGGTCGAGAAAAAAGTGGCAGTATCGTAGAAGTATTTCTATTAGCCGAAAATTCGACATGATGTCGGGAAGTACATCAGATCCTACACTTCCTGCGCCATTTCCAAATTGACCATCAAGAAGCAAGGCCTATATACTCCATTTCCTAACCCTATTCAACTGTGGGAATCCATCTCCATGGATTACATGTCGGGCCTTCCTTCAACCAAGCATGGAAAGGAATGCATTTTTGTGGTCGTTGACAAATTCTCTAAAATGGCCATTATGGCGGTCTGTAAGAAGAATATCACAGTAGAATCCACTGCTAAAGTCTTCTCTGAATGAGTGTGGCTACATTTTGGGATCCCATAGTCCATTATCTCAGATCAAGACAATGGGTTCCTTAGTAAATTTTGGTCTTCTTTGGTCATTGTTGGACACCAAGCTCACTAATTCCAAAATTTTCCACCCCCAAACTGATGGCCAAATAGAGGTCGTCAACAGGATGATCATACAAATTTTGTGCATTTACAACTTGAATTATCCATGCACATGGAATGAAATCCTCCCCTATGTCCATCAAAGCTATAACTGGGCTCTCTACAGCTCAACTAACCACAACCCCTTTCAGGTGGGTTTGGAATTCCAACCACTATGTCCCATTGATGTGGCAATACCATTTGCAGCTACTCAGGTAGATTCAGCTCATGTTCAATCCAAAGCTAACAGGGAGAAAATATTCATTGAGCACATTTATTACATCTTCCAATAGGTCCATGACATATTGGATAGAGCTAATGCTAAGTACAAGAAGTGGCATGATCGGCATCAGGTGCCACACAAGTTCCAGGTGGACGAAAAATTTTGGCTACATTTGTAGAAGGAGTGCCTTGTTGGGCCCTACCGCAACCTTCTGTTGCTCTGATATGGGTCATATACCATCACCAAGGCTATAGGGGACAATTCTTTTGATATTAGTATTCCACCATTCCTTGCTCTGCAACCAGTGTTCAATTTGGACCACCTTCGACCTTACTTTTTACCATTTTTGGACACATCCGACATTGCAAAACAACTCACACCACCAAATCTAAACCTAGACTACATGGAACAAGCCACAACTAATCTGATCATGGACACACATATCAAGAACACCCGCCATCAGGGGATCCAACTATATCAAGTTGTCAAAGCATGCCAACTCCTTCACCGAGGCAAGTGGTTCACCAGGCACCAGATTCAGTAGAAATTTCCTCCCCTCATGGAGGCTCTAAACGCAATGGTGACCATTTCTTCCTAAGGTGGTGAAATTATCCACATGGATATTGGTGGCCACCCACCTATTCCACCTAGACCTCTATTCAATTTCATCATTTTCCTTGTTTATAATAGCATTTACTATTTTTAGTAGTTTTCTGGGTCCTAAACTTCCAGAGCAGTTTTGACCCCCCTAAACGGAATTTTTTGATGTTCATAGCAAGCTCATTGCCATAGGCAAGGGCCCATAGAAAATCATGTAGTACTTGAATATATATTTCCGATGATATATTGTATGCGCCAAACAGAGATAATATCACCAAGTTACAACCCCGGGAAGTTGGCTTCCCAACTAACCCCAACCGGGCCCGTAAACGGTTGGTGTTCCATCTCGTGGGGTTAGGGTTTTTTTTTTTATGTTTTTCCCATGTTGTTAAATAATAAAAATTCCCTTAAGCCTCATTGTAACACAATTCAAAGGCATGTACCACCACATCTCTTCTCAGAGATACGTTACCATCGCCTGAGCTAGTTTATTTCCATTATGTTTGTAAGCTTAATTAAGTTATTTGATATTAATGAAATGAAGTATATTTTCTATTGCATCTCTGCATTTATGTTTATTTATGTATTTTATTGTCTTCCTGCATAAAACTAGATCACGAGTCTACCCGAATCCAATTATTTCTTCCCTTATAAGGAAGGCATAAGTGTGATCAGTCTAAATAAAAGTATCCTTACAAATTTCTTGACCAATATCTACTTATAAATATTCCATATGCTTCTTGTATGTCCACAACTACTATTTTATGCATTGGTGAACTCGTTTATCGGATTTGAAAGAAAATGATTATGTCTAGGAGTTCATCGATCACATGGACAAGAGTTTTGTCCAGCTGAATTATTTGTGCATCAATTTTGTTCCATGTTGCATTGATTTTCTTTGTTATGTAAAATTTCATTACGTTAACTGATGTAGCAGAATCAACGAAGAAATTTTTTACATTGAAATTGAATATTTCGAAGGTTAAGAGAAAAGGAGGCAGAGTGTGTTTACCTCCAATGTTAAAACATGAAGTAATGATTAGAGAGAATCAGAAGATGTACCTGATCCCTTTTCTGAAGAGGAAAGATTACCTGCAGAGGATGGCCTGAGTTCCCATAAAATAATGTCTCACTAGATCATGACCTTTGTTAGCTCGAACAATGAAATGTTCGCATGAACCTTATTCATGTATTCTACTATTTTATAGTCCACAGTGGGGAGGGAAGATCGAGTGTCTAGGGGAGCATCCTTATTTTTAACTTCCAAAGTAATGATCTTATCTTTATCATTTGCGGAAGTAGTTTTTTCTGAGGAAACTTTCCCGGACCAGTTTTCTTTAACAAGGATTATTTTAATTTCTATTTTTTCAACTACATTGTAGTGGTCAACCCTTGGCTCCTTAAATTTTACTGATTTGACTGTGGTTGGCCGGGGGGTCACTTGGAGGTTGTTTCTCGGTTTTGTTCTTTTGGGTTGTAAGTATGCAATTGAACATATTTACTATGTGCCCAACACTTGGAGTCTCATCGAGTGTAGCATCTTGTTCCTTTTCCTCTTCTGACTATGTTTTCTCATCAGCAAGTGTTGTATCGCAGAAGTGTGTAGAAATAGATCTTATGGCATGATTCCATTGTGGTCATGTTTTCTCTGAATGATAATCTTGATGATACAAATAATATTCAGTCATGCCCAAATTTTCAAGGTTCAATGCTACATTTGCACTTTTTGGTTGGTTGATTAGTATTTCTACCCAAATTCATATTTCTTTTAAACATATTGAATCTCGAAGGCTTGATGCTAACAGTGGTCTCACTTTACCTTTGTTTAAGTTTTTCTAACTCGGTTGATAGATTCTTAATCATATGGATCAAGTTATCAAGATCACACAATTCCTTTTCTTTGGCCTTGTTTACTAAGGCCTAAGACCTTTTACTCATATATTAATTGGAGTCCTTTCTTATTTCAACATTGGCAATGAATCCTATTGCACACAAGTATTTTTCAACCATGATTTCTTCTTCAAAGTTTTCTGAAAGTGATGGTTTCGCAGTCTGCTTTATGAACTCTGCAATGCTTGCTAGAAAGGAAGAAGTGTAGTAGTGCTTGTTGATGGAGTGATGAGGCTTGGTGTCTTCTAGAAATCTGTTCAAGACATGATTGAACCTCTGATTGAAATATTTCACCTTTTCTTTTGGTTCTGTTTTTCGGCTACCTAAATCTTTCAACAACATGGCAGGGGTCTTGTCATCAGCAAATTTCTCAATAAACATTTTCTTAAATCCCGTCCAATTTTTGATGGAGATAGGGGGAAGGTTGTGGTACCATACAACTTATCTACCATCCAAGGTACATGGAAAACATTTTCATGCAACGTCATCATAGGGTACCTCAAGTTTTTGTAGATGTAGGTAGAAATTGTCTAAGTGGTATTCTGTTTTAACTATTCTATTAGGGAAATACTTCATTAATAACTTCTCTGTGTTCCTTGTCATTTTATGCAACACACCTAAAAGTGTGAGTGGGCCCCGAGACATCTAATTCAAATCTTGGTCTGCCATGTCTTTGTCTTCATCCTCCTCTTCTTCTTTGTCAGAATCTAATAACTCCTTTTCCTCTTCGTCATTGCCTAACCAACTTAAGGTTATGCCTGAGAGTAGTGCGTTGTCTCCTTATTCACCACTAAAAAATGGAGGTTATCCTGCATTCTCCATAGAAACTGCTAACTCTTCGAGGGTGGCGAGAAATACATCTTCCAAGGTGGTGACCATTAATCTTGTACAAGTAGTCTTGTTCTTTTTTGGATAATATGGAAGACTGGATACTCCTGGGATCAATTCAAATTCTTTTGTGAACTGGCGGTTTATGGGACAAATAACCCAAACTCAATTGTATGAAATTTCATAAGTTTTCATGTGTTGTGTTTTAGAGGAGTCACCAAATTCAGGAGCACGAGCAGGGGAGGTAGAGTGTGCATTGTTTCCTTGATCAAAAGATGTAACTTTTGGGTCAGTGGGTTTATCATCCATAAAAAAATGGCTTCCTTCCTTCTAGTGCCAGAAATGTTGACAGTGTTGGACCCGCCAACATTCAAGGGATCTCCCAAGCCTCATCACTGGAATAAAGGATCAGTTACCTTATTCTTAAATATATTCCTTGGCTCTTGCTGTTAGCAAGACAGAGTGATTCCAATGTACTTTCGCAAAGCAAGGAGGGTGTATCTGGTGTGTGTTAAGAAGAGACACACATGAACCGAAGGATCCATCTAACACCCAGTAGAATAGTCGACAACATATGCGATTGTCATTACACACAAAAGATTAAGAAATATCTATCTTATATCTTGTGGAATAGTCCACAAGCATGGGACAACAATTACACACACAGTAATATGAGAAATATATGTCTAATATCCTGCAGAATAGTCCACAAGGATAGGACAACAGCAACAACCATTACAAAAAATTCTCAAGAAGATAAGCACTAAAATAAACGAAATAGTTCAACTATCTTAGTACATGTTAAAATCAATCATGAAGTAAAAACATCTACATAATAATATTACAAACATTCATAAGTCATTAATGAAGAAAATTCTAGACTTGAAAGGATTTTATTATTAAGTAAAATTTATGAGACATATATATACAATGAACATCACTAGCTCCAATAGTGGAGCATTGAAACCACTCCTTTCTCCACAAAAGAACCATATGTTCTCTCTATTTATTTACTGGTGGAGCCAAGGTGAAAAATTCCTTTACTCATACAATGAGGGAGTATATATAACCAAGGGTGACCCTTTGACGACCCTCATGACTGTTTGAATTCCCATGAATCTTTGACTTACATGAATCTTTACATTCATGTGTGTCCTTTGGACTTCCACTTTACAATACATTTGATTACAATGGACATTGTATACAATAATGATGTGGAAACATGACCACTCATGACATGAAATGACATGAAAATGCTGACATGGGAATGTCAAACATAGTTGCTACTGAGATTTGAGTGTCTTCATGAAAGAGCTCTCCTTCACTCCTCTGCATTCCTTGATGATAGGGAGTATTCAATGATCTCAAGTCTTGGAAAATGGTCACAAAATAGTTCCCTTTCACTTTCTCTCGATCAATCATCTTCTAATTTCAGCTGCAAGGGTGTCTTTGAGCATGCTTTATTCCTTCATTTCATCCTTTATCATCTCACCATGATTTGATAAAGAACGCGTTTTTGCAATTCACTCATGATAGGATGAAATCAATCCATAAACCCTTGGCCTAAGATGATGCATTTTGATCCATGAGCTAATCTCGGGACATGTGACAGGTTAGGAAAGGAGGCTTAGTGACTGCATATTTCACAGCTCAGGTAGGCAAGTGGTAGCCTTGAGTCTTGAGACTACACAGTGTCATAGAAGGAAAATTTTAAGGATGGAATTTTATCTTAAAGTTTAGAAACATTGGCAAATCTTAATAGTCCCTTATATGAAAATTGTAACATGTTTGGAAATACTTTTGTAAAAATATTTATATTTATAACGATGATATATTAGTCTATATAAAATTTTGGTGATTTTTAATGTAAAATAATTTTATATTATAAAATGTGGGCGAATCATTTTTAGAAAAAAATGGAAATTGGAAAATATTTTTTTTGGAGAAAACATGGAAAATTAGCCCACCTAAGAATATTAGCTCCTAAAATTTTCATTGGAAGTGTGAATTTTAGGTTGGTATGAGGGGAATGACTATGTATTTTCTAGATTCAGTGGGGGAAAGAAATAGGGATGGGATTTGGGAAAGTGTAATGTTCCTTTTCAGGAATTTCTGCAATATCTCCAATGAGGACGCTGTATAAGGAAACCAGTGCAAAAAAAACATAGACCAGGTATTTTATCCTATAATATATGTTGTATGTAGCTTAAATATATAATTTCATCATAAAAAAATCATTCTAGCTACTCTAAACAGATCTCCCCAACTCATATATGCATAAAATCACCCCAATCCCACTGCTTCATAAAATAGAAATGCCGGAGATTGAAAAAGCATTATTTTTATTATGGAACCTATGGAAAAATATATTTTAATACATATTTATAGTTTTCATTAAGCATGGAATCATAAATGAGAGGTTATACCTCTTTTCCAAGCACCTCGGAATGCCCCAGCAAGGGTTTCCGGCAAAATAGCAACATAAAAAGTAGCTCTGCAAAAAATAACGCTATTCCCAGCAAAAATGTATAAAGAAAGACCAAATATGATCTAAAAGGGACAAATAATACAATATTTTTCGTACGACCTTCCTCAATAGATCTCCCGGAGTGAAATAGACTCCTCCTCCTTTGAAACAAGCACAAATGGAGAGATACAACCCCAGCTACTGCAGCTACTATAGAAATAACACAATAATTGGAAGTGACTGCACTGTCTAGGATGGAGAATGGTTTTCCTCAAGACAAATGATGATAATTTAACTCAGGACCTCCTCCTTAGATCTCCCGATCAGCTATACCAATGGTGAAGATAGAATTTCCGCATGAGAATCCCTTTGCACTAAACAGTGCCGCAACTCCGGTTAAATAGCTGAAGCTTGCAATCAGTCATAAGACTGAGACAAGATGAATGAATGAATGAATCCTTTTCTGCTATCTCCTCCTTATCCTTGGTGATCTTTCTCCTCACGGGCCCCACTCATTGGTGATGTGACTTCCTTGAGAAGTTTCCTCCTTCAAAACTGCGTTGCCCTAGTAGTTTTCCCTCCTCTTGTGACAGCACTGTTGACTTGGTCAACTGTAGCTAGATCATTGATTTTCCCCTCTTTCACACCAAAGAGGCTTTATTTTGTCCTCCTACTTCAATCCCTTTTCACACTAGGATATGTTTTATTGCATTTCCTACTTCTTATTTCAAAATTGGAGCAGTTATAATGTTCCAAGTGGTAATGGCTAATTGGGAACATTACAGTCCTCCCCGCTCAAAATTTGCTTGCCCACAAGAAACAGTAAAGAAGGATGCTGCAGGATCTTCTCTCCTTCCCAAGTGGCATCCTCATCTGGTAGATTCCTCCATCGAATCAGATATTCCTTGATGACTTTGTTTCTCAGCTGCCTCTCCCTTGTGTCTAAGATTTCTTCTGGCTGCAAGATTAAGTGGCCCTCATCATCAATAGGGGGGAGATCCATGTTGGCAACTAAATTCCTCCCGATGGCCTTCTTGAGGCAAGAGACATGAAATATATTGTGGATCTTTCCCCCCTTAGGAAGCTCCAACTCATATGCTACCTTACCAATACACTTGACCACCCTGTATGGCCCATAGAAATGTGGTTTGAGCTTCTCAGCTCCCTTCTCCTTGAGTGTGGATTGTTTGTAAGGTTGAAGACGAAAGTAGACAAGATCTCCCACATCAAACTATCTTTCTATCCGACTACAGTTTGCATACATATTCTGCTGGTTCTACGCAGTGGTAATGTTGTCTTTGTGTGCCGTGAGTATGTCTTGGCTTTCCTGAATCCAATCCTTTGACCTTGGAGCTTTACTTGCCCCAAACATAACATCAGAAAATGAGAGTGACTCATACCCATATAAGGCTCGGAATGGATTCATGCCAATAGAAGTATGGTGAGTAGTGTTGTGACAATACTCTCCCAAGTGGAGCCAATGCAGCCAAGCTTTCTGCTGCCCTGCCACATATTTCCTAAAGTAGCCTTCTAGCCACTTGTTCACTATCTCGGTCTATCCATCGATTTGGGGATGATAGCTAGTACTTGGAGTCAAATCAGTCCCTACTAACCGGAAAATTTCCTACCAAAAGCCACCCATGAAGCAGCTGTCTCGATCACTCACTATGGTCCTTGGGAGACCATGGAGTCTAAATACATCTTTGAAGAAGAGCTCAGCTACCTATGAAGCAGTATAATGTGCAGAAATGGCAAAGAAATGAGAGTAATTTGTTATTATATCAACAACAACAAAGATACAGTCCTTACCTTGTACTGTCGATAAGTCGGTGATGAAGTCCATAGAGATACTTTCCCACTTCCCATCCGGAATAGACAATGGCTGCAACAATCTAGTAGGGTGAGTGTGTTCTCCCTTATTCTGTTGGAAAATGGGGCATTCTCTGACATGCTGGAGCACATCCTCCTTGAGACCCTTCCATGAGAATCTCTCCCTGATAGATCTGTAAGTCTTCATGAAACCTTGATGCCCGACAAGTGGTGAATCATGTGATGCCAATAATATCTTCTCCTTGAGCTTAGAATTCTTAGCCAATAAGATCCATTCCTGGTAATAGATAACCTCATCCATCACTCTAAACCTCTCATCTGATACCACCCCATCAAGTATCTCACATGCAAAGTCATCTTTGGAATACTCAACTAAGAGTTTAGCCTTCCAATCTGCATCCATGCCCCTCAAGGATAGTGCTATAGGCCTCCTGGATAGTGCATCAGCTACTATATTTCTCTTCCCCTTGACATATTCTATGTCAAAATCACAGGCTTGGATTTTTCTCACCCACTTCTATTGTCTCTCCTGGAGTTGTCTCTGTTCAAGGAAGAATCTAAGACTATTATGATCCGTCTTCACCTTGAACTTATTCCCCACCAAGTATTGCCGGAATTTGGCTAATGCATGCATGATAGCCAACATTTCTTTATCATATATGGGGTATAACCTCTCATGAGGGAGAAACTTCCTGCTCTCAAAGGCTATAAGATGCCCACCTTGCATCAAGACTTCCCCAATACCTTCACCTAATGCATCACATTCTAGCACAAAAGGTTTAGAAAAGTCAGGTAAAACCAAAACAGTACAACTACTCATTGCCTCTTTGAGCTTATCAAAAGCCCTTTGCGTTGTAGGTGTCCAATGGAAAGCTCCCTTCTTTTTCAAGTCTGTGAGTGGTGCTACTAGTTTTGAAAATCCTTTCACAAACTTCTGGTAATAAGTGCATATGCCCACAAACCCTCTGAGTTCAATAACATTCCTGGGTTCAAGCCATTCTCTGATAGCCTGAATCTTCTCCTCATGTACCCTCACTCCATCCACTCCTATGATGTGCCCCAAATACAACATCTCTGTGAGGCCAAATTCACATTTTGAGAGCTTGGCATAGAATTTCTGCTCCTTGAGGATATGTAAGACTGTCTCAATATGCTGCAAGTGCTCCTCCCAAGTGCAGCTGTAGATAAGAATATCATCAAAGAAGACCAATACAAACTTTCTCAAATGACCACGGAAGATGTGGTTCATGCAGGATTGGAAAGTTGTTGGAGCATTAGTCAATCCAAAGGGCATTACCAGAAACTCAAAATGCCCATAGTGACATCTGAATGTTGTATTGGGGATATCTTTCTCCCTCACCTTGATTTGATGATACTCGGACCTCAAATCAATCTTGGAGAAGTATTTGGATCCCCTTAACTCATCCATGAGTTCATCGATCCTGGGTATAGGGTACCTTTTCTTCATAGTCTTCTTGTTCAAGGCCCTATAATCAATGCACATCCTCAATGTGCCATCTTTCTTCTTTACCAAAACCACCGAGGAAGAAAAAGTACTATTACTAGGCCGGATGTGTCCTAGAGCTAGCATCCCTTGGATAACTCTCTCAATATCATCCCTATAAGCCTTGGGATGCCTATAAGGAGTGGTGATTACTGCTTGGACCCCTTGTTCCAACTCAATGGTGTGTTCAAACCCTCGGTTAGGAGGTCTCCCTGGTGGGATATCTACAAATACTATAGAATACCGGTCCAAGAGAAACTGAACATCTGGATGCACTGGTGAATCCTTACCCTTCACCTCTGATATATGCAGCTCCACTGCCCATTCAACATCCCCTCTACGCAGATTACCCTCCATCTTATGTGCTGAAACAACCTGAGAGGGATATGTGTTTATACCCTTGATTCTTTATTATTGGCCATACTCCCCTCCTGTCCATTCCATCTCCAAGGTTCTCCAGTTAGTGGTAACTCTCACAAGAGTGATTAACCACTAGACTCCCAATATGACATTGGTGTCTGGAATATCTACCACAAAGAAGTGGCCTGTCAATGTATAGGTCCCCATAGTAATGGTTAGTGCTGGAACATACTTGGCACATTGCAAGGTCATAGCTCCTGGGACCAAAACTGAAAATCCCTCAAACTCCTCCATGGGGATTCCTCTCCTGTATACCAATTGTGCATCAATAAAATTATGAGTGGCTCCACTATCTATCAATACAGAAACTCTTTTCCCCATGATGGTGCCTCTCACCCTCAAGGTTATATACTTTGGGACTCCTCTTAATATTGCAACAGCTCCCACTCTTGGAGCAAAGTCTTCCATGGATTATACAACGCTGGCATCCTTCTTTAAGAAGGTCTTGACATGATGTGTCCCTCCTGTAACACATTTCCCCTCCAAATCCTGAACATGGATTGTCTCCCTTGGTCTTGAGTGAGTCTCTTTCTGCAAAAAGGTTCTTGCCCTGGGCAAGATGTGTTACAAATCTCTAGCTTTCTCCACAACTTCAAGGAGTGTGGTTGGTTTAGTAGATTTGACCAACCCTTGTAATGGTTCAGCCATCCCATTCACAAACATGCATACCTTCCTGCTCATAGTGAGGTTGGATACCATCACTAAAAGTTGCAAATAATCAGCAATTTAATCCTCAAGATCTCCCTTCTACTTGAGCTTGGTTATCTTGGCAAAGTGGGCTTCTAGATCCCTTGGATCAAACCTCTCCACTAGCTTCTTGGTGAAAGCTGAGTATGAAGTGATATGATGGTGCCCGAGTGTGGTCAGTCCATGAAACCACCAATCTTGAGCTTCCCCTTCTAGGTGCAGCGCAACTAGCTTGATGGCTTCTATCTCAGAAACCTTGTTGAGCTGGAAGTATGTGTCCAGCTTCTCCACCCAAGCCTTTGTTGTGCACTTAGGTGTCCCATAAAATGTGGGCAAGAAGAACCCTACCATACTGCACTGTAGGTTTGATCCCTGCATCAAGTTCTCCTTCTTTTGATGAGGATTAATCCTCCTCCCGTCCTTCATCCGGAAAAACTCCTGAAAGCTCAAGTGCTCCTTGAACCTTTGAGACTGGAGTTCATACTCTTCAAAATATTCTCCCAGAGTGCCCTCCTTATCTCCTTCAATTAGAAATGAAAGCATGGTGGAGAATTGTGATTCATCTGAATGCCCCATGCCATTTTCAGTGCTGGTGCTTGCCTTATGGCAAAACCATAAAGAGTCCTCCTCATATCTCATCTACTTGGGATCCCTTGCAATGTTATGCAGGGTTTGAAGTACTAGATTTGAGATTTATTCCTTCTCCATGCTGAAGTTAAATCCCCCCCCCCACAATCTGAGCCAAGAGCAGAGCTCTGATACCACTATAATGTTCCTTTTCAGGAATTTCTGCAATATCTCCAATGAGGATGTTGTATAAGGAAACTAGTGCAAAAATAACACAGAAAAGGGCTTGGATCCTCTAATATATGTTGTATGTAGCTTCAATATAGAATTTCATCAGAAAAAAATCATTCTACCTACTCTAAATAGATCTCCCCAACTCATATATGCATAAAAGCACCCCAATCCCACTGCTTCATAAAATAGAAATGCCGAAGACTACAAAAGCATTATTTTTATTATGGAATCTACAGCAAAAGATAGTTTAATACATATTTAGATCTTTCATTAAGCATGGAATTAGAAATGAGAGGTTAGACCTCTTTTACAAGCACCTCGGAATGCCCCGGCAAGGGTTTCTGACAAAATAACAACACAAAAAGTATCTCTACAGAAAATAACGTTATTCTCAGCAACACTGTATAAAGAAAGACCAAATATGATCTGAAAGGGACAAACAATAAAATATTTGGCTCAAGGCCTTCCTCAATAGATCTCCCAGAGTGAAATAGACTCCTCCTCCTCTGAAACAAGCACAAATGGAAAGATGCAACCTCAGCTACTATAGCTACTAAAGAAATAACGCAATCCTTGGAAGTGACTGCACTGTCTAGGATGGATAATGGTTTCCCTCAAGATAAATGATGAGAATTGAACTCAGGACCTCCTCCTTAGATCTCCCGATCAACTATACCAATTGTGAAGATAGAATTCCCACATGAGAATCTCTTTGCACTAAACAGTGCTGCAACTCCGACTAAACAGCTGAAGCTTGCAATCAGTCACAAGAATGAGACAAGATTGTAATGTTCCAAATCAGGAAAATGCTACAACAATGAGAATATCTCAGGATATTCTAAAGTTGGAGACCCAGCAATATGCAAACACAATAATGGAGCAACAACAACACTCCACTCATATAAATGTGAGATAAATTCATAGCCATCTCATTAAATAATAGCAGCAACAATAGAATACAAGATCTTGAGGAGAAATGATACTCAAGATAAGCAATGCTCAACCTCAAGAAACTAGTACATGAATCATGACAAAACCACTGCTACACAATGTATACCAAGCTATGATAGCGCAGTTTTATAGAGCAACTGCATGCTACATATGTCAAATACATGAATATATCAATATATGGCCCAATACAACATTCGGAGTGAAGATCTCATCTCCCAAAGACTACCTCAAATCAATCCTAGAAGGATTGGCGGTAAAATACAAAATCTGCAAAATGTCGGAGTTGCTGGCTCGCTGTAGCAACTTAGAAATAGAACTGGATAGAGAGGCTATAGATGATGCCCAAACTGAATATGCCTCCTCCAATGGATCTTTAGAATGAAAGGCTTATCCTTTAACCAAAGATCTTGCCCTCCAATAGTCTGCAAGAGCCCCACTGCAAATGCTCCACTCAAGATAACGCAGTCACTGGATGGAACTGCACTGTAGGGCTAGGGAATGAGTTGGCCTTGATGCCAAAGTCTGAAATTAGCTCTAGAATGCCTCCAATCTGATCTCCCAAAGAGAAGAGAGACTCCTCCTTTGAAAAATAGTTGATGGAGGTGGTGTAGTGAACCCTCACTGCAACACCCAACAACACAGTATTATTCTGCTCCAAAAATAATGTTGTCTTGATGGAGGATGCTTGGCCTCAAGCCTAGATGTGAGGAAAATGAAGAAAAATCCCTCAAGAGACCTCTCAAGAAGGAGAAGGAATCCTAAACAGGAATTCCCCCGGCAATTCTTGCTAAACAACAAAGAATGCACAATTTTCTGAATAGACAATGTGATGAATAATACAAAGCATGCGAAACAATGGTTGCCTTCCCCTCCTTTTAAACTAGTGAAAGCTCTTTCTCCATGGGCCCCATCCATTAGGGTTTCCTCCACCAAATATCCTCTTCCTCATTCACACTGCGATGTCTTCCAAAGTAATCCACTCCTCCTATGGCAGCGTTGTTGACTTCGTCAAACTTGACCCTGTCCACTTGAAAATAACCCTCTTCACACATGAGGGTGTGAAAACCAGCTCCAATGATGATCCCCTTTCATACTATGAGGTATTTTATTGAGATTATCATCATGTATGGGCCTCCTTACCCATTTATTCTCCTCCTAGATGAAATCAGTGAAAATTAATATTCCAAATTATTGTCGGAAAATTTTGGAATATTACAGTCCTACCCTCCCAAATGTTGCTTGTCCTCAAGCAACTACAAGGACAGAACTAGAAAGCCTCCTCTCAAGGCATAGATTCTATGATATGTTGAGGAAAATCTTCCTCATGTGGATCCTCCATCCCCCAAGCAATCATCCATACAAAATGAGTTACCTTCCAACTAGGCAACTCCTGGAAACTGTCCTCCACCTTTGGCTCCGGCAAAGTAGGTGGGATGAAAATCTGATCATGGTAGAAAATTTAGCCTACCCCACGCTGTCCATCTCTCCACTCATGATAAGTGTAGAGAGAGTGTTGATCCTGGGCTACAAAATACTTGCCCTCAAGTGGAAAGATGAAAACTAGATCTCCAAGGATCTCTCCTCCAACGCTGCAAATCATGTTGGCCCAAGTATTTCCATATGTGATGAGTTGGAAGTCACCATCATATGGCATCTCCTCCATCATATGGATCACCTCACAAAGTGAAAAATGTGTTTTTAAGGTCACCATATCATGTCCCATGTTCCCTTTAGAGCATGTAGTGCAAAGTGTGTGGGATTTCTCTCCCTCCAAGGACACATTCACCCAATGTGTCTCCCCTCCAATCACGCTCCCAAGAAAAGATTTAGCAATATCAACCAAGGGAAACACAAGGAGAATCATGTTGGCTGCCATGTGAAGTAAGGGAGAAGGACAATGGTCCCTCAAATGTAGCCAGCGCAGTTTGACTCTCAACTTCCATAGAAAATGAAATGATGGGTGGCCTCCCCACCATTTGCATGCTGCCCCAATCTCCTAGAGAAAGTGAAAGATGTAATGTGCAATGTGAGTATGTTCTCCATGATTAATCCCCTCCCCATATCCACTTAGGGAGTGATCATTCATAATGGCCTCATGTAGACCATCAAATATAGAAGGAAGAATATTCCTCCTTTGAGCAAATCCTTGCACATATATGGTTAAGAGATGCATATATAGAGACAAATCACCATGCAAGTCAATAATACTCCCACCATATTTTTTTCTCATATAAATGGAGTGGCTCATAACTGAATTTTCCCTCATCCTCAAAGGGAAAAGAGTTGGTTGTGCTAACTCCTCCATCTTCTCATGACCCATGGAATGCCTCCTCAAGCTCTTCAAGTGGTTCCTCCCACAAGAAGAAAAGAAATGTAATGTGGCAATCATGGTTGGCCCATGGTTCCTCCTGAAATGTACAACATATATAGAAGGGAGAATCATGCTCCCAATGGGAATCCTCAGTCTCAAGCCCACTCTCCAATAGAAGCTCCCCATTAACATAGTGATACCAGCAATACATGGAAGCAAAACCCAATAGAAACAAGTTGTCACATGAAAACCAGAAAGTGGACCAAAGTTTCCTACAAGGAACCAGCACAGTGCATTCCTTGACTGCATCAAATAAAACAAAAACAAGTGCTCTTCTAGCCACTTGTTTGCTGCCACAATCATTTTACAAGATCTATACATGAGAGTACAAAAGGGTGCCAATGGTGCACACCAAGAATCATGTGGCTTTCCCCACAAACCACCAAGGAGATATCCAATCTCAATGCTACAAATGGCTTCAAGTACATCAGTACAAAATATTCAAGAAGGAATAACCTTCCTTGGTACAATATGTTGTTCATAAAAAGAGAAGAAGTACAAAAAATAAGGTGAAATTGTACATTCTCCATTACGTACTCGAAGACTTGAGCTGAAATGGCTCAACGGAAAATTCTCCCTTATTCTCAATGAGTAGGAAGGTGGCTGTGACATCCTCTCCATCATCATCCAGGCTCTGCCTCTCTCCATATGCTGATGTATGTCCTGTTGGATGCCCTCCCAAATGAACTCCTCTGCCAAGGCAAGATATGCATCAAAATGCATGGAAAAGAAGTCCTAGTCCTGTGCTGCATGCAACAGCTTCTCCTTGAGACTAGAATCTCTAGTCAAGAAGACTCTGTCATGTGAATAGATGACCATATCATCTAACATGTATCTATCATCTCCATCTAGGTCATCAAGAATCATGCATGCATCGAGATCCTTGGAGTACTCTACCAAGAGATGAGATCTCTAATAAGGATCAATCCTCCTAAGAGACAGCGCTGGTGATCTGGCATGTGTAGCTTTCCTCATGTTGTTGTTTGCTACTTTGACATCCCCCATTCCAAATTTCTTCTTCAAACTCTTCACCTCTCCAAAATCCAAGAGCGGTGAATCCAAAGACAAAATGTCTCTCATCGATGATAGATTTGGTGACCTCCCTGGTGGATTGCCTCTATGCAATGAGACATCAATGTCAAAAGTGGATTGCACATATGTTTGGGCAACCTTGCCCTTGCTCTCACAGTGCAATACAGTCTTCCTCCTCTTTGCACTAGCTCTCTAAAATAGAGAATGGTGTGTGCCTCTCATCACATGATGCTGCTCTTCCTCCCTTCCTTCTCCTTCCAGCTGCAATGCTACAAAATCATGTTGCTCACTGATTGTGCTTGGACCTCCATGTATGAGATCCTAGGGACTTCCTTGCAAAACTGCAAGAATCCCTCTAGTTGGAGCAAGAGCCCCTCCTTCCTCTGCATGAGGTGCTAGATCAACTCTAGAAATGACAGCGTTGTTTCCCTTAGCCTCCTCAATATGGGTGGGTAACCCTCCAATGATTAGATCCTATTTTGAAAAACGGATCTATTTGCCTCCTGGTGCCAAGATACAAGTTGAAGGTCTTACCTCCAATAAAGTATCATGCAAGATATCAGCCTCCTTCATGGTCCTCTGAAGTGTTTTTGAGTCTATGGTTTCCTCCATCACATGCAAGGGTTTTGTTTGTTTGAATGTGTTTGTTTCCTCCACATGTGTTTCGAAAGTCCTCCTACCAAATCTCTTCATCAGAGTTCTAATGAACATTGCATAGGAAGATTTATTTACGTTTTTCAAAGTAAATGACTCAAATAACCACCATGCATCGACCTTACCTCCAAAGTGCAGCGCTGCTATTCTGATGGCTTCATCTTTGGAAATCTGTTGCTGCTACAGAAAAGTGTCTAGCTCTTCAACCCAAGCCCTGGCTGAACATGTAGGGGAACCATCGAAGATAGATAGAAGAAATATATCCATATTATGCATCTTGCTCCTCCTCACCATGATCTTGTAAAACTCCGGAAAGGTAATATGATCTCTCAACTTCTAAGTTTGAGATTCATACTCATGCAAGAAACCACTAAGAGTTCCTCTCTTCGGCATTCCTCCTTCTTCTTTTCTTCTTATGGAAAAGCTGGCCATGTGACTGCGCTGTACCTCATAGGGTGTGGCTGCATGCTCACACTCCCTATAAGAAAAACCATAGTTTGACTCAGTTTCAAACCCTCTTGGAGATCCTGTACATATCTCCCTCCTTGTCTTCTCAAATTCTTCATGAATGCTCTGTACAGATCTTGGAAGAAGCTTTGTAAGCTTATCTTCCTTTTTCTCTCCACATAGTGGAGTATTCATATTCTATATCCTTGATAGCATGATGGCTAAGATCCACTGGCTGAGCCAGAGATCATGCTCTGATACCACTGTAATGTTCCAAATCAAGAAAATGATACAACAATGAGAATATCTCAGGATATTCTAAAGTTGGAGACCCAGCAATATGAAAACAAAATAATGGAGTAGCAGCAACACTCAACTCATATAAATGTGAGAGAAATTCATATCCATCTCATTAAATAATAGCAGCAACAATAGAATACAAGATCTTGAGGAGAAATGATACTCAAGATAAGCAATGCTCAACCTCAAGAGACTAGTACATGAATCATGACAAAACCACTGCTACACAATGTATACCAAGCTATGACAGTGCATTTTTATAGAGAAATTGCATGCTACATATGTCAAATACATGAATATATCAATATATGGCCCAATACAACATTGGGAGTGAAGATCTCATCTCCCAAAGACTACCTCAAATCAATCCTAGAAGGATTGGCAGTAAAATACAAAATCTGCAAAATGTCGGAGTTGTTGGGTAGCTGCAGCAACTTAGAAATAGAACTGGATGGAGAGGCTATAGATGATGCCAAAAATGAATATTCCTCCTCCAATGGATCTTTAGAATTAAAGTTTGATCCTTTCACCAAAGATCTTGCCCTCCAATAGTCTGCAAGAGCCCCACTACAAATGCTCCACTTAAGATAACGCAGTCACTGGATGGAACTGCACTGTAGGGCTAGGGAATGAGTTGGCCTTGATTCCAAAGTCTTAAATTAGCTCTGGAATGCCTCCAATCTGATCTCCCAAAGAGAAGAGAGACTCCTCCTCTGAAAAATAGTTGATGGAGGTGGTGTAGTGAACCCTCACTACAACACCCAACAACACAGTATTATTCTGCTACAGAAATAACGTTGTCTTGATGGAGGATGCTTGGCCTCAAGCATATATGTGAGGAAAATGAAGAAAAATCCCTCAAGAGACCTCTCAAGAAGGAGAAGGAATCCTAAACAGGAATTCCCCCGGAAATTCTTGCTAAACAGCAAAGAATGCACAATTGTCTGAATAGACAATGTGATGAATAATACAAAGCATGTGAAACAATGGTTGCCTTCCCCTCCTTTTAAACTAGTGAAACATCTTTCTCCATGGGCCCCATACATCAGGGTTTCCTCCACAAAATATCCTCTTCCTCATTCACATTGCGCTGTCTTCCAAAGTAAGCCACTCCTCCTATGGCAACGCTTTTGACTTGGTCAAACTTGACCCTATCCACTTGCAAATAACCCTCTTCACACATGAGGGTGTGAAAACCAGCTCCAATGATGATCCCCTTGCATACTATGAGGGATTTTATTGATATTATCATCATGTATGGGCCTCCTTACCCATTTATTCTCCTCTTAGGTGAAATCAGTGAAAATTAATATTCCAAATTATTGTCGGAAAATTTTGGAATATTACAAAGATGAATGAATGAATGAATCCTTTGCTTCTATCTCCTCCTTCTTATCCTTGGTGTGCTTTCCCCTCCCAGGCCCCACTCGTTGGTGATGTGACTTCCTTGAGAAGTTTCCTCCTTCAAAACTGCACTGCCCTAGTAGTTTTCCCTCCTCTTGTGACAGCATTGTTGACTTGGTCAACTATAGCTAGATCATTGCTTTGCCCCTATTTCACACCTAATAGGATTTATTTTGTCCTCCTACTTCAATCCCTTTTCACACTGGGATATGTTTTATTGCCTTTCCTACTTCTTATTTCAAAATTGCAGCAGTTATAATGTTCCAAGTGGTAGTGGCTAATTGGGAACATTACAGAAAGCCAACGGTGCATTTCACGAGGTCAAGGAGGCATGGGTGACTTCATAGTGCACATTTCTAAGGCTCAAGGGATGAGCTTGTTTCTTAAAGTTGTGAAGTGTGTATTTCAAGCCGAGTTGGAGGCCTCAACTGCACAATTCTAAATATCAAGGTCGAGTGTTGGTCACCAAAACTATGCAATGGGGTAGTCTTGAGAAATTAGTACTATGCAGTGCACTGTGCCAAGCAGCAATGTCATAGACATAGGGCTAAGACTGTGCAGCTCAAGGGAAACCCAAAGATGCTGAGTTGCTTGGTCAGGAAGTTTCTCCAGAAAATGATTAAGTTTGGGACCACTGACATTGATGTGAACATTGATGGAATTTTACTGTGATCACAAACTTAGCATACTTGATGACTCAAACAACATAAATCATCCAAGAAATACAGATAAATCATTACTATGTGTGACACCTTTATGACCAGTTACGACAAGTGTGACACCAAAGATAACACTTTATGAAAATCGTGACGACACTTGTGCGATGGTGTTGAGTACTTTGGAATTTACTGTGACGAATAATTAGATGGTTATAACAAATCATTTACACAAATATGACCTCTTGAAATCACTGGAACAAGCTTATATATTCATTTTAGTAGCCATCATTCCAAAAGGAGACACTTTGCCTCTCTTGCGAAATGGATCACAACACTTTAATAAAAGCAATGAAATGAATTACAAGGTTTGGGAAAGCCATAAATAAGACCAAGGAAGGCTCTGAAATTTGGTATAGGCTAAAATTTTGGAGGGGGTTGTATCGGCTACAGTAAGTGAGAAGGCATCAGACCTTCTTGATGATTCTCAGATAAGTATGAGATCCCTATGTTCATATACGTATTTACGACCTATAGATTACATGTTCATCATGTGTTTGATGGAATGTATGTCAATGTTAGGCCTTGTTAGTTCAATGTTTTGACTAAATTTTGTGTTAGAGTATTTTTCCTTGTGTCATTTATTATTTTGGAAAGTTTCATAAAGTTCTGGGCACTGGCCTAGAGTCTAGCCCTAAAAAGGTGACATCGATTTCGCAATAGCAGGAACAAAACTATGAAATTGAGACTGTAATCACTCCCTTGCGGAATTGTGCATGTGATGGGAGGCTTTCAGTTGCATGGATGTATTCGTATGCATACATTGGGAGTTTAGTTTAGTGAAAAATAAAGTTAGCTCAGGGTTTGGTTACCTAGAAGGGTGGTTTAGCCCTTAGGGGTCCTGTAGCACCTGAGGGAAGTCAGTAAGGTTTTGTAATGTTAATTCCATTTCCTTAAGGTGATCTATCACATTTTTACCCTGGTAGGTCGGTTAACTTGGGTAAATGTGGGAGGAGGGTGTTACAAGAAAGAAATTTTGAAAGGGTAGGGGGGACATCCTTTTATATTGATCCTTACCCATTTATAAAGGGAAACATCTATTCTTTGTTTAACTCCCAATTCTTTATCTTTATTTCCTTTCTCCTTAATTATATTGCTATTTATGTTTCTTCCCATAGTTTTGGAAACTTTTCTTTGGCCTTTCTCTTTCCTATTCATATTGTTCATTATGGATTGCATAGAAATATCCTTGGTTTGCTTTGGGATTTTAACATGAAATGAAGACATCCTCTTCTTCTGTTTCCTCCTCTTCCTCATTCTGATCTAGAGTAGGGACATCCTCTAATGGTGACATTTCAACATTTTCACCATCTATATTTTGATTGGGATGAATTTTTTTTGGAATCTCCTTATGGGAATTGCCCTATATTTCCCTCTCTTCTTCCACTTTCTCTAGAAATTCAAACCTATAACCAAGAGAATATGGTTCCTCATTTTTCCTTGAAGAGGAAACCTAAGCCTCACTAAGGGATGTGATTTTATTGGCGGGAGCCTTCGCACCCACACTATTTATTTCCTAGCCTTTTTCTACTACATTTGGCATGCTCAACCTCTTCTTCATTTCAGTTTTTTCCATTGATCTACATATTCAACTTGTTTTTTCTACACATTATACTTGTTATTTTTAAAAAAAAATCATTTTAATGAAAAATTTTGAATTTGGAAGGAATTTTATTGTAGTCCACTTCTTATATGAAGGACAAATTATCAAAAAATTTTATTAATGGTTGTAATCAAACCCTTATCCAAAATTCCAAGCATCGTAGAATATCCCTTCATATGGATCATATCACTTGATATATATTCCTAGTTCATTCCCTATATTCTAGAAGGTTTCTTCATTCCAACAATGAAGGGGGAAATATCTAAACTAGACACATACATGGATAATATAAGGAACATCATCCTTAGCATTGAAATCAAAGTTCCAATGATCCAAATGAAAACCCTAAGCTCCCATGAATTATGGCACGTAATGAAAAATTAGATCATGGTCCAACTTATTTTCAAAGAGGAATGTAAGAAAAACCGCGACCACATAAAGTGAGAATTCTTTTTATAAATAAGAGGCCTCCATTTCTTTTCAATCAAAATGTTCAAATATATAGGGGGCACCACATACTAGTATGTTGCCACATTGAACCTCGATCTATTAGTTTAAGTGTCATCGAAATAGACTCAGAGACACGAATATCTATATTATTTATTTCCTCAATCTTATTGATAAAACAAGCTAACTTAGCTTGAAAAGAATGAAAACCTTCATAAAACAAGGCATAGAAGGTAGTGTTATCAGGAACAGGGGAAAGAGATGGAGGAGAAAACCCTCCAAAGCGTGGGGCCATCATGAAACTCAAATATATGGCTAAGGTTTGGTTGGGTGCGACAAATCTATTATTAGAATTAGTATCTCTCTTAATGTTTATATAATTGATAAAATATCCACACACACACATATATGTTCTAAACACTATTAAATATTCAATCAATCACTATTACTTTATGTAATGTAATGTTTAAATGAATATATTTATATTTATAATATTTTATGAAATATTTTATTTATTTAAATGCTAATATTGAAAATTAATATTTGTTATTTTTATTATTTAATTTCCATTTACATATATAAATAATTCAAATATAAATTATTAATTTATCAATCAATTTTTCAAAGCAACAACCCCCACCTACTGAAGATATAAGGTAAGAAAACTCAATTTTCTTGAGACATAACAAAGACAACTTCTCACGAAATTTCTTGGGTTATATTTTGTTTCTTTTTCTATTTTTTTTCCTTGGCTAATTATAGGTTGAACCAAAAAATTTTGGGGCAAGGACTGAGTCATTCTAAAGAATTCTTTGAAGCAATATTATTGGTGTAACCACCCCTCCCCACATTTACCAACTTTTACAAGCCCTATGGGTAAATGTGAAGTTGATTGTTTCTACGACATGACCCAACCTCCAATGTTCCAGTTAAGGAAGTGGGGACTACAAACTGAAGACTTACTAACATCCTACAGGGACCATATATCACTCAAGAATTTAACAACCACCCCAGACAATCAATCCCTAAGATGGAACCCTTTTTCACTGAGCTAACACCCCAAATGCATGCGCAACAACACAAGGGTGCAGTTATAGGCCTCCATTAGCATGCATAGGCATGCTTCCATTAAATTATGGCCTAAGTTCCCTTGTTTTGTGCTGGCGGTCCTGAGATCTGAGCCAATTTTCTAGGCTAGCCTCCAAACCACCACCCAAAACTTCCTGTAACTTTCCAGAATCATATTTAACATTATGGCAAAGCTAAATATTGAAATTTGAATCAGAAACTTTACTTAGGGTTATTATAACACATTAGAAATTTCGTCAAACATATGGAAAACATGTAATTTATAGGTCATGAATGCATATCTTATCATAAAATGATGGTCTTCATTTGAGAATCACCAAGAAGGCTCTAAGCCCTCTTTAGTTATATGCAATAGCACTTTTTATTCCACGCATTCATCAACCATTAAATAAATTATCAAAACATGATAGGAGCCATACATAGAGTTCATCATATAACCAACATATAACTGAAAAATAATTATGATAGAAACCATGGAAAATTAGCCATAATATCACCAAAATAATCACTGCAAATGCACATAGAACATAATAGGAAAATATCTCATATTAACATGTGAAAATGGAAACCAAGTTATGGACTTCCATGTACCACCTGACCATACATTGGGCTAAACTAAATCTCTCTTTCAACCAATTAACACTGCACCATATTTCAAGCATGAATGTGGGATCTCATGGAATAAAACAAACCAGGGCTTCCATAGGCCAAACCACCTCAACCCTCAACCATAGTGATTCCACCTCTACAGTTCAAAAATAACTAACATCAACTAGATCAGTATCTACACAAGTTGTCCAAGGCTCCAAGAACTAGTAACTCAACCCACAGCCTTCCAGGGCTCCAGAGCATTTTTTCCAATTGCGACTCCAAGGACTAGTAACTTAACCCACCAAGGACTCCAGAGCAGTTTTCCCAACTTATAGCTCCAAGAACTAGTAACTCAACCTAAGTTTTTCCAAGGCTTCTAGAGCATTTATTCCAACCCACAAAACATCATGAACCTGCGCACCAATCAAAAAAACAAGTGGAAAAATCCAAACCACAATTGTTATCCAACAATGGCAAGGAAAGGTTAAAACAACTACCAATCCAGGAAATTGTCCATGTCAATGACAACACATAACCAAGAATAAAATTCATATACCATGCATATAGAAATCAACAAGGAAATCACGCATGAAACCTGTTACATGCAAGGCAATCCAGTTGTAGTTATTAATCCAACTATTTCCTTGCACTCTTGGTTTCCTTTTCCTTATTTCTCCAAATCCAAGTGAATTCTAGAGTTCTCCAAGCACGCTTCAAGAATATTGTAAGTGTGCAAGAGTATGAGAGAATGAAAGGAGAGCTCAACTCAAAACTGTAAAAGAAAACCAAAAGATGTGAATTGATTCTCGGCTGCCTTTTTAGCATTGATGTATCTATTTTCTTCATTTTCCTTCATTTTTCCTCTAATTTCCCTTGCATGAAAAATTTTGTCTCTTCACCTTCCTTTTCTCTTATTTTTCTTTATTTTCATAAGTATATGCCAAGTGTTGCCTCTTTTTCTTTTCCAATGCCTTTTCCAATTTCCATATCCATTATTAATCACAAGTGATGCCCACTAAAGTTTTTTCCCAACATTCAACTTGGAATATGTGTCCCATGACATTGGTATTATTTATATTTATATGGAAAATAAACCAGGGGTTGTTACAGTTAGATTTTCTCTCTAAAATTTTGAGGCCAAGTTTCTCTATGATATTTTAAGTTCTTCACGGTATTATTTTTTTTGGGGAGAGATAGGTGAAAAATGATGTATAGGAATATATTATTTATAGGAAAAAAACATGAGGATAATCGAAGGCTTGATGTTCCTCCTTGATGGAGGGATCTTAATAGGGGGAAAGTTGCACGGGCTTTGGCTACCTTTGAACTCAGTTTTTTTCCTACCATGTTGTGCAATTTTGGAACAATTGAAGCAACCATAGTTTTATAAATACATACAAACCCTATAGTAGATTGGGGTCTAAGAATGCATCTAGCACGTTGAGAAAGTTGAATAGATATAGATTATATTATTCTTAAACCCTAAGCCCTTAATCCTCGAGAAACATATCTTAGGGGTATTTCATAGTATTTGTTTTAATATTTTCTTATCAGTGTATTAAGAAGTAAAATGCATACTTGCATATAAATTGGGTTGAATATTCAGTAAACCATTTTCCTAATAAAATAAGGAATTTATACACGAACCCTAATGGTTTGCAATAGCCTCCACCTACTAAATGTATGAGGCAATAAACCCTGATTTTCCTGAAACATAACAAAGGCACTTTCTTGGGTTATACTTTTATGTTTTTTCTATTGATTTCCTTGGCTCTTTATAGGTTTAAAAAAAAAATCTAAGGCCAAGACTAAGTCATTCTGAAGCAATCTTTCGAGCATTCTTATTGGATTTTATCTCATAAATTTTGAGGCCAAGTTTCTCTATAATATTTGAATTTCTTCACGGTTAAGTATTGGGTTGATCTAACGAAATGAAACAACAATGGTGAATGAAAATAATGATAAAGGTAAACACTCCGTGAAACCCTAATGGTAAATATATTCTAGGGAGAATAAAAAATCTAGGTTTTCAAAAATTCATGGTCCAGATTGAACCCTAATTGGTTTCCATCACATACACAAGATGCACAAATAAGAGTAATATATGGATTCCTTAGATGAAGTGGATTATGGGGATCGTGACTGGATGTCCCTGATGATATTTTAGTCAAATGAGGAGTTATTGGAAGTACTACGATATGATATATACTATGTGATGAGTTTAAGGACTCCCAAATTTCTAAAAGAGGCAAGTGATCCTGCAGAGAATCAACTTGGGAGATGTCATGCTAGCTCTGATTGTGCTTTTATTAAGAGACTGGATTTTAGTTCAACTATAGTGAAAGATGACAGAGTTTCATAAAAGGAGGTGGTAGGACAAGTCCATGTTAATGTGAAATACCTAGTAACGAAGATTATTCCCTCCTCAATATTCCGACCAAAACATGAGGAAGAGACACAATATAAAAAACCCTTGACGGAAGCACTAGATAAACAATTCCAACAAATAGATCTCCTAGTAGAGATGAGTGATTTTTCAGAGAAGGGTTGTTTTGTACAAAAGAACACAGAAAAGTTTGTATAAAAATGGAGGGGGAATTCAGAGTGGTGTTGGGATATGATATTGCCATGGAGTAGGCTTCTATGTTTTGTCAAAAAAAATATGAGGAAGAAGGTGATAAAACAAGGATTGGAGGAGTGGGTGGAAGAACATAGAGAAAAGAGTATAGGGTATATTCCTCAAGTCCAACTTTTAGGGTTGGATAAATATTTTTTTTAATAGCAAATCAGATGAAAAATCTATGGAAAAAAAGGTGTAATTCTAGGAATCATTCGGTTGCATGCTTAAAAGTTGGCACCTGAATTTTAAGTCGAAGACAGGACTATTTGTTTGTTCAACATATTTGGTATTCTTTTTCCTGGTTTGTCTAAAATTCTTTGGAACAATGATTTATGGAAAGAGTGGGGATAATACTTGTTAAATTAATTTACTTTGATGAGAAGGTGTCATATTTTTCTCGAGTGAATGATATGAGGGTGGTGAAGGTGCTCATTGAATTGTACCTCAATAAAGGCCTAGTTGTCGAAATAGAGGTAGCATGGGGAAACTAGGTTTTCATAAACCCTATTGATTACCTGGGAGTCCCTTTCAGATGTTCTTAGTGTCACAAGGTAGGGAATTTAGGATGATATTTATTATTCATTACTTCAACAGTTTCGAGAAAGAAGAGGGCGAGGTTGGAGTCAATTCATGGATACTTTTCGGTCAATCAAGACTCAACAACGATATTACTTCCAGAGGATACTGCTTCAGCATTGATAGGATTAAAGAATAAAGTTTTGACACATGAATTTAACCAAGATTAAGGTGGTCCAAACCAAGAGAAAAGGGATAATATTTAGTAAGGACAAGGGCTACCCATTTCATCTGAATCCTTAAATGTGGTGGAAGAGACACTTGCAAAAGGTCATTCAATCAACTCTTTGTCTATTTCAGTTGGTTTCTCTCAGGAAGGGAGGGAGGTACCAATCTATCTCAAGTCGAGTCTCCCTCTAGGGGGGGGAATTTCTTGGCTTTACTAGGCCTTTTGGTAGATCCACCTTTTTTGCTAACCCCTGTCCCTATGCCAATATTGTAGTTGACTCAATATCTCAAAGGTGATGCTAAAGAAGGTGGTGGGGGTGGTAGGACTGATATGGTGGCTACATTTGACCCACTTAGGAGAGGATGCCCCATGTAAACCAAGGATAACACCTTCTCTTAAAAAATCGAGGTTTCCATTTTTATCTAGGAGTCAGGGGTTTTTAAGGATTTTTTCCCATAGATAGTTCCAATTTTTGGGATGTCATCTTAATCAATGGGTGAAAAAATTCCCCGGGGGGGGGGGGGGGATGGGGGGTGGGGTGGTGGTGGTGACCAATGTTCAAAAAACGTCCATATAAATTCAAAAGCCCTATACTAAGGTTGCATACCTCTCTGGTAATTTTTTTTCCCAATGATCGACAAAACAGTCAAACCTTTTTCCAAATGATCCATAGACAATTTTTTTTGGGCAGTGCAAGAGAATTGGAATCCTAGCTAAATGACTCCCTATTAATGGAAAAACATCTATGCCAAAAAATTAATAAGATTCGGATTCCCCCCCAAGAAATAGGTATGAGTAAAGGAAGAGGCACTCACCAAAGGAAACTTTACCTGATGAAGGAATTTTATTTGAGCATGTGATGTGTCTTAGAGGAAGGAACAAAGGGATGAGACAACATGGCCATCTTGATTTATGCAGTATCTTTCAGGTGCTTAGAGATACTAGGTCCAATAGTGGGATTTCCTAATATTGGTTCTCTCACTAAACAACATATGGTTGGGGAGAACCCTAAACAACATGTCCTCAAGCAATTGTTAAAGTCATATAAGAAATATGTCCTTTTGCTATAAGAAGCAATGTGTATTGGAGAAAATTTGGTTGGATTTCTTTCTACGCTTTTAGTTAGTTCAAATTTTAGTACGATGAGCTCTAGATGTATCTCGGGAGGTATTCTCACATCCAAGAGTCTAGGGATACATGACATATCCATTTATATTGAGTCATCAATAATTTCATTAGAAGGATTCTCCACTTTAGATCATATTCATTTCAATTTTCTTAATTGTTACATTCCTTTCCAAAATTGTCAATATTTTTGGGAAGAGGCCAAAGGATCAGGTTTCTTTTTAGATCCTTTATGTATTGTAATATGAGACCTAAAAGTTTTCATTTCATACTGGGAATGTTCGGGAGTTCATTATAGATTTGATCGATTAGCCCAATATTTTAACATTAGTAGAAGAATTAGGGATAGTCGACACTAGACCAGTGCCAATATGCCCAATGTGGTATAATAAGATAAGTATCTAAATGAATAAAAAAAGGCAAGATTTATTTCTAGTGATTGAAAAATTAATGGAAAAAATGAGGAAATATAGAATCTATATAGGTGAATCATCTACATATCTGTGAAATCATGCCCCCATTTTCCTGCAACTACGGAAGAAAGAAGAAAAGAAAAATACATTTCTCAAATTCAACTCTCACTGGATCAAAGAAATTTATTTCTCCAATCTACTTAGATCTATTTAGGTATATTATTGTTTTTCAAGTGGAGAATTAGCGAATTAACACTTCATTTTTACCCTAAATAAGTTTAAATGATAGGTCATTGTTATACAGGATTTATGATTGCAGACAAAGGTATCTCCCATAGGTTTGGTGGTCAACCTAGAACAACATAGAGATAAGGAACCCAATGTTTTTCGTTAAAGTAAATAGATGATGGAGTTAGGCCTACCAAGAAATCGTCACTCACTTCACTCCTTCTTTAGCTTGGAAGTTCCAATTCCAGCTTTGATCGCCAAAATTAGATCATGCACAGTCATATAAAAAAATACAAGAAAATACAAGATGTATGTAGTATCATCTAAATAATTTATTCAATAGATAAACATGGTATTGAAATAAGTGAAATAAAAACATCACATATATGAAAATAGAGAATTATTTGCCTTAATATAAATGGAATGAGATTAAAACCATAAATGGTAGTTGATCTTGTAGAAGAGATTATCTAAGTTGTTAACTCGTCCTTTCATTGTCACAATATGCACCGCTAGCCACCCTATGCATGAGATGATAACTACTTATTATAATACAATTAGGGCAAAATCACTCTCCAAATCCAACCATTACCTCTTTCATATGAGAGGGTAAATTTATATGAGAGAGGTATAAGTTGGGATTTATTATCCAATTACCATTCTAAGGTTTTATATCCACCTTTGATGGAGGGATAGGATCAAAGGATAAGTGGTGAAAAATCCAAAGTAGGGTGGGATATCATCTGAATATCAATCAAAGGTAGGTAGTTGAAACAAATTATGGAAACTCCTATAAGGTGAGATTCTGAAATCCAACTCATTCACCCGGAATTCTAGAACCAACGTAGGTGCAAAGGAGGGAAACATGCTAGTGACCAACACTAGCCACATTAAAGAAAATTGTAGGTGAACGCACCCCAGTAGGCTTGCAGTGAGCGTTGGTCCTCAAATTGGCTCAGATATGGCAGTTTAGGGTTGAAATTATGAGGGATGACAAATACATGCTTATGGATTTGTGCAAGATGATGACAAATAGAATAGGATGTTGATTGATCCCATTAGGAGGCTCACTTTGATTGGATGTGACAAAATGGACTATAACATAATTCACCCTAAATCGCAAAGGCAGAGATGATGAATAATGACTGTGGTGCTTTACCTTGTGACAGGTAGGGATCAACAACAACCAGTGAGATTCATCTGTTACAATACAATTATCATGACATCTAGATGCTAAGGGAGGCATATCCATACTCATATCATAAGCTAACATAACACATGTAATGATAAAAATACGCGTCCATAGATTAAACTAAAGGAATCATGATTGGATGACTATCTATATGATCATGGCCAACATACATTGTGATATTTGTATAACTCCTAAAATCGCAGCCCGGATGGATGAAACTAGATATGGGGTTTCTATCTCGTTCAAATGACAAACTAATGTACGAGTCTAACCATGTGAATCAATGAGCTAGATTCAAACATGGTAGACACCATCTGATTAGTGGAAAATGATGTAAGTCGTTAACAGATGTGAGAGAAACCACTAATGATGCTAATTCCTCTCAAGGTACTATGGCGCAATCGATATGGTTCGAGTAAAATAAGTAATGTCGAACACCACACAGAGTATTTCGTTCGAAGGCCATTGATATAAACCTATCACGGAGAGTGAGGAAAATTTCCATTGATGTATGCAAGAACCAAGGTACCAAAGGGGTGTTTCTAATTCAAATTCCTCGATAATGTGTTGATGACGACAGGAAGTGACCCATTGTAGGAGGGCCTTGATGTATCCCCCATAAATGACATGAAATGTGTATCATGATTGAGACTGAATGATCATAATGATGCTGATATGGAACTGGAACAAGAATGGCAGACATGAAATGAAGGCTTAAGTGTATTGTATCAGAGATCAACTGAATGAATTCTCTTGAATACATAATGACACTTAATGGAGTTGGCATCATTGACCCAAAACCGAAATTGACACTCTAATAATGGTATGATAACCAAAATACAAGAAGATTACCCAACCCAATAGCCACGGATATGAAGTGGAAAGTGTCGTGTTCAAGAGCGACTTGTTGCCATTTAGCAAAATGGAATCCCCTATTTTCCCAATTTCCCCAACCATACTGGTCATGACCTCTTTATTTTTTAACAAGATTTAGGAGGATAACATATGCTTGATTTGTAAGTTCATCCTTCGGATGAATTCCTCCAATTATTTTTAACAAATGTTGAGAAGAAGTGGCTCGACCTTGTCGTGTTCGACAAGTCCATCACTGCTTGATGTTTTAATGAGTCCATCAAAGGTAAAGCTCGACACATTTTTCATGTTTAGAGATTTTGAAAAAGAGGTAGAAAATAAAACTCCATATGTCCCTTTTCATAGATAATCTCTAAATTCCAAAAATGTAGAAAACAATACTCAAGAGAACCTCTCAACCATATTCGACTCAGGTTTTCCTTTTTCATAGTTAGTCTATCTCAGTTTGAAAAAGGGTTAGACTATACTAAGTAGACATATTTTCATTTATTTTTACAAGCTGTAAAGGACAAGTGCTTGGTAATATTTTCATATTTTCGGAGTATAAAAAGAGTTGAAAGAGGACTCTAGGGAGTTCCTTTTTCATTGGTTTATAGAGTCTGAAAAAAATAAAAGTGTACCCTTTGGCCAAAGTAACTTGTTAAAACATAGTGAAAACCTGCTAACAGCTGTCGACCTACTCAAAACACCACAGGAAGGACTAAACATACATGTTTCATAGTAAAAATGAAGCATATCTAGGTCAAAATGTTAAAAATTAATAACATAACGAGAAAATGACCATAAATATCCAAAATGTCTTCTCATTTTTACCATTTCACTTTTTACCTTCTATAGTGAATATTTGGATCCCTTTTTCCCTCAATCTTTTGCAGCTGATTGTGACCAATATAGGGAACCATTCCAAGTGTCATTGGATCCAGATAGGATCTAAGACCTTTCTCTATCTTTACACAGTTCATTTTTGTTTTTTCATGCAAAAGTTTCAGTTTTTGAGGCCCCTAGGTTTCATAAAAAATGCACTGGGACCAACGCAACTCCTCTGTGTCAAAAATGGCTTTGCACCTAGGTAGAGGAACACTGCAGATAGAGTTTCAATGATCTTTCTAAGCCTCTTGCGGTGCATTTCTCCAAGTTTGTTCTCAGTTTTGCATCAAATTTTGTCAGGTTTTTTTCATGGGAAAGAGTTTAATGAGTCCTTTGTTGATGTTTCAAGTACCCATTATCACAAAATATCATTTAACTAGAGATAAGGAGAGAATGAAGCACAAGATATGGATTCAAACAATCCAACTAAACCATCCAGGCACTTAAAAACCGTGGGTTGTTGAAATTCTTCTGGCTTCCTGGTATGAGGAAAAAAATGGAGTTGTTAAAGTACCTTGTGCATTCATGGAATTTTCAGGTAGAGTTGCTCAGGTTTCAGGTGAATATACTCGAGATATAGGTAGATGATATTTACTTTTGGACAAAATTTTCAAAGTGAGGTGACCCCATCTCTCTTCGAGGTGGAAGAAGTCGCGGTGAGAGGTTGAAATATTGCATTGCTACCTATTGCAAACCTCAAGTTGTTCCTACAAGGGAAAAAAATATTAACATAAAAGATGTGACCCAACTACCTTTAAGAACGATCTTTTTCATCATAGAAAGATTGAAAGGAAACTCAACATTACATGTGGCAAGCAAATCATACATGCAGTATGGGATAGAATGTCTAGAGCCAATAGTATTTAACTAGAGTGAGGGTGTCTTGGTCAACTTAAAGGAACAAATTAATAAATAAAAGGAGTGGAAGTTGAAAAAAATCATTTATGGTGCCATATTGGTCTCTTTTTCCTTATAGCGGATACCATTATTGTATCCCCAGCAAATTGTACTCGAGCCCTTCAATCCGAGGGTCCTGCGGATGATGAGGTGGATATACCACATGGCCATACATGCAAGTCCATCAGCGATCAAATTTTCACCAACCTTCTTTGGATGGTTACACAGATATTTCATCATGATTGATGAGTATCCCTATGTGGGGATGGATTTCCACGATGATCCCAAGCTCATGCTGCCTAAGGGTGAGAAATGGGATGCTATAGGTAAGATACTTTGACCTTTAAGTTTTAAGAAGTTTTACATTTTTTTTTGTTTTCATTCATACAAACTATAGCTAAACTATTTGATGTTTTCATTCATACATTGGACCTATTCGACCAGTGGGTGCTGCATATCTTTGTCGCATAGAGTGATAGCCACAAGAGGAGGCAATGGGACCAATATAGGTCACTGCAGTGGGAGTGGATCCGCTACGAGATCTTGAGGTAGTGAAGGTCCTAGAGGAGGTGGAGCGCCACATAGAGGATTGACCCATGCATTTGATGAGACTGTGGTTGATCAGCTTCCATTGTTGCTTAAAAGACATACCATCGGAGTTCCTATTTGTATTGGTCAATTACTGTGCAAGATAACTTGTCTAGTGTCGTTTTGTCATGAGCACCACTGATTGTCTACATAGATGTTTGCATGTAGTTTTTGTATATGGGCGATGTAGCCATATGTGTCTTGGGGCACACATTTTGTAAAACCAAACTTATTAGATATATATTCAGTGCTTCCTAGTTGTTATTTTGTTTTCAACATAATGTGATGTGAATTGGAAGTTACTTACATTCATTGCAAATGTTTATCTAAAACTAAATTAGCTATGGCATATGCTAAATTGTTTATATTTCTATAAATGTTTTCATATTTTATGAAATCAAAATGTCTTTCTAGAAGATGCACTCTCGAAACCATGCGAAGGATGGTGGGATTTCTCACTGAGTAGATATTCACGAGTTATAGTACTATGAGCTTTGTGTCAAGCATGATGACTATATGATGGATACCATGTGAAATAGCATTAGATAGAAACTCAACCACTTGACTATGCTCAACGACATTGTTATTAGAGCGTCCAATGAAAATCCCTTGCATACTCACTAACTCTCCATTTGGAGAAAAAATGGCCCGTGATGCGAAGGATAGGTTTCAAGTACTATGGCTAGCACCATCGCATACCAATATACGGTTCGAGAGAGGTTAACATTTGCAAACCAAAGTAAAGAAGGATCAACAGAAACTGTGGGAAACTATGAAAAATAGACTTCTAACACACTCAACATACCTATAGACAGTATGTACACAATGTACTACACATGGGATCAAGCATAGTATTTTTTGAGATACAACCCATTTCTAGGTTGTGACAGTGGAATTCCATCAAGATATACCAACTTGTAAACCCCTTTTGGTAGGATATGTTTGACAATGTATGGGCCTAGCCACATAGGCTGGAGCTTTATTAGGCCTAATTTATCGGCCTCCTCGTCATATAAAAGTACCAGATATCCTTCCAAGAAGACTCTAGGATTGACACTTTTGTCATATTGTGCTTTGATGCGTATTTTATGAGCTTATTTGGCCAAAGATGCTTCACACCGGGTGTCATCCAATAGAGTCAAGTGTAAAATATGCTCCTCTTCTACAGAGGTAGCAGGCAGAAGTTTGATAACTAGTTTTAGAGATGGAATTTCGCACTCAGTGGGAAGGATCACTTCCAGACCATAAACCAACTAAAACGGTGTGAATCTGGTAGCAGTCCTTACTAGGCTCATTATGCCCACAAGGTAGCATAGAGAATTTAATTCTAGTTTGATTTATAGACCCCTATCATGTATTGAAGCATCATCTTAAGAATTTTGTTGATAACTTAAACTTCTCTGTTAGCCTGAGGATAATAGGGAGTGGAATTTTCATGCAAAACTCCCAATTTTGCAATTAATTTAGTCATCATATGATTCCGAAAATTCTTCCCATGATATGTGACTATCGCTTTCAGAACACAAAACGTAGTGATCACATGGGTGAAAAAGAAGTATGCAATAATTTCACTGATGTTATTGAATGTAGGCATCACTTTGGCCCACTTAGTAAAGTAGTCAACAAAAACAATTATATAACCATTCCCCCCGGTCGAATGAGGGTTACATGTCATAAAGTCAAAACCCCATTTCGCAAATGGACCAACAATGATAATGGGATGCAATGGAGCAGGTAGAGCATGTACTTTGCAATTATGTATTTGGCAAGTATGACACTTCTGGACTGCAAGGATACAATCGCAAAAAATGGTGGGCCAAAGGCAGCCAACTCGTAAGATATTTTTCAGAGTAGGATAACTAGATAAGTGTCCACCACATTCTCCTAAATGGAAATCAATCAGAACTTTCTCGACCCCCTCGAGGGTGAGGCACCTTCATAAAATCGTATCGATACCATGACAGTAGAGGGTGTCGTCGATAATCAGATAACTTTGGGACTGGTACCGGATATGTTGTTGCTAAGAGTGAGAGGTATTAGGTTGGAAATTTTGGTTTAGGAGATAGACAAGGAAATATCCATACCATGAGTCAGATGAAGATATTATAAACAATGAATCATCAGGGATGGAATCTTCAAATGTATATTCTACATCAAGGAAGGGAATATCGCACATTAGTTTGCGAGAAATAGGGATTTCTTTGACTTGGATTTGAGGAATTCCATGTCAAACTCTTGGAGAATAACTATCAATTTCGAGTACTTTCCCCCCAACAATTGGTGTGATAGTATGTATGTCATCGGGTTGCAATATAAAATGGCCATAGTTTTCCAAAGAAATATTTAATGGAAAAATCTCTAGATGGATTAAATAGCCACAAAAGCCAACTTTACGACATGAGTATACCAGATCTCGGTATCGCTAAGGTTCCAACTCATATAGTAAATGGGATGTTGAGTTCCAATTTCGTCTTCTTGGACCAACACCATAACTATTATAGTAGATATGGTGGAAACAAGATACAAGAAATAGTCTCACTGATATTCAGGGGGATATAAGAGAGATGCCTGAACTAGCACATCTTTCAAGCCATAAAACACTTTATGCATGTAGAAATTACACCAATAGATTCAATTTGATCCTGTAATGTACTAAAAAAATATATTAAATCTTTCTACAATATTTGCGGAATATAAATCATGACCACTCAATCACATGAAAGTAAGAGAAAGAAGTAAATCAATACACAACACCAGATATTCCTAGGGAAAGAAACTGCTCAAAACCCCCCCATATTTACTGTATAATCAACCAAGGAATCATGAAACAATACAATGTATTTGTGATCACCACAACCTCATACACTCTACTAATTTCTTCACACTGATCTAGGAAAAATTGGACAAACACATAGCCAATTATCAGCCTACCCTTAGCCTACCCTGCTTACGCAATCCCTAGATAATGAAATCCCTATTAAATAGGAAATTCAGCCTTCCTTGATTGCACAATTCATCATGGGCTTCTTGTGGTTATATAACTGCATCTAGGCAGTTTGCTAAAAATACAACTGATAGTTTACTTGCCTTGAAACTTTGTCTCAACTGGGTATCCACTAGAATTAGCATGCATCCAACTATAAATGAAAAATCATCAGTTACTTGGTAGATCACTACTAGTGAATTAAATCTATTTTAATGCACTTGATCTTCTTCTAGCTCATCAAATAGTTAGAACTAGTTAAACTTATTTTAACTCAATTATTGTGAGTTAACTGATCCCACCCACACTACACTAGTGCTACAAATACAACTGGACCCTGTTAATAATATAATCACTCCACATGCCTATCCTTAGACCCTCAACTCAAAATTCTTGAGCTAACTAAGACTATCATACTTAGTTAACTATTACAAGTTGTTATGAGATAATATTACAATTAATTTTCCAATTTTCTTAATAAATTGGTTGCACACTAATGTACCATTAGGACCCATCATTATGTGACCTGTGATCCACACTAGTGTGTGTGTTGCATTTTCTTGTTGAATTTCAACACTCCCTCTCAAAAAGAAATGGATTATCTTCTACCCCGGTCCTGCCTTTGTGGTATTCGAATTTGCTATTCGCAAGTGCCTTCGTCAAGATATCTGCAGCTTGATCCTCCATGGGAATGTACTACAACAACATAATGTGCCTCTAAACACAATGTTTGAGATGGTGGTACCAGATGTCAATATGCTTGGACATGTCATGGAATACTCGATTAAAAAAGAGTTTGATTCAACTCTGGTTATCACAATGTATCACCGTCAGATTCATCTGGTGACCGAACAAACCAACAAGTATCTTCCTCATCCAGATGGCCCCACATGCAGCCTGAATAGCTGCCATGTACCCTACCTCAGCTGAACAGAGTGAAATTGATCTCTGCTTCCTCTTGTACCAAGAAACTTTTGTTGATCGTATGCTGAATATGCCCCCTTATGTGCTCTTCCTGTCTGATGGACTACCTGCCCAATCTGCATCAGTGAAGCCTTGGAGCTTCACTCCCTCTGTTCATTTGTACCATAATCCATACTCTATAGTGCCCCTGAGATATCTCAACACATGCTTCCCCACCTTCCAAAATATCTTGGTAGGCTTAACCATAGCTTGACTAAGTTGGTTAACTACATATCATATCTCTGGTCGTGTGTTCACCAAATACATAATTGAACCCACAAGCTACTTGTAAACAGTAGCATCCACTACCTCACCTAAAGTAGCATCCTCCTTCCTTCAGTTACCTGCAAGAGGAGTCTCCATGGGTTTTCTTCCCTCCATGTGGAACTTCCTTAGAATATCCTTGGCATACTTTCCTTGAGATACAAATAGCTCCCCATCTCTTTTCCATATTTCCAAGCCTAGGAAATACTGCAAGAACCCCATGTCCTTCATCTCAAACTCTCTTGCAAGATCCTCTTGCAAGAAGTTATGAGATGCTCATCACCTGTCAGTATAAGATCATCTACATAAAGTAAAATAATCAAAATCTTACATCAACCACAATATGATATAGGTTTTCATCCTCAACACTCTTTATGAAGCCCAACCCAGTGAAATAGTTGTTGATCCTAGTGTACCAAGCACGAGGTGCTTGCTTCAGCCCATACCGTGCTCTATTGAGTCTTCACACATTCGACTCTGTGTCAAAGTTCTCAAAACCTTTTGGCTGCTCAATGTACACTTATTCCTCAATAACTCCATTGAGAAAGGATGTAATTACATCCATCATATGTATCTTACACCCCATCTGTGCTGAGAGTGCAAGGATAGATCTAATCGATGAGTACCTTGCAACCAGTGCAAAAGTATCCTCATATTAAATCCCCTCTACCCGTGAGAATCCCCAGGCCACAAATCTAGCCTTGTATTTTTCCACACTCCCATCTACTGCCTACCTCACCTTGTAGATCCACCTGGATCCAAATACTGACTTCCCCACTGGTCTTGGGACCACTTCCCATGCATTTTTTCTAATTATGGATTCATACTCCTCAACCATGGCATCAACCCATGTTGTTCATTGCACTGCTTCCTCAAAAGAGGATGGTTCCGTCACAATACACTCGCTCATAAGATCCATGTATCCAGTGTATCTGTCTAGGGACCTTCTCTACCTACGCTATGATGTAGGTGCTCCTACACACTCTGTTGCATCTAGCATCAATCTGTCAGCCTCTCTGGTGCGCTTCCTACCATTTCTAGTGGATGGATCTACATGAGTGGTTTTTTCCACTCCATGATGCTCTAATTGTGGCTGCTCCACATCCTAGGGTTCATCCTTTGGAACTGAGAGTTCCTCAACTCCATGCAAATCAAGCTCCCTCTCAATTGACAATCACATGGCTTTCTCCTCATCAAATCTAACATCTCTCCTAACAACTTTCATCCTGTTAGCTAGAAAATACACCCAATAGTTGTGGGGAGTATCGGTGTACCCCACAAATATCCCAACCTCTGTTGTTGGTTCTAGCTTTTTCCTGGCATATTTGGACACATGGAAATAGACAGATGAGCCAAAATTTTTGAATTATGAAACATTCAGTTTCTTACCTGAAGAAGTTTCCTCTAGTGTACTCATGCCAAGTGTCCAATGAGGACTTTGGTTTTGCACAAATACCATTGTGTTGCATGCCTCTGACTACAGATGCAATGGTAGGACCTGTGCATGTAACATAGCTCATGTTGCTCCCATAATTGATCTGTTCTTTCTTTCTGCAACCCCATTCTGTTGTGGGCTATGAGGTGCAATCAGTTCTTTCTGAATTCCTTCTTTGGCACAAAATTTCTTGAATTCATTAGAGATATACTCACCACCATTTTCGCTCCTTAGAGCCTTCAACTTCTTCCCTGTATCTTTATCTACAAGTGATTTGAACTCACAAAACTTGGAGAACAACAGATCTTTCTTCAACAGAAAGAATATCCAACACTTTCTAGAAAAATCATCAACAAAAATCACATAATACCTGTGCTTTGTTGTGGAAGGCGTACATAATGGTCCACACACGTCTAAGTGAACTCTCTCAAGGACTGTCACTGCTCAGTTCTCCTTCTCATGAAAACTGGATTTAGTATACTTCCCCATGGTACATCCCTTGCATGTGTCTATCTTCGCAAGGGTACCCTTTGGAAGACCTATAGAAATCTACTACATGATCCTCAAAGCACTATGGTGTAGATGGCCCAATATCCTATGTCATAACTCACTTGTATCCCGGCTCACCACCTTCCCTTCTTTACTACTCAATGTTTCACAACCATCTACATCAAGTTTTTAGAGGTTCTTTACACGAACCCCAATCTTATTTACCTGTGTTATGGCTTTGTGATGAAGGAACGCCTTTCCTTCACTGAAAACCACATCATATCCAAGATCCTCCAACATAGCAACTAAAAATAAATTACTTTTCAAGCCTGGTACATGCATGACATATTTTAATAAGAAAGGTTTACCTGACTGTCTCTGGAAAGTAACTATACTAATCTCAATAGCGCTATACCTCCCGTCATAACCCATCTCGATGTGCATCTGAATATCCTTCTCCTCCAAACTACTAAAGAGTTCTTTGTTTCCCGTCATGTGGAAATATGCTCCAATATCCAAGTACCACATAGATCCCATCACATTTTACGCCATGCATGTGATGAGGGAGAAATTCAACTCAAACTGTGAGGTCAAAGCTTCACCCTCTGTAGCTCCTAGAGCCTTCTTGTTGTTCTTCTGATTTTTTGGAAAATTTGTGGCATAGTATCCATGATCATGACAGTGAAAACATTTCACCTTTGTCATATCACGCTTCTTGCCTTATTTGTCGGTCTCATATTTGGAATGGGACTTCCTCCCCTTCCCCTTCTTTTCCTTACCAACCAAGGAACTATTTTCCTCATCATCAGTCTTGGATGAGGATCCATCCCTAGTATTCCATCGAAACTCTTCTTGTACCAAATCTGACCAAATTTGCTCCCAATCTGGTAAATTCTCCCTCCCATTCACAGAGTCCTGGTAACTATTCTAGCTCTTGGGAAGGCCTAGAATTGCTAATCTCACCAAGTTATCATCATCTACAGCAATCCCAACACTTCCAAGCTCATCTCAACATTGAGTGAACTTGGTTAAGTATTTCTGGATTGTGTTTCCCTTCTCCATTTTGATTTTCCTGAGCTTTTCCTTGAGTTCCAATTTTCTATGGTCACTACTACTTTGAAACAGTTCTCTCAAGGCCCTCCATATAGCATATGGAGTTTCCTTTCCATGGAGACTCGAGACAATATGATCTCAAAATCCCTCTAACAAGATCCTCCTTGCCTTTGCTACCTTCTTCTGCCATGCATCAAGAAGTTGGGCATCTACTACTGTAGGCTTGGGAATATCATTATCTATGAGCTCCTTCAACCCATTTTCGTCCAAAATTTCCTCCATCATGTCCTTCCATGCAATATAATTCAAACATCTCTCGAGTGCATATTCGAGTCTCAAGCCATTGAAATACATCTTGATCTTCTTATAGCTCCAAAGAAAGTACTTGCAAATTTGAATTCTATTCAACACAAACTCAATTTCTTCTCCACTATTGTAATTCCTGGTGCTTTGCTACCATGTAGAAATTACACCAATAGATTCAATCCAATAATGTAATGTACTAAAACAAGATACATAATCCTTCTACAATATTTTCAAAATATAAATCATGATCGCTCAATCACATGCAAGTAAGAGAAAGAAGTAAATCAATACACAACACCAGATATTCCTGAGGAAATAAATTTCTCAAAACCCCTCCATGTTTATTGTATAATCAACCAAGGAATCATGAAACAATACAATTTATTTATGATCACCACAACCCATACACTCTACCAATTGCTTCACATTGATCTAGGAAAAATTGGACAAACACATAGCCAATTATCAACCTACCCTGTTGTTATGAAGGTAAATCCTCTTTGCAGACAGAGATGATCCCTATAGCCCTAGGGTGGGTCTAGTAACAAAAGGACACGCTAAAGTGTTGCTTCCTGGTTAATGAATGAAAAAAAGACATGGTAGATCGACCTACCTTGAATCCAACACTGTCGATGTTGCGGAAAGAGTAGTGGTCTCTCGCTCCTACCTTGGCAAGTCACGATCTGTTCGCTATCACGCTCAGATACCTGCACAGAGGACAAAGAACAAGAACAACATATGATAGAATAATTTCACTCACAACTATTAGCCAGTCAAAGAGGGCTAAACATATCACATCAAATAAACATCATAACACAATAGTGGAACCAAACAGTAGTCATGTATATTAATGAGTAGAAGGAAGAGTACAATCGATGCTTTGACGTCGCAATCTCCTCCAGCGGGGTTCAGACGAAACGCATCTCAACTATCGGTCAGGGAATTCGGACTCAGGCTCTCTTAGAAGTCATTGACTCAAGCTCTCTCAACACAATCTTTCTTACTCTATCTCCTCTAGCAGCTTAGCTATAGTATAATTCTCTTAGTTCAACTATTCAGTTGTTCAGTTATTTCACTATAATGTGTTCAACTAGCTTCTACTAAAGGAGATAGTTTCTTATATAGAGGGAAAAGAGGAGGTTGGGATCCCTACAAAGGTGGGAGGGAGTCCTATCCTTTAGGAGAGTTCCAAGGGAGGTGGAAACTACTAAGTAAAGGAAGAATTTTGTGGTTGTTTCAGTTTAACCACTCCCAATGACTCATCCCCGAGGTGGTTGGAATGGAACTTCCGACTCTATTTTTTAAAAACATTCCATAAACAGCTTGGCGTGGGTGTCTAACTAGCACAGAGTGCCAAGTGGCATGGGCTCAGTGTTAAATTTCTTGGTCGGCACAAGGATGTAATGGGCTACTCATGCCAAGGAAAAAATAGGGATTTTCACAGCTCTGCTTAGGGAAATTTCAACAAGAATAATTTTTTTTTCATCAAAAGGGATGCAAGGATGGTATTTGCAAAGCATGACACTGCGTATTGGTCACAGAAACGACCCTCCAATGTGCGATTTGGGGATTGAAAGGACAGTGACAAAATGTTGTGTAACACCTACTTATGCAATCCCTAGAGAATTAAACCCCTATTAAATAGGAAATTCAGCCTTTCTTGATTGTGCGATTCATCATGGGTTTCCCGTGGTTATATAACTACATCTGGGATTTTTTCTAAAAATACAACTGATATTTTACTTGCCTTGAACCTTTGTCTCAACTACGTATCCACCAAAATTAGCTATAAATAGTGAATCATCAGCTACTTAGTAGATCACTACCAGTGAATTAAATCTATTTTAATTCACTTGATCTTCCACTAGCTCATCAAACAATTAGAACTAGTTAAACTGATTTTAACTCAATTATTGTGAGTTAACTGATTCCACCCACACTACACTAGTGCTACAACTGCAACTCGACCTTGTTAATAATAGAATCACTCCACATGCCTATCCTTAGACCCTCAACTTGAAATTATTGAACTAACTAGGTCTATCACACTTATTTAACTATTACAAGTTGTTATGAGATAAGATTACAATTAATTTTCCAATTTTCTTAATAAATTGGCTACACACTAATGTATTGCTAGGACCCATCACTGTGTGACCTATGATCCCACACTAGTGTGTGTGTTGCATTTTCTTGTTGAATTTCAACACTGCATAATGTCATCCCAATGGAAGGGAGTCCCTTTCTTCAGTAAGCGTGTGAATCATTTGGTCAGCTCGGCATAATTAGGGATGAATCTCCTCAAGAAGTTAGTTTTCCCTTGGATCCTTTGCAACTGAACTAAGGAGGAGGGCATAGGAAAATCAAAAATTGCATGGAATTTAAGAGGATCAATACGAATTCCTTGCTTGGAGATAATGAAACCAAGGAGTCGACTAGAACCAACACAAAGCACACATTTTTTTGGGTTAAATCGAATGTTATAGTTCCTACAACAGAGAAAAATGGACCATAAATGGAGAGGGTGATCATCTTGATGCTTGGAATGAGTAGGGAGATCATCCAAATAGGGTTGAAAGATATTATTAATATCATGAAAAGCATAATACATCACACGGTGTAACATGGTCCCTACTTTCTTGAGATCGAATGGGAGATTTTTATAACAAAAAGTACCCCGGGGACAAATAAATGTTGTTTTAGGTTGGTCTACCAGGAGAATGTTGATTTGATTTTGACCCAAGAATCCATCAATAAATGAATATATCTAACAACCAGCACAATCATAAAAAATATGTTCAATAAACAAGGTTATATAGTTGTCTTTCAGACAAGCTTGATTAACATCCTTATAATCGACACATACTCGAATCGTGCCCTATTTATTTTTGACAGGGACTATGTTTGAAACCCAATCAGTTAATAGAATGGGGTATATAAAGCAGCCCAAAGAAGCTTTTCAACTTCAGCTTTTATCCTAGCAACCTTCTTAGGATGGATCGGACAGAGGCATTGCCAGATTGGTTTGGCAACAGGATAAATTTTAATTTTGTGCACCACTATGTGCGGGTCGATACCTGGAATTTCTTCATATGTCCAGGAAAATAAATTTATAAACTCACGAAAAATGGCTCGATAGGTCTCAACTTCATATGAAGAACAAGATGATCCGATGTAAATATTTTTTACTATTCTTGGTTTGATCTAAATATCGAGATGAATGGTTTCTTCGATATTATAGAGGTTATTTTTTAGAGTCGATCTCATGAATGGAAACAAAATTCGTAGAGGATTCTATTAAATTATGTAGATACATGCTACTAAGATTATATTTTATGGAATCAGGAAGAGAGGAGCGATGATGATGCTCAAACCGACAATGCATCTTCTAATATCATGATCTCCATGATGCTTTCGTCTGTTCATAATATATGCGAGAAAGGATCAGAGGGCATGCCATAATCCATAGATCGATATACTTGATTGATAGAAGAAAAAATATGGGATGCACAAGACGAGTAGATGGTTTTGTAATATTTCTCAATGGGGCTAAGCGAAATCCAGTCGCCAAATAATTGGATGTCATTTTCATCCGGTACAATCCATAGATTGGTTAGAAGCATAGAGGATGATATCATATTGATATAAGAAACTGAAGGTGGCAAGTTGGAAGAGGGAGGACGGAAAAAATTCCCCATGAGTGATAAATCCTTTAATAATCCAACTCCAACATTTTGATAGGAATTTCGAGCTTCCCCTATACGAGGGACACTTCCGGTAACATTATAATCATAGGCAAAGAAGTTGAGTTGATATATGCTTATGATCCCACCTTTATGAGGAAAGGTGATCATCTGGAAGTAAGTTGAAATGATGGAAACCATAGCATAAACCCATGTACATCCCAGTAGAACATTATAATCAAGAGGTCCATAAATAACTTCTATTTCAAGAGAGGAAGTTTGGCCCCCAAGTTCCACTTGGAGAGAATTCAAAATCCCACAGGGTTTATATGTCCTTCCATCAAAGACTTTTAATGTGTTGGTCAATTGATTCAGTTGGGGTGAACTAATCACCTTCCAGCAAGACATAGACATGATTTAGTTCAATGCTCCCTCGTCCACAATAGAATGATGGATGATCTTGCCATGGAAAGTGACCTGAATCATAAAAGATAACTAATATGGAAGCCGAGGAGTATAGTTTTCATGAGATAAAACCACTATGTTGGAATCTGATGGGTCCATAATCCGATAACTGAAAACGAGGCCTTATTTTTGGCATGGAAGTTTTACAACACCTCAAGAGTGGACATGGACAATGGAGAATTGTAATTTTGGGTAGCTCTTGAATAAGGGTTGTAAGAATATTTATGAAGAACACCCTTCGGAGGCTCGATAATCAATTCTGGAGGTGGAATAGAATCAAATTAGGTTGGTATCAAACTAGAAGTTTGATTAGTAGCCTGACCATTTGGTGGATTCAAATTACCATAGTATTTGTTCTGAGTAGCCACCAAAACATCAGAATTTTTCTTTGAGGAGGAAAGCATCAAAATTGTGTTAGAGGAAGTGAGGTCTCGGGCAACCATAGGAGCCTCCTTATTGGAAAATGGATCGGTCAACACAATGGTAGAAACAGATTCACTTCAGCGTAGTGTGGAAAATCATGAGTAAAGTGATCCTCATTGCAAATCAAGCATGGATATCGAATCTTTCATTTCTCATCCAAAGACGAAAATTTTTATTTATCCTGCAGTGAGGAATATTTATTTTTCTTACCTTTACCTTTCTTCTTACTTCCAGGTTGTTATTGAGGTTTTCCTTTATTAGATGAAATGGAATTTATCTTGGAAGTAGAAGCCACAGGAGGGTGGAATAGAGGGTTTTTTGCAGGAGCAACGAGAGAGATACCAGATGGTTCACTCACTGACTGTGAACTGGAAGAAACAATAATTCCATCGGCGGCCTGAGATTCTTTACCAGGTGGAAGAGGAACAATGTTTGAAGGTCACGGAGCATTTGGTATCTTATCATAGAGCGTGCCTGATTGGGTATAGACCAAATCTAATATTGAGCACGATTAATCACTTGCTCTTCGGTCATGACTCCACCTTTTTCCACATATTCTATTATAGGAGCTAACAAATATTTTACAAACCATTCCACTAACAATTGATCGGGAATCAAGGTCTTGACCAACCGATGATGACACCTCCACTCATCAATGTGATCTGAAATGTGAGTGGAATCTAATTGGTTGAATTTATTTAATAGTTTTGTTCTATTTTTTTATATGATATGTAACTAAAAACGTGTGAGTAAGGTGGTGGCTAAACTACTGAAATCGTGAAATGATGCTCTGGAAATTCAATATACCATTTAGTTGCAATACCTATAAGCGTTCGCGGGAAAAGATGAAGTCAAATGTAATCATCATTAAGGGAGTTGGATGAACACCATAGATGATACGTCATAAGATGTGTCCACGGGTATTCTCCAACATTCCCATTGAAATTTGGGATATCATATGGAAACTTGGTGGGAATAATCATCCACCATGGCGAATGAGCGATGGGGTCATTAGTAAGCTGAGTTAAGTCAGGTAATTCGCGAGTAGCCATAAAAGGAAACTGTCAGTTGAAGTCTGGAGGAGGATGTTTTGGGTAAGAAGGGATAGCTTGAGAAATGGGTACTTGCATGCCTGGATAAGGAGGGTTCTGATAATAAGGAACCTAGCTACCAAGATATGCAGGATTATGATAACCATCATACAAGTGAGTTTTTTTCCCAGCCTCAGGATGGCGATAAATTTGTTGGAATGGTTGGGTCTAGATTTGTTGGCCTTTAAAATGCGCATGATGAGGTCCATACTATTTCCCAATAGGGTTTTGTATTTCCCCCTGATGTGGCAGGTTCGGTTGAGACTATGCCAAATTTTTAAGAAATTTACCTGCCGAAAAATTGAGGAGAAATTTTCGCAAGCTATTTAAAAGATGAAGTACCTTGTACAGTTTGACTAAGAAGTACCTAGGAAGAGTCGGATATCATCGAAATAGGCTGTAAAGGTTGGCTCACATGTATTTGAGCTTGTTGAGGTGTTGATAGATAGATAATAATTTGCGATGAAGATGGTGCAGCATTAGGATTCAGAAATCAATCCCAAAGCGAATGAGATTGAGTAGGGGAAGTAAGTTTCCAAACACTGGCAGACATTCCAGAATAAGGCGTACCATAATTAGGCAGATTACCATATTTAGGTATACCAACAACAGGTTTCCCCTTTCATAAGGAGGAGAAGATGACGGAGAAAACTGTGATCCAGATAGATGGTACCCAACATAAGGAGAGTTAGGTTGTTGAGGGTATCTGTGTCCACTAATTTAAGGACCAACCTGCTACGCTATTGTAGGTGTAGCTGGATGAAGAGGAGCAGACTGTGTGGCATTCATAAGAGAAGTACCAAAAATTATTCCCGAATTAGATGACATGGGGGATGTCCAAGGACCAGAAAAAGTACTAGATAATGACTGATAACCAAGTGGCACGGACGAGCCACCATACAAATTAGATTCTGGTGATGTCACGAACATAGATGAGGAAGCGACACTTGATGTCTTGACGATAGTGGTGGACATGGGTTGGGAGCTTGAATCAACTCCAGACATGGTTGACAATCCCAACAAATATTTATGCCAAATATCTCCGGGTAAGCCCAAATAATCAGGTGAAGGATATTTTGTTGGAGTTTGACGAGGCATAAAGGGATCGGTTTGATAAAAATGAATTCCTTCTCAATGAAAAGGAGAAGAAGGATGAGGCTCTTCTTGAGGGATCTCTTCAATACTCAAAGGTTTGTATGGAAGAGGTTCACCATTAGGCCCAAGATATATTGGTTCTCTCTAAGACAAAGGAAGAGAAGAGGAAGGTCCTATTGAATCATGTGAGGATGGATGAGGTTCCTCATGTTCAATGACCTTAGGAAAAAAAGTGTCTAACTCATGAAAGCCAGGTTCAGTGACCTCAGGTAACAAAGTTTCAGGGACTTCTATTTTAGTTGTGTCAGTGTCAGCAACAAGGATTGATGTAATCTCGGGTTCGGAACTCAAATGGATCGATGATTATGGAAATTTAGTATCAGGAGGAGGGCCAGAAGTAGTGCCTGAATTTCCTGATTTCGCAATTTATGTTTTCTTATTTTTTGGAAATCGGTTAGGAGTATCATATGTAGGCAGAGGATGCATATTTTTCATTCTATTCGAACGACGAGGAGGGATATTTTTTTCTTCCATGTTGGACAATAATTTTTATTAACACAAAAAATAGGGTAATCTAGGTAGAAAGGATTACCAGACAACTATAAACTGCAATATACACCTTGACGAACTAAGGAATTAACGTATGACAGCCAATATCCCTAAATTTTGTGTTCGATGTATCATGATATTCAAGGCGACAGACTCGATTACCTATGGATGGGTAGAAACCTATTGGGGAATCCCAAAATATACTCAATGGTATGTGGGAGTGCAATCTGTAGTAGTGTTGTCTAATGTGGAACTGTTCGATGAGAGAATTCCCATATATGTTTCATGCATGTAGCACCTTCCTATATACCTGAAGGTACGTGGAGAATGATCCTATACACTTATGTACATGGAACGGGATTTCACCCCTAGGATGCAACGCTAGAAAACAATGATATATCCTACATTTAACGATACCAAAACATATTTCTAGCCTAGACCTCTAAATTTTTGCATTAATGTTACAAATTCTCCTTAGTTTGATTCAATAGATTTTACTATTTATCTTTGATTAAGTTACAATTTTAGGGCTCACCATGAATTTCACTTGAATATCCTAAAATGAAAATATAGCATGAGAAAGTAGGAATATTTTCTCTCTCAATGAAAATCTAGCTAAGGAAGGGAAGAAAAAATTAATATGTAGCACAGAATATGCAACAAAAAATATGCAAGATGCAATATTCCTTTCGATGAAACTGTTCCTAATCTGATGCGCATGCAAAACCATAAATGCTAAATGAAATTTTTTTCTTTTCTCCATAATTAATTTTCAAAATGAAGAAAAATAAGATGCAAATGTTCAATTACCAATTCAATTACAATTTTCAGAACGAGGACTCAAACAACAATTCATTCAAGGGATCATCAATCAAACGAGAGAAGTTTGCAAGCGACCAAATGATAAGAACAAAGAAAAACTGAAACTAATTCTTATCAAAGGAAAAAAAACACAAATGAAAAATGAATGGGGGTTTTAGAGAGACCACGAGACACTAAATAATTGAGGAAGCTCAGTTGGAAGTAGGTTGATGGATGAGAGGCTCAAAAACCAAGGCAAAACTTGGGCAAAAATAGCGACCAACGTTGGTGCAGAGAGTGCACCAATTCTTTGCAACGCTAGGAAAGAGTGGGCCAAGGTGAGGTTCAACACCCTGTCAGAGGCACTGGGGGAGCATTAGGATTAGGAAAGAGGTTTCCGGCACAAAAATTGCAAAAAAGGTGATATGAAGCCACTTCCTAGGTATGTTCTTGGTTGGATGATGCAACAAAGTTCTATCAAGGAGGTAATCAAACACAAAGGACAAGGAAAACCACCAATGGAATACTTTTCTCCCCAGGATGGTCGCCAATTTTTTATACGGGATTTACAATTGTGGACAAAGGTATCTCCCCTAGGTTTGGTGGTCAACCTAGAACAACAGAGAGACAATGAACCCAATGCTTTTCCTTAAAGTAAATATATGATGGAGTGAGGCCTACCTACTAACTGTCACTCACTTTGCTCATTCTTTATCTTGGAAGTTCCAATTCTAGCTTCGATCAAAAAAATTAGATCCTGCATAGTCAGATAACACAATCCAAGAAACTTAGATATGTATGCACTATCATCTAAATAATATTTTCAATAGATCAACCTGGTATTGAAATAATTAGTAAAATAACAACATCACATATAGGAAAACAAATAGTTATTTGTAATGATATAAATGGAAGGATATTACAACCATAAATGGAATTTGATCTTGTAGAAGAGATCCCCTAAGTTGTTAACTCATCCTTTCCTTGTCACAATATGAAACTTCATTCACCATATCCATGAGATGATAACTACTTACTATAGTAGCATAAACGCATAATCACTCTCCAAATCCAACCATTACCTCTTGCTTATGAGAGGGTAAATTTATAGAAGAGAGGGGTAAGTTGGGATTTCTTATCCAATTACCATTCTAAGGTTTTAGGTCCACCTTTGATGGAGGGATAGTATCAAAGGATAAGTGGTGAAAACTCCAAAGTATGGTAGGATAGGATCTAAATGTCAATCCAAGGTAAGTAGTTGAAACAAATTTTGGAAAATCCTAGAAGGTGAAGCTTCTGGAATCTCGCTCATTCTCTCGGAATTCTAGAACAAACATAGGTGCAAAGTAGGGCAACCTGCTCGTGAACAACGCTGGCCGGAGTGGAGTAAGCTATAGGTGAATGCACCCGAGTAGGCTTGCAGGGAGCGTTGGTCCTCAAACTAGCTCAAACAGGGAATTTTAGGGATGAAAGGTACATGCTTAGGGATTTGTGCAAGATGATGACAAGGGGAATAGGATTTTGATTGATCCCATTAGGAGGCTCACTTTGATTTGATGTGACAAAATGGCCTATAACAGTCATCATATGGGATCATGCTCATCCAGAAAGAGAAAAGAGTGAGATCAAGGAGTTGGAGATTGGAATCACAAAAATTTATAAGACTTTATCATCTAGAATACTTTCAGAGGAGGGACTAGGAAAATTTCTAACTCTAGAAGGTAAGAAAAAATAACTTATGGATGAGGAGGAAGCAACTTGAAAACTATGTATTCAAGCTCTCTAACTTGAACAAGGGGAAGAAAGTAGCAAGTTTTTCCACAAGTTCACAAAGCACCAAAGGGTAGCCAACACCATAGGTGAGATGACTTGGGAAGATGGTTCTCTCATTTCTTCACATGCAGGTTTAAGTAATTTGACTCTTAGTTTTTTTTCAAAATTTATTTCAGGAGCCTAGGATTCCTAGGATTGAAGTACAACTAAAGGCCATTATATTTTTTCCTAAAATATTTGATAATGACTTTATTGAGGTCTTGTAGAAGTTGGTTACATGGAAGTAAGTTCTATTATCTCTTAAAATAGTCATGAAGGAAAGGAGCCCAGAACTTTATGGCTAGAAATGGAATTTTATTTAGAGTTATTTGATCTCCTAGAATAATATCTAGTCAAAATCATAGAAGACATTAGAGTGGGAGGAACAATCCTAGGGGAAATCAAAGCCACTTGCATAGAAATAATTATGAAGAATACCAATCCACAATATTTCATAGAGTTATACCCTACTTATTTATGTAATTTCCTATGCAAGTAGAATTAAAAAATTATAGATGACCTTTGAAGGAAAAAATGTCAAAAGGTATTTCTAAGGAACAATTTGGATTCTTGAGAAATAGAAGGATCCTCGATTTCATTGGATCAACATAGAAAGGAATACATAGTACGGAAGTTAAGAAGATCCCACAATTAGTGTTGAAATTGGATCTAGTTAAAGCTTATGATAGAGTTGATTGCGTGTTCCTGAGACTAGTTTTGCTACAAACTTGGTTTGCCTCTTGATATTACCAATTGGATAATATGATGTGTCACTTAATAAAAACTTCATGATACTGGTCAACGGAAAACCAACTTAGTTTTTTAAAGCTTATATAGGAATTCGACAAGGATTCCCCCTTTGACCTTTTTTGTTCTTGCTGGTGGTGGAAGGCTTAAGTTTTCTTCTCAACTAGGTGGAAAGGGAAGGGAGAATCAAAGGTATACAAGTATCCAAACTATTCAAAATCATACAGTGATCTAGATTGAATCATTATATTTTTTTCCAACCATATTGATGCTTTCATAGTGGAAAAAATGGAGGAATAATCTCATGGGATCATTTTTTACTAGTGGAACCTAGTTTAGAAAAACACTATCTGAAACCTTCCATGGGAATTTTGAGGCATAAAATGACGTTTTTTAGGGTATAAATTTGTATCTTTAGTGAAAACCCTATTTTTCCTATTCTATACATAGATACCTTTCCAACGATGCAAGAATCATGTCAATCAGAGTCTGTATGTGAAAGCTATGACACTTAAAATTTGACCTTCATGTTTTCACCACCATAATTAGATAGGATGCCACATCAGTGCCCATTATTAATGAAAAAGGGGTTATCCACTTTATTATGATGTATAATATTCTATATTGTAACTTAGGTTAATATTTTAGGCAACCAAACTGAACCACTAGCAGGCTATTGGGTTATGTTATAACTAGGCCACTAGGAGGAAAAGGGATTCACTTCTTTTGAGTGCATATGTTCCATAGTTAAGAAAAAATAGAAAATATGAATAGGAGGTAGATCACATAGAGAAAGAGAGTGGAGCGACCTCACCTTCGAGCTGGGTTTTTCTCCCGAAATGGTTTCCCATAACATATCTTGTGTCATATGTGTGTGTAAGCTTTTATTTTTCTGTTCTCTATTTTCTACATAATTTTAATTCGCATTAATGTACTATTGATAGTAAAGTCTACAGATCCATAAATCTAATAAAATTTTAATAGTGTATTTTTTCATATTTTAAATATAACTTTATTTTATATGTTGTGATGAAATGTCCATTAGAATATCCACGATAGTTTATGGATCATATTGGTATCAAATAATGTTTCTTTCTGTGTATTTTGGAGATATGCAGGGGATCTAGAGTAGTTGGGTGAAAAATAAAAAACCCTAATCATGGCTGATGAATCTATGAATAACCCTCATGATCCTATAGAGGAGAGGTTTTCACAGCTCAAACATAAATTCATTGATATAAATTGTAATGTAAATATCCGCATGGCCTCCCTAAACAATAATCTTGGGATATTTAGAGAATATGGGGGTTCAAATGCATACGAAAAATCATAAAGGAGATCATAATATCAAGAAACAAAGAACCAGTTGAAGAAGGAACCTAGAAAATATCAACCCAGTTTGAGTTTCGTGAATCAACCACAACCCTTGTTTAAAATGGAAGAAAATTTTGATATCAATCCATATGATATCGATGCTCTGAAGTTGAATCAATGGTTGTAGAAACTAGAATTGTATTTCAGTGTCCATCAAATTAAGGAAGAACAAAATATTTCATTTTTGTGGTTGAAATTAGAGGGTCATTCCTTGACTTGGTGGGAGAGCCAAATGGACACCCTAAGGTTGGAGAGAGATAATATAGGGAATAAGTGGGAGGAATTTAAGGCCCTCATTAATTCATAGCTTTACTCTCTTGGTTACATAGAGGAACAATGGATCTGGTGGCACTACTTCAGGAAAAATTCGAGGAAAAGCATGCAGGACCACACCACAAAGTTTAGAAAGATGGCCATAATGTTGGGTATATCCCCAAAGAACCCATATTTAATCCTCAAATATTTGGTGGGTCTACACTTCCATCTGCAAGAGAAATTGATGTTTTTAAATCCTCAATCAGTGGATGAGGCTTATGTACAGGCATAGTACATGGAGAACATAGGCCTGAAGACAACATAATCAGGTGGATTGAAGCAAAAGGAGAAATAGGAAATTTCTGAGTGGAAGAAGAAGGAAAATATAAAATTATGTCATCCACAACACAATAGTGCAAAGATCCAAGTAACCACTGCAACATTGATTCCATACAGAGGAGAAGTTTTGGAAGTTTCATCTCGAGCTAAACTCGAAGAAAAAAAAGAAAGACAATAAGAAGAAGAATCTCATGGCCACTAATTTGAGCAACCAATTTGAAAGTAGCTCGGACATGGATGAGAATATCATTAGTAAATTAGTGTAGAAGGAGGTGATTTTGAGTAACATTTAGGAACAGGAAGAGAAATAATTGACCAAACTCTTCCATATAAAGATACAGGTGAAGAAGGCAAAGATTGATGCTCTGTTTGAATCAGGATCGTAGGTGAATCTCATTGTAGTAGAGTTGGTCAAGCAGTTGGGGCTGGAGTTTTGTGATCATCCAAACCCATGTCCACTGAGATGGGTAAATAAGGATGCAAACCTGAAGGTAAGTGCAAAATTATATTTTCCATCAATGCTTATTTTATCAATGAATTAGAACTAGATGTGGATCCCCTTGATGTACGTGGAATCTTGTTTGGAATCCATACATGTACATGAAAGATGAAATATTCATACGAAGAGCCAACCAATATCAGATCATCAAGGATAGAAAATATCTCATCATCAACACACACAAAGGCAAGTCAAAAATTTCGTTGGTAAGTGCAACCAAGCTAAGAATTTTATCAGTTCCAACAAGAAATAGGTTTTATTTATTTTTAAGGGAAAATCAGTCTGCAGAAGAGTTAGAAATATAAAACACATCTTTGGAGGGGTGTGACAAGAAATAGAAACAACATTTGGAAGATTTTCTACAGGCATACATGGATGAGTTCCAAGAGCCTAAAGGTTTACCACCTAAGTGTGAAGTGGAGCATGAGATCCAGCTATTGCCAAACTTCCCATTTCCAAACATTGGGTTGTATAGGTAGTATGTTGCAAAAGCAAGTGATTTGAAGAAATAATTGCAGCAACTTCTAGAACAGGGTGTCATTTGACCAAGTACATCACCATGGGGGTCACCCATCAGCATTGTGCCAAAGAAGGATAGGACTTGGTAGATGTGTATAGATTACAGGGCATTGAACAAATTCACGCTCAAGAAAATGTACCCTATGCACATGATAGATGATCTACTGGATAAATTACAACAAGGAAAATACTTCACTAATTTGGACTTAAAGTCTGGATATCACCAGGTTTGATTCAAATAATAAGATACCTAGAAGACCATATTCAAAAATAGACAAGGCTTGTTTGAGTGGTTATTCATGTCTTTTGTCTTATGTTATGCACTAGCTACATTTATGAGATTAATGAATGATGCATGACGCCCTTTTATAGATTCATTTTCTACTGTCTTTTTGGACGATATACTAATATACAGTGCTACCTGGGAGGAACACATCTCACATTTTTCACAGGTGCCAGAGACATTAAGAAGCACCAACTGCTAGCAAATCTGAAGAACTGTGAGTTTACACAACAACCTTTGGTGTACCTGTGGTATGTGATAGGTGGAGGAGAGAGGAAGATAGATCCTTCCAAGATGGAGGCCATCTTGAAATGGTCGATGCCTACTAATGTTTCAGATGTCAATAGTTTCATTGGGGAAACACAGTACCTAAGGAAATTTATAACCTCATTTTCAGTGGTAGCAGAATCGCTCCATGCCATAACAATAAGTGGCAAGAGTTTCTAGTGGGGAAAGGGCCATCAAAGGGATTTTGAGGAGCTAAAGAAGAATATCATTCAAGCACTAGTTATAGCATTACCAAACTTGCAGTTTCTCTTTGAAGTGGAGACAAATGTGAGAGGGTATGTTATGGGAGTGGTTTTGATGCACGGAGGAAGGCCTATATGCTACCATTCTTAAGTATTTCATGGGGAAATTATTAACTTCCCTACCTATGACAATGATTTATATTCCCTAGTGAAATTTGTGAAGAATTGGAAGAACTATCTTATAGGAAAGGCGACAGTAATCCACACAGAGGTAATATCCCAAAATGGAATAATGCATTGATACACAAACATAATATTTGTAACACAGAAAATGTACATCTAAGTTTATGATCAACACATATATAGACAAAATAGCTGAGCCATTTTATTATATAGGAGAAGATTCAGTTACACAATGTACAAAATATGAGTAGATCTAGCCAAAGAGATGGCCTAGAATCACCCTGAAAACATGCCACAATAGGCACTACATAACTGGAGAGCTACTAGAAGAAAATAATGCGCTGTCCCTTCAGTAGAATATGAAAATATGGCTAAAGGCTAAATAGGAAAATGCAGATCTACAGAAATCTAGAGCTCTGATGATGCCAAGATTCAAGATCTGGATCTATGATGGATACCCAAGATAACCCAGAAAGAATTTTCCAGATCTACAACTTTGGAAAATCACCCTCCTTGATTTTGATCCTTTGATTACTGGGTTATGTAGATCTGAAGCTAGATCTAACAAATAGATGGCTGAAATATGTCACAATATCAGATCTAAGCTTGAAGGGCTAATCCCTTCTCTAGATCCACAAGCTAGAAGCTCAAGATCTAGCTCCTCAATCCTCCAAAGAATGTTGCAGCTGTTGCTACACAACTGCTTATAAAAACTGCGCTGTAAAGGAACGAGGCTCTCTAGCCTGCTGCAAAATATAGCTATCAATCTCAAGACTTGTTGGCTCGAGGGGTCCTGACCCAGGTTCGGAGTTTCAAGTTTTGCCAACAAACCCCTATACTACTGGCCCTTTCGGCAGTGACCTACTTGCGCAGGTCAAAGTCTCACCCGAAGTAGTATGGGCGGGTGTTGGAACTAGGTTTCTGCACCCTGAGAAAGGATAGGTAAGGAAATCAAAGCTGCTTCCGGCCCTGTGATACCTAGATCACCTCTTTCTGCACAGGGTCGATAGGTCTCTTTTTGCATCCACGTGCGCTAGATCTATAATAATATACTTCTATGAAAATAGAACAATATTGCATAAAACAGAACAGAATAGATCCAGATACAGCAAACACACTTACACAGATCTTTCAAAGCTTGAATATAGAATGCGCATAATGCAATAATTACCAATGATTCGCACAAACAGTACACATAGATTCAGTTCTCAAGCAACCTTTCTTATTCATCAATTCATCAATTCCTTCTTACAATACCCATCCTAGCCTGCGCACACAGCAGCAGGGTCTGCACACAGCTGGACTCTGGATCCCTACGCACACAGCCAGCAGGAGTCCTTTCCCCAAAAACCTGAACATATATCTTAAACCACAGTTCACATCAATAGTTCTTCATTCTCTACCTTACCATTCAAAATGTTCCTCTATTTATAATAATCTAGCCTAAACTTTTCTATGGTCCACAAACCATGGTTTTCGGACCCTTGGTTTACCCTTTTGCCCATTACAATGCTTTTGAGGCTTTGACCCACCCCAAAACCCCTGCGCTAGACTAAATATAATCGAAAGCATTCAAAATTGGACCATTTTTGCAGCTCATAGGAGACCCTGTTCCAACAGTCCCCCAACACAATCTTGTGACTCATCCCGAGTCACTGTGGTGGTGTGGTCACTATCTGCGCATGCAAGGTATTGAAAGCGATGATGAGCGGAGGGAGCACTTCCTAACTTTGGGCAGCAGCTCGTTGTGCGATATTAACAAGCTTCCAAGAGGCAGGGCCTTCCGGAGTCGTGGTAACCTGCTCCAATATCTGGTGGAGGCGCGTGATGGCATTATGAGCACCCTGAGATATATGGAAGGCGGTATCACCCAATGGTTTCAAGCACTTTCTGATGACATGCTTGGCACAACAGAGATCCATAATCATGTCTATTAATGCATTGCGGGTTTTTAAGAGGGCTAGATGCTGCACAGGGACGATGGAAGGCAAGGTAGCTTCGACCTGATCAAAAGGAGCTTTCGTCTGTCATAAGTCTTCCTGGACGCGCTGGAGCATGGGGTTTAATGAGACCGTTGTCCAGAGATGCATAGCTGCCTCGACCAACTAAGTGCCCAGAGTAAGTTGTTCATTAATAATATTTGTTGCTTCCGTGATCAATGCAACCCATTGTGCCCGAACTTCCGGGGGTATTCCATGTTGTTGCCATGCAGTCCGGTCACGTTTACGGATCTCTTGCAACACAGTGGTGTATAAATCTTGTAACGCCTCATGGGGTAGCTGCACCAAGTCTATTTGTAGGTCCATAGCTATCTGGGTGTTGTCGCCAACCATGATAGTGCGAGGTAGCGAACAAATATGTCTTTTGTTGGTCGGTAGTCTAGAACTACGGAGAAGTCGTAGTGTATCACTATATCGCTTTGTTCCTAGCTGTGACTTGACTACGTCAGTGTCGGTGGCGAACTGTGGCAATTGCATACCCTCCTTCGTCGTATCGTCTAAGGCCATCCGGCTGGGGCCTGCGATCTGTAGGATCATCATATCCTGACACGTCTCTGAATCCGTTGTAGTCTAGCTGGTCAGGATACTCGGCTCTCACCCAAGAGACCTGGGTTCGGGTCCCGGCATTGGAACTATTTGTTGGATCGAGGGGTCTTGACCTAGGTTCAGAGTTTCAAGGTTTGCCAACAAACCCCTATACTACTGGCCCTTTCGGCAGTGACCTTCTTGCGCAGGTCAAATTCTCACCCAAATTAGTATGGGTGGGTGCTAGAACCAGGTTTCCGCACCCTGAGAAAGGATAGGTAAGGCAAGCAGAGCTACGTCCGGCCCTGTGATACCCAGATCGCCTCTTTCTACGCAGGATCGATAGGTCTCTTTTCACATCCACATGCGCTAGATCTATAATAACATACTTCTATGACAATATCACAATATTGCATAAAACAGAATAGAACAGATCCAAATACAGCAAACACACTTACACAGACCTTTCGCAACTTGAATACAGAATGCACATGACGCAGTAATTACCAATGATTCGCACAAACAGTACACATAGATTCAGTTCTCAAGAAACCTTTCTTATTCATCAATTCATCAATTCCTTCTTACAATACCCATCCCAGCCTGCACACACAGCAGCAAGGTCCGCACACAGCTGGACTCTAGATCTCCACGCACACAGCCAGCAGGAGTCATTTCCCCAAAAACCCAAATAGATATCTTAAACCATAGTTCGCATAAATAGCTCTTCATTCTCTACCTTACCATTCAAAATGTTCCTCTATTTATAATAATCTAGCCTAAACTTTCCTATGGTCCGCAAACCATGGTTTTCGGACCCCTGGTTTACCCTTTTTCCCATTACAATGCTTTCGGGGCTTTGACCCAACCCAAAACCCCTGCGCTAGAATTAATATAATCAAAAGTATTCAAAATTGGACCAGTTTTGCATCTTGTAGGAGACGATGTTCCAACAAGACTGATGGAAATAATTCATACAATGTGAAGGATTGGTCCTCCACTGGATTACTAGTTGAAATGCTAGCAACTTCCCTTCTCCCTTGGATCTACAAGACTAGACTACGCAATTCCTAAAGGTATTGATGTTGCTGGGAGATGAATAATAGATGGCTTGATACCTAATATAGATCTGAATCACTATAAGGTTGATCTTGAAGCTCAAGGTGATAGGATTAATCCTCCACCAGTTCCTCAATTGAAATATTGAAGGACAACCTCCTCCTCTCAAACTAATCTTCATAAATGTACAATTTCTGAATATGAATGTTCTACAGAAGGTAGGAAAAGATATGTGGCACCAATTCCTGATGCAGAATGAAGTACAATTCTCTTTCAAGAGTTACTCAATGAAAGAGGTGGGATTCCTGACCAGGAACACCCAATGCTAAACAACACTTGCAATCTCAGCTAAACAGCAAGAGAAAGCATGGAATGTCACATGACAATTCCAGATCTAAACAGATCATACATCAATAATAATCTTCAACATATCCTTTATTGTGCCTTCTTCTTCTTTATATAAATTATGAGCCTTCTCATGCCTTGGCCCACCTCATAACTGCGTTGTACATGTGGACATAGGTCTCCATGTTTACTACATTGTCATTTCATGATCTCCATCATGTGTGCATTAAATGCACCACTCCTCCATCATCTCATCATAAATTCTCTATGATATTATGTTTGATTCCTTCCAAGATCTTAGTTGACTGTATCAACCTCCATTATCTATCTCATTAATGAGACATGATCTCCACTCCTTTCACATTAAGTAGTTGCTCTACTAATCCATTATGTATATCTAGATCTAAAATATCCACATACACACATCAAAAGTGGATTTTATTCATCTTTGAGGATTATGGGTCCCTCCACCCTTTTATTTACTTAATTAATTAAGTTTATTAAGAACTATAATATTCCAAATATAATGTGAAAATTTGGGAATATTACAACAGATCACAATCCACTATAGTATGTGCAAGCCTAAAGTAAGCTACAACAGGCCAAGCATTACAAGTGGATGGGGTTTCTACAACAGTTTCATTCAGTGATCAACTACAAGAAAGAAAAAAAAAACAAGTTGGTGGTATGCTCTAAAGGAAACCCACATAAAATATCACAACTTTGGGAACTCTTATGCACATGGATCCATTCACCCATGATGCATATAGAGAGGCATATTCAGAGGATGATGACTTAAACGAGGTGTTTTAGTAGTTGGAGAGTTAGATTCATGTGCACGATGACGACAAAACCATTCTCTACCATCTCTAGGATGGCTTACTATATAAATTGGATAAGTTATGTGTTCCTAAAGGTGAGTGATTTCAACTGATTAGAGAGGCTTACACCTCTAAGTTTGTAGGGCACTTTGGTGCAGGGAATATCATGGCCAAGTTGTATAGGTATGTGTTTTGGCCCAAGATATAAGAACATGTAGCTAGGTTCATAAGAGGATGCATGTTTTATTTTACTATCAAGGATAGCACTAGGAAATAGAGTCTATATCATCCCTTACATGTACCCACTCATCCTTGGGAAAGCATCTCCATGGAACTTGTGGGAGGTTTACCAACAACCAGGAAGGGACATGACTACCTATTCATGGTATTTGATATATTCATCAAGTTGTGTGTTCTGATGCACTATAAAAAGACCATAAGTGGGAAATAAGTAGTAAAATTTTCCTTTAGACAGGTTTAGGTGCACTTTTGGATACCAAAGAGCATAATTTCTGACAAGGATACAAGATTTATTAGTGCAATCTAGATGACATTGTGAGAGAAGATGAACATGAAGTTTAAGCTGGACATGTATGGGCAGACATAAATATTCAACACGATTTCGGTGCATCTTATGAGGGGATACAACTAGAAGCATCTGAATAAATGGAACTAATATATGGTATATATACAACATTCTTACAAAAAAGTAGTCCACACTTCTATGGGAAATGTTGAAATTTTCAACAAGAAACAGTGAAATTGGAATCTAGAAATAACATGATAGCACACACACTAGTGTGGGACCACAAGTCATGTAGTGATGGGTCCTAGCAATACATTAGAGTGAAAGCCAATTTATTTAATAAATTTTAAATGTGTCTAATTTAATTATCCCTTAATTAAATTGTACAATAAATTGTAATATTCTCTCAAAAACACTTGGAATAGTTAACTAAGTGTGATAGACTTAGTTAGCTCATGAATTTCAAGTTGAGGGTGGTTGGTGAGGCATGCAGAGTGATTCTATTAGTTATGTAGTTCGAGTTGCAGTTAGTGCATTAGTTTAATGCATGAAAAATTAGTTAACTCAATTAATTGACTTAAAGTCAGTTGAACTAGTTGTAACTGTTTGTTACACTAGTGAGAGATCAAGTGAATTAAATCAGATTTAATTCACATGCAGTGATTTTCCATGCAACTGATGATTTACTATTAATAGTTTCATGCATGTTAGTTCGAGTGGAGACCCAGTTGAGAGAAAGGTTAAAGGGAAGTTTACTATGAGTTGTATTTTTAGCAAACTTTCCAGATGCAATTTAAACATCACAAGATTTCCCATGATAGTTACACAGTCAAGGAAGGCTAAAATTCCTAAGGAATGGGGATTGCGTGAACAATATAGGCTAAAGAAAGGCTAAGAATTGGTTAAGTGTTGGCCTGGTTTTTTCTGGATTAGTGTGATACAATTAGCAGAGTGTAGGAGAATCTTGTGAGAAGAGTGCATTGCAATTGTTTCATGATTCCTTGGTTCATTATACAATATAGATAGATGGGTTTTGAGCAGGTTGCTTTCCCCAGGAAAAATACCTGTGTTGTGGATTGATTTGCTTCTTTCTTTTACTTGGTGTGATTGTGCGATCACGTTTAATTTCTGTAGAATTAATTGTAGAAGTATTCAATATTTTTCTTTAGTATATTGCATGATCTGATTGAATCCATTGAAATAAATATTTTTTGTATAATTTCTACATTGTATCAGAGCACCATAAATCACAATAGTGGAGAAGAAATTAAGTTTGTGTTGAACAATATTCAAACTTGAAGATACTTTCACTGGTGCGACAGGCGGATCAAGATGGTTTTCAATGGCTTAAGATTGGAATATGCACTCGAGGGAAGTTCTAATTATATTGCATTGAAAGATAGAATGGAGGCAGTGCTGGAGGAAAATGGGTTGAAATAATTCATTGATAATGATATTCCTAATCCCGCAGCACTAGACGTCGCTCTTCTTGATGCTTGGAAAAAGAAGGTAGCAAGGACAAGGAGGATATTATTATAGGGAGTTCAAGATCACATTTTCTTGAGTCTCCATGGTACGGAAAATCCACATTCAATGTGGAAGGCCTTGACAGATCTGTTTCAAAACAACAACGACCAAAGAAATTTGGTGTTGAAAGACAAGCTCAGGAAAGTCAAGAAGGAAGAAGGTGAGATGGTACCAACATACTTGGAAAAGTTCACTCAATGTCGAGATGAGCTTGGAAGTGTTGTTGTGACCATTGCAGATGATGACTTGGTGAGCCTAGCACTTATAGGCCTTCCCAAGAGCTAGCATATTTATCAAAACTCTGTCAATGGGAGGGAGAAGTTACCATATTGGGAGCGACTTTGGTCGGATTTGGTACAAGAATTCAGGTGGAATATCAGGGATGGATCCTCATCCAAGACTAATGACGAGGAAGGTTGTGCCTTGGCCAGTAAGGAAAATAAGGCCAAGGGAAATAAACCCCAAGGAAAAGTGGGAAAGAAATACTTGTCCAAGATCAGATACTTTCATTGTCACGAACATGGGCACTATGCTATAAATTTTCCACAGAAGAAAAGCAAGAAGGAGCCTACAATTACAGAGGGTGAAGCATTGGCTTCACATTTTGAGATCGATTTTACTCTCATTGCATGCATGGCCAACACTGTAATGGGATGCATGCGGTATTTAGACAATGTTGCCTCGTTCCATATGATGGGGGATACAAATCTCTTCAGTCACTTGGAGGAGAAGGACCTCCAGCAGAGCATAGAGTTTGGAGATGATGAGAGGTATAGCGCTACTGACATAGGTATAGTTACCTTTCAAAGGGAGAATGGCTCCCATCTCAGACTAGCTGATGTTTTGCATATTCCAGGCCTAAGGAAGAATCTTGTCTCCGTAGCGGTATTGGAGGAACATGGTTATGAAGTAATGTTTAGAAAAGGAAAATTTTTCCTTAAACACATAGCCACAAGACAAGTGAAGCAGATCTGTGTAAGATTCAAGAACCTGTATGCTCTCGAGGTTGACGATGCATGAAAAGCTTTTAGGATCAGAGTAGTGGTTAATGACTTGGTGGTTGAGAGGGAGAAATTATCTCTCAACATGCAGCCTCACCAGCAGTCTTAGAAGTTTATGGAGTAGCCATAATTGGAGATGCAGAGAGGAGAGTGAGTGAATATTCCATTCAAGCAGAGACCTCTAGGAGGGGGAAATTTCAATCCATAAGGATAGAGGAAGTACATGCATCTATACCTCTAGGTGTGAGGTGGGGCGATGTGCAAAATTAATCCCAAGAAGAAATTCGGCAGGATTCATTGAGATGGTGTGTCTCATGGATCAAACCTGGCTACGAGGAGCCCATAGTACAGTAGTAGCAGGATCAGTTAGATTGATGCAGTCAGATGTCAGGAAGTCATAAATTAGAGTGACAGGTGTCGGATATTGGAGCGCAAATTAGAGTTGGCAACAATGCAGAGTGCATGGATGCAAATTTCAATAGTGCAAGGAGTCCAGTAGACATGTGCAGTAGTGTAGTATACCTAGGGGGTAATATAGGGTACAAAGTGAGGTACCCAAGAGAATAATATGATGTAATAATGTAAGAATGATAAATAAATGGCCATAGTTAATAAATAAAGTGGTTAACCCACATTATACAAGGAACCACATGTAGCTAGGGAATAAAGGGATACGCCCATTGTATTGGATGTATGGTATTGAGAGACCCATGGTATTGCATGTATGAAACCTATATAGAGGATAGAGACTCTCCATTGAGAGAGGTCAAGGATTATTGTATTTCTAAGCATATGTCTTGTGGAGTGATCTCCTTCCTTAAGAAGTGAATGTATGGTGTTGCCCTACCTCAAGGGTTTTGATATTAATGAAGATCTAAAGTTTTATCTTCTATGGTGTTATTTCTTGGGCATATTTTCCATTTCTATAAATTTTCTTGTCAGATCCACTACAAGTGGTATCAGTGCACTTTCTTAGGTAGATTTTGGGAGATTTTTTTTTTCATTTTTTGCGGGAAATTTTTGGGCGACGAGTTTGTAGAGCAGATCTGAAAATTTTTCCACCAAATTTTCAGAAATAAATAGAATATTTGGATTCCTTGCACAAAAATACCCAATTTCAAAAACAAATCAGTCAAATCGAAGTCTGGATGAGGGCGATATCGTTGATCTAAATTCAGTTGTGTTGCAGAAATGTTTCTAACGGAAATTTGTGTACAGTGGCTCTCTTAACATTTTTTGTAGCTTTTGGTGCATAATTTCAAACAAAAAATTATATATTTGAGCTCCCCTTGAAAAATAACTCAATTTCAAAATACAATCAGTCAAATCGAACTCTAGATGAGGGAGTTATCATTGATTTAAAATCAGCCATTTTTCAGAAATTTTGTGACAGCGGGACAGTTGCAGCGCATATCTGTGTTTCCAGAGTACCTAGATCTGGATTTCACTCACATAGATAGATGCATAATGACTATTACATTTTGTAAAACAGGTTGTATTAAGGATTCTGAGTTATATTAATTGAGTAATGTCCATTTTAATTTTTTTCCAAAGTAAGTGATTTTCTTCAAAACCATTACCTTGTTTTAGGGGTTCTCGCAAGATGAAGTTTACAGGAAAAGATGATGGCCCTACTATTGAATATTTTTTACAATATCACAAGGCTCGATACTGAAATTTTTGGATATGCTCCATAGGGCTTCATATGAAAGATGAGGCAACTAAATGGTGGACCTCACTTGACAGCTCAGTGAGGAAACTTCCTGAGAAAAAACTTGAAAAAGTCATTTTGGACAAGTGGTCTCAAGCCAGAAAGGACACTAAGAGCCATAAAGACTTGATTTATACTAATATTTCCATATTACAGGTTCATGGACGTATTCAGAAAGAGAACATCATTGTGTCTATCATTCCAAGTTGCAAACATAATTTGTATCAATGTTAATTTGGCTAAAAAATTGCAAGTTTTAGAAAAACATATTGAAAACACAGAGGTTGATAATGAATATGTTCAAATTTATAAATATTTGAAGATTTCTATGGATAAGTATGTGTTGTAATCTGAGTTTTATGCTTCAGATATGGTTGTTGTGGATGTTTTTTTGGGACACCCTTGGATGGAATCTGTTGGTACTGTCAATTTTAATGTGAAAAAGAAATTCATCAAACTCTGTTATAAAAAGAATAAAATTACATTGCATGATATTTTCATTAGGAACCATGCAGAGAATAAGGAGGAAGAAGTAATAATCTCTAACGACACAAACACATCAGATGATGAGCCTTTGATGGTATACAACCAAACACAAACATCAAAGCAAGTATCAAGAAAATAAATAGACACCACTCCATCACCAATAATGGAGGAATTAATGAAAGATATTCCATCAATTAAAGGTTCAACATATCACCACCTACATCACCCAGCAAGACAACAACCAGCAAGGTGGCAACGAATTAGCAACAAGGACAACAACCCCTAGACAACACATAGAGAGATGTGATGATCCACCCACAACACATCAACACAAAAGAACCACCAGAACCCGCTTCCATCTCAAGCGAGCGAGGCATTGACTAGATCAAGTGTTCACCTTTCTCTGGGATGGCTAGATGCACGTGAATGGTACCAGTGGAATACTCTTTTGAGTAGATCTTATTATTTGTGTTCTTCTCATGTTTCGGGGATGAAACATGTTTAAGGGGGGTGTAATGTAGTATACCTAGGGGGGATAATATAGGGTACAGATTGAGGTACCCAAGGGAATAATATGATGTAATAATGTAAGAATGATAAATAAATGGCCATAGTTAATAAATAAAGTGGTTAACCCACAGTATGCAAGGAACCGCATGTAGCTAGGGAATAAAGGGATACACCCATTGTATTGGATGTATGGTATTGAGAGACCCATGGTATTGCATGTATGAAACCTATATAGAGGCTATATACTCTCCATTGAGAGAGGTCAAGGATTATTGTATTGGCAATCATATGGCTTGTGGATTAATCTCCTTCCTTAAGGAGTGAATATATGGTGTTTCCCTACCTCAAGGGTTTTGATATTAATGAAGATCTGAAGTTTTATCTTCTATGGTGTTATTTCCTGGGCATATTTTCAATTTTTATACATTTTCTTGTCAGATCTACTACAAGTAGCTAGCAGCAGTCAAAATACTTTAATGATAGATGCATTATATTGATTCAGCTATTTGAAGGCTATTCAATTTCAGAAGCGTTGCATGCAAGAGTTGCATGTGCAAACAACACTAGAGAAGTGTTGCATGTAAGAGTTGCATGTGCGAACAACACTAGAGAAGTGTTGCATGCAAGATTTGCATGTTGCATGCAGGAGGTGCATGTGCACATGCAAGGACATTCCAAGGTACCATATCGGGACAAATTTATTCCTTTCTTGTTCAGAGGGAATGTTGAAATTTGCAACAAGAAACAGTGAAATTGGCATCCAGAAACAACATAACAGCACACACACTAGTGTGGGAACACAGGTCATGTAGTGATGGGTCCTAGCGATATATTAGTGTGCAAGCCAATTTATTTAATAAATTGGAAATGTGTCTAATTTAATTATCCCTTAATTAAATTAGACAATAAATTTTAATCTTATCTCTTAAACACTTGTAATAGTTATCTGAGTGTGATAGACTCAGTTAGCTCATGAATTTCGAGTTGAGGGTGGTTAGTGAGGCATGAGGAGTGATTATATTAGTTATGGAGTTCGAGTTGCAATTAGTGCATTATTTTAATGCATGAGAAATCAGTTAACTCAATTAATTGAGTTAAAGTCAGTTGAACTAGTTGTAACTATTTGTTGCACTAGTGAGAGTTCAAGCGAACTAAATCATATTTAATTCACATGCAGTGATCTGCCATGCAACTAATGATTTATTATTAATATCTACATGCATGTCACTTCCAGTAGAGACCCATTTGAGACAAAGGTTAAAGGGAACTATCAGTTGTATTTTTACCAAAATGCTCAGATGCAATTTAAACACCATAGGATTTCCCATGATACTCGTGCAGTCAAGGAAGGATTAAATTAATAAGGAATATGGATTTCATTCCACAGGGATTGCGTGAGTAAGGCAGGCTGAAATCATCTTGAGAAATGGCTAAGTGTTGGCCTGATTTTGTCTGGATTAGTGTGAGACGATTAGTAGAGTGCAGGAGACTCTTGTGAGAAGAGTGCATTGCAATTATTTCATGATTCCTTGGTTCATTATAAAATATAGATAGAGGCATTTTGACCAAGTTGCTTTCCCCAGGAAAAATATCTATGTTGTGGATTGATTTTCTTCTTTCTTTTACTTGGTGTGATTGTGCGATTGTGTTTAATTTATGCAGAATTAATTGTAGAAGGATTCAATAGTTTTCTTTAGTATATTCCATGATCAGATTAAATCCATTGAATACATATTGTGTGTATAATTTCTATAGGAAATTCCCCATTTAAAACCTATTTTGGATGTTCGTCACCTTCACATTTTCTAATTGCATATGGACGGTAAGGAGGAGTGAAAGAATATCTCCTAGGAGATGCCTTGAGGGTTGAAACATTTACAGAAAAGATCAATTAGATCCATATACAATTACAAGAGATAGTGCAGAATTCGTAGGATAAATATATGGCCAGGCATGATTAGCATAGGACAGAGAAACCATTTAAGGTGGGAGACAAAGTGTGGCTATAGTTGAACAAGGAGAGGCTACAGGGGCCTGGTAAGAAAATCAAGGCTATGAGGTATGGTCCCTTCGAGATATTGGGAAAGGTGGGTGATAATGCATATCGACTTAGATTACCACCATATATGTGCATTTACTCAGTTGTGAATGTAGATAATTTGAAACTCTATGAGCCTTCCATGATAGTAGGAAGGGGAACAAGTCCTACCTTATGTGGAAAATTTGGCACTAGATGCTCAGGCAAAGTTAAAAAAAGATACACTTTTTCATAAGAGGCCCAAAACTATAATATATGACCAACATGACCTTTGGAAGATTGTGTTGAAAGGACTACTTCCAGGCAAAGCTAAATGGTACACAAGAGAGAAGGTGGAGGAAAAATTTCATCACCTCATTCAATAGAATATTTTTGGTACCAAAAGCCTCCCAAAATGGGGAGGAGTGATACATATTAGATCATTATGTTGTTTTTCATCCATCTCCATGCTTTTAGAGTGGAAAAAATGGAGGAATCATCTCATGAGACAATTTTTACCAACGGGGCCCAATTTGGAAAAGCAAGGTCTGAAACCTTTTGGGAGTTTTTTTAGGCATCAAATGAAATTTTTTGGTACTAAATTTTTTTTTCTCTAGCATACCTTTTTTTCCTATTCTACACATAGACACCTTTCTAAATTCAATACTTGCATCAATCAGAGTCTATATGTGAAAAGTTATGCCGACCAAAAGTTGACCTTGTTTTCAGCACAATAATTCAAGAGGATGTCGCGTAAGCCCCCATTATTCACGAAAAATGGGCTAGCCATGTGATTATGATGTAGAAGACTCTAGAATATTATATACAGTAACTATGGTTAAGAGTTGAGATATTAAAACCTAGCCAGTAGTATGCTATCAATTGTATTATAACCGAGCCATTAGGAGGAAAATGGATTACATTCTTTCGAGCGCATTTGTTCCATAACTGTGAAAAACTAGCCAAGAGGGATGGGAGGTTTTACGCAGGTAAATCCTCTCTGCAGACAAAGACGATCCCTTTAGCCCTGGAGTGGGTCTAATAACAAAAGGAAAAAATAGAGTGTAGGCTCCTAATTACTGAATGAAATAGACACGATAGATCAACCTACCTAGAGTCCAACGCTGTCGTTGTAGCCTTTGTAGTGGTGGCCTCTCGATTCCTATCTCGGTAAGTCACGATCCTTTTGCAGCAATGCTTGGATACCTACACAAAATCAACAAACAAGAGCAGCATATGAAACAACAATCTCATTCATAATTACTAACAAGTCAAGGAGGGTTAAGCATATAGCATTAACAAAACACATCAACACGATATGGGAACCAGACAATAGTTATACATACATATTAAAAGAAGAAAGAGTTACAACCAAGCCTTGACATCGCAGCTTCCTTCAGCGGGGTTCAATTGAAGAGTGTCTCGACGAATGTCAAGGAATTCGGATCGGATGAAAGAAAAAGCCTAAGCTCTCTCAATTAGCGACTCTTCCGTTCTATCTTGAATAGAAATCTCTCCAACGTTTCTGCTTCTTCAGTTCAGCTCAGCTAGCTTCATAAATAGAGGATGAGCTATATTTATAGAGGGAGAGGAGGAGGTTGGGATCCCTACTATGGTGGAAGGGAGGCCTTATCTCATGGGAGGTTTTCCCAAAAGGTGGAAACAAGAGGCCAAAGGAGGAAGGCCATGGTTATTCATTCGAACCGCTCCCCATGACTCATCCCCAAAGTTGTTATGATCGAAAATTCACCTCTATTTTTAACAAAAAATCCATAAATAGATTGGCACAGGCAGCTAATTAAGACAGAGTGCCAGCTAGTGCAGGGGCAAGTGTTAATCTACCTCGTTGGCACGAGGGCATAACTAACTACTAGCGCCAAGGCAAAAACAGGTGTTTTTGGTGGTCTGTTCAGGAAATGGTCAACAGAAGGAATTTTAGACTCATGATAAGGGATGCAATGATGATATTTGCAAGGCATGACACTTTATTTTGTTCACAGAAATGAGCCTCCAATATGTGGGATGGGGATTGCATGGATAGTGACAAAATGTTGTGTAAAAGATGCCCCCTAAAGCATGAGGTCTGAGAGAGATGAAGGGGTGAAATGCTTTACGAGAACGTGTTCGAACCAAACACCGTTGTTGGAAGATCTGCAATTACAAGTACAACAGATATCTCTGATACATGAACATGTGGCATGGGCACAACCATCCATAATAGATTACACATATGAACTAAGATCCGAGGTATGGACGCAGCCATCCAATAGTAAGGATCAACAAATAGACTTAGGTATGGTCGCATCCATCCAATAAAAAGAGTCATGCAAAAAATCATGATACATCATAATATTCTGTAGCCTAGATTTTATCAGACAAAACCCAAGGTCTTGCACTCCATCTCTAACTGAACAAGTACATATTCAAGCATGTGAATATGTGAGCTGAAGTCGAACATGCAAGAAAATCACCTGATTACCAGCCAATGATGAAAGTTGTTAACACGCACGAGAGAAACCACCAATAATGACAATGGCTCTCAAGGTACAACAGTTACAATCCACGGAATGTGAATAGTGATCTGGCATCAAACACCCACAGAATCACCCAATCGAAGGCCAATGATGTGGACTTGTCATCAAATGCGAAGAACCTGCCATTGAGGTATGCAGGATCCAAGGTACCAATAGGGAGTCTGCATACCAACTTCCTGGATAATGAGCTGAAGTCAACAGGAAGTGACCTAGTCTAAGGAGGGCGATAATGCTTCCCACATCATTGACACGTGACAAAGGAATATGATGAAAGTGAATCAGGACCAATAGAGAATCAGAGGGAGGTTGAAAACTGCAGAGGCGAACTTATCTTGAACATATTAGTGACACGACTCTGGATTTGGCAGTATTTTAAACCAAGGGATCTGAGGTCATGATGATGTGGCAAAGAGCAGATGAGAGGTCAAAACAGATTACCCAAACCGACGAAGGCAAGAATGAAGAAATGAGATGTCCCCAATCCGACATGAATGCAGACGAGTGTCATGTTCAAGAGCGACATACTGCCGACACAACTAAAATCTGGTTCAATTCTCCCCCACCATTTCTGGCGAGTACCCCAATTTTTTTTTTTACAACAAGCTTGAAGGGGATGGCATATGCTTGTGTTGTAATTTTTTCCTTCGGATAAATCCATCCTAGTGCATTTTATGAGTCCTAGGAAGGAGGAACTCGATGAACGTCATGGTGACAATGTCTGATGTCATTAGGGTTTAACGAGTCTGACAAAGGAAGAAATTGGTATATTTTCATGTTTAGAGAGTTTGAAAAGAAATGGAAAAGAAAACTCCATCATGTCCCTTTTCATAAGTAGTCTCTTAGATCTGAAAAGGTATAAAACAATATCTAAAAGAACCTCTTAGTCGCGATAGGCTAAGGTATTCCTTTTTCGTACATAATCTATCCCAACGTGAAAAATGGGTAAAGGTATACTGGGTAGATATTGTTTTTCATCCATTTAATGAGTTCAAAATGACAAGAGTCTCAGCAATCTTTTCATCTTTAGAGAGTCAGAAAAGAGCGGAAAGATGACTCCTCCTGGAGGAACAAGTGGTATAAAGGGTAGCAACTGGTTCCGGTGATGGTGGAACTGCTCAGAACAATTAAAGTTCAAGAGGCTGGCAAAAAAGACCACTCATCCCAGCGGTTCTTCAAGAATGGGTGAAACAACCAAGTGAAGGCATATGATCAGCCAAGCAGATGGGGACGATGGAGTGAGAAAACCAAGGCTTGTCTGGAAAAACAGGCTGATAAAATGGCAATCACGAGAGGTAAAATAAGAATGGTTTCATTTTTACACAAGCTAGAAAACATGGAAAACTCTGCTTGAGGTTGGTTTCATTTTTACAAAAGCTTAAAACTTTGATAAACTATGCTTGAAACCGGTTTCATTTTTACACAAGCTTGAAACAGAAACAAACTATACTTGAAAAACAGGGAAAAATGGACATGCCCCCAGCATGGTGGCTCAATTCGAGGTACATGGCCCCCAAGCTTCAGTCCATATGAAAGGCAGATGGAGTGGAGGTTCAAATTATGAGATCAAGAGAAAGACTCGACTGGGATTTTACGAGATCGTATCAAAAACTTGAATTGAACAGGAACATGTTTCATTGTTTTAATGAGGTTGACACATTAAAAGAACTATCCTCATGACCTAATTCATTTTTTAATGAGGTTGACATAGAAAAATAACTATCCTCATGACACCTTGTTTCATTTTGTAACGAGCTTGACACAAGAAAAGGAACTCTACTCTGATGAGCTTGTTTCATTTTTTAAGGAGCTTGGCACAAGAAAATAAACTATGCTCCAAAGAAGCTTGTTTCATTTTTTAAGGAGCTTGACACAAGAAAACGAACTATGCTCGAAGACCTTTTAGCATAACGCATAAGAGGTCATGGCTTCCAAGAGGTTTGCATCTGATGGGAGAACAACATCTTGGAAATCATGACCCAATGCCCTAGCACACAATGCACAATGACACTATCACTGAATGTGGGCACGGGGCCAGTAGCCACATAATGAACCTGCAACGGGGAAGGTACAACTGGTGGATAAAGATCTGGCAGAGACTATGGTGGGCCAGCTGTCATATCAGAACCAAAGAATGAAAGCTAATCAATGGTCACAATCTGACCTTTGTGTGGAAAAAAGATCACACGAAAGAGGGAGGAGACAAGTGCACCCATGGCATAAGCATAATCGCGCCCCAAGAGTAAATTTAAATCCAAGGGGCCTGGAACAACCATCGTGTCTAGATAGACGGTTTTCCCTCCCAAATTAATAGGCAACTTTGGAAGGATCCCTAACGATTGACTGGTTCCTCTGTTAAAAGCCAATAGATTCTACATAACATGCGCAAGCGATGGAGAACCAAAATCTTGCCAAGTAGTTGAATACATAACACTAACAGATGAACCTTCATCTATAATTGTGCTAGGTATGACCACATCAAAGGTTTTTACCATTATCTCAAAAGGCACATAAGAAGGAAGGAAGTGACCAAACTACTTGGACAGGGTACCATAGAAATGAGATGGTCATCCCCTGGTGTTACCGGAGCAAGAGGAGCATCCTCTGGGACCTCCATCACGAGAGTAGGAGGAGAAACTTCTTGAACTATAGGGATGGGAGAATCTTTCTCCAAGTCCGAGGAATTTGAAAAAACAAGAAAAACGTGAGGGGGATGAGATCCACTCTTGACAGAAAAGACCTGATGAACCACAGGCGAGATCAAATCAACCGATTCGATGACCAATGGTTGGTTGGGAATGGATTCTTGAATTTGAATTTCTGAAGGAATGGGATCGATCAAGGATGACTTTTGACCGAATGTGGTATCAACTAGCGAAGGACCGAAGAAATCTTCTTGTAGCCAACCAGAAGGTAAGGCGAAGAAAGAACAAGGTTGTCCAACACTCTCATGGCTTCATCCATGTACAGACAAAGGTGAATGGGATGATTCCCTTCACACAACTTATAGGGATTGGTAATCTTACCCTGTTTCTTATGAGTCTTATCATGGCTAGTCGAAGATGTGCCACCAATATGACTTCCAGAAGCCAAAGGAAACGACGGACGGTCATCAGACCATGCTTCAATTACCTTGGGAATGTCAGGGCAGTCTCGAAGAAGGTGGTCACCTTTGCACAACATGCAAGGGAATTTGAATTTCTGTGGAAGGTTGGATGGTTTATCAATGGAAGGTGTCTTAGGAACAATAGCTGCAAAATTAGCCTCTCACTTACCTGACCTCTTCTTCTTCATCTTCTTCTTCTTCTTAGCTACCTAGTTACTAGAATCTAGACTTTCACCAGGCAAAGTAGAAGAGGAGGACGAATAAATAGGAGAAGAAGGTGAGAGGTCCACTTTAGGATCACCATGATGCTATTCAGATGGAGGAGATGGTTGAACAGAGGTCAGAATACTCGAGACCACCGAGGTCGAAAATAACCAGACAGGCAATTCAACAGTTAACCCAGGAAGGGACAATGTTTCCATATAAGGAGCACCAACATTCCCAAAAGCAGAAAAAGGACCAGGATTCCCTTCAGAGGGGATTCCTTAGTTGATGAAATTCAAAAACGTTTCCATTGGAAACAACCGTAAAACAAAATGCTAAGGACGATAAATTTAACCAGGAATATTTTGTGGGCAGTTAATTTTAAGACATTGAAACAAAACTCTGTCGTTTCATATTTTAAGAGTCGAGAAACAGGAAAATGGTGACTCTAGCACTTTTAGGTTGAAATGAGCGTGAAAGGACAAGATCTCGATAATCTAAGCAAAAATACCAAAAATGACTAATCAGGTAATCTAAGCAATAGGTTGTACCAAGTTTCTGTGAACTTCCATATACACCTTGGTGATCAAATGAAAGAGAAATGACCAAGGACTTTCGTACATGCAGGTAGTCTCCCTGAATGCTTTGTTCGGTGTATCACGGTTACAGGGCAACAGAATTAGCTTCCTATGGATAAAGGATTTAAACCTATAGGGGTCTCCCTTTATATACTCAACGGTATGGGGAGCACAAGTCCGTACTAGCGCTGTCTAAAGCCAAAAGGAAAACAACATCTACTAGGTTTTAAGACACCTAAACATGTCTCTAGCCTAGACCACTACAATGTGTGTGTTAGGTTCCAATGTTTCCTTAGGTTAATTCAATTGATTTTATATTTGATCTTGAATTAGGTTTCAATTTAAGGCCCTACCGAAAGTCAATCTCAAATTTCCTAAATGCAGACTACATGCAAATGAACACCATTTTCCTTCAATGAATGCTAACTAAGAGAAGGATAGATATCTTTCAAACAATAGCAATCAATGAAATCAAACGAATAAATTTGCTAATGCACCTAATTCAATAAAGCGAAAAATAAAATAAAAAAATCTTTCCTAGCTAATCAAGCACTAGTTATGCAAAATAACTTTCCTTTTACAAAGAAATGAAAGAATACAATTTTTTTATTTTTTCAATGAAATGAGGCACACAATGCACTAATGACACGAAAAAACAAAACAAACACTAGTTCGAGGATTGCGAATGTAAAGAGCTAAACCGACTGATTCGGTGAAAGCAACACAACACAAAAATGCACTCAAACCAATGAAGCAGTCTTCCAATCAAAGAAAAGATGTGAAACAATCCAAACAAGCAATGTAATCTATGCTTGGAGTAGCAAGAAGAAAAATAAAACGAAACCTGAAATGATCATTCAACCATAACAACTGCTCAAAGGATCAAAAAGAACTAAATGAAATTGATCAAGAGATGCGACTGACAAGAATTGAAAAACTCAACTTCCAATCAGAAGGCTCAGTGAGCTATGACACTCAAGAATCCTAAGGCCATAAACTACACTGATAAGTAAACAGACGTACAACTGAGAAGAACAAGTATGTGACAGTCAAAACAATCTTAACAAAACAATTGCAAATAAAAAATCTACCCAGAGACAAGCACAACTGAATAAAAACTAAAAGGAGAATCAATCCAAACCCTACAGGATTTGGCACGACTATAAGGCGGTAATCCGCGCCAAACAGGGGTTGGCGCTAGTGCAACACAAGCAACATGCGCCAATTGGCACTACTGTTTAACCATAAAACTCGCCAAGCCGGATATTTATGGGAAAAAGGGAAATCAAATGAGTAGAGGTCAATATTGACACTCTAGAGCTGAACAAGAGGACTCTAAACAAGCAAAAAAACCAGAAAAGATAAACAAACAAGCAAATGACCAAAGTCGACTAGACAAGGGAAAAAAGATAAACTCACACTGGACCCCACTAGAGTCGCCAATTTGTTACGCAGGTAAATCCTATCTATGGACAGAGACAATCCCTTTAGCCCTAGAGTGGGTCTAATAACAAAAGGACAAACTAGAGTGTAGGCTCATAATTACTAAATGAAATAGACATGATATATCAACCTACCTGGAGTCCAAAACTGTGGCCGTAGTCGTTGTAGTGGTGGCATCTCGATTCCTATATAGGCAAGTCACGATCCTTTCGCAACGATGCTTGGATACCTGCACCAAATCAACGAACAAGAGCAACATATGAAACAACAATCTTATTCATAATTACTAACTAGTTAAGGAGAGTTAAGCATATAGCATTAATAAAACACATCAACATGATATGGGAACCAGACAATAGTTATACATATGTATTAATAGAAGAAAGAGTTACAACCAAGCCTTGACGTCGCAGCCTCCTTCTGCGGGGTTCAGTTGAAGCACATCTCGACGAATGTCAGGGAATTAGGACAGGATGAAGGCACAAGCTTAAGCTCTCTCAATAAGGGACTCTTCCATTCAATCTTGAGTAGAAATCTCTCCAACATTTCTACTTCTTCAGTTCATCTCAGCTAGCTTCATCAATGGAGAATGAGCTATATTTATAGAGGGAGAGGAGGAGGTTGGGATCCCTACTATGGTGGAAGGGAGACCTTAAATATAATTTTATTAGATCTATTTTGATGAATTGTCTAGTGGAATATCCACAACAATTTATGGATCACACAACTATTATTTGTTTACTAGGTTCTCTTATTTGGACATGACCCAATTGAATAATGGATAAGTATTTGGAACATAATTTTGTTGTATTGTGAATCTATAGGTATGGAACTTAGTCCTTCCAAGTCAATTATGTTAATAACTAATGGAGTTCCTGAAAGCCTAATTTTAAATTTTAAAACAAAAAAAAATCCTTCCTAATTTTTCCCTTTAAATGGTGGAATAAAATATATTGGATATCATTTAAAGGCTAAAAAGTATTGAGTTATAAATTGGATTTGGATGGTAAATAAAGTGGAACGCCAGATCAATCACTAGTGCAACCCATGGCTCCTTTTGGGAGGTCGATTGATCCTCGTGAAATCGGTATCGAAAGCAATCCTAGTCTATTAGTTCACCCTAGCTAGTGTACCAAGGACAATTCTAAATAGAATTAGGAGTTTATGTTTCCATTTTGTTTGGAAAGAAAAAAAAGAAAGGGATGCATTTAGCAAGCTGGAAATAAATTTCTAACCCAAAGAAATTGGGAGGATGGGGACTCAAAAAAAATTTCATTTTGGAAAAGGCGCTAGCTGGTAAAAATATTTGGAGGAATATGTTTGATCTTGGTCTAAGAGGAACTTTGATGTGATACAAGTATTGGAAGAATAAAATTTTCAAAGAATGGGTTCAATCAGAGACGAAGTCATGGCAGGGAGGGTAAAATATTTGGAAGGTGTTGGTGCCAATGCTTGACATAATTAAAAAAAGGTATTGTTTGGCAAGTAGGATATGGAAGAAAAATAAACTTAAGTAAGGATCCATGGATACTAGGTGATGTCCTCATAATAATATCCTTGAATATAGTAGTGAAATTAAAGTGCATAGGTATTTCTTTACTCTTTGAAGTGGTTGATATTGATTCCAATCACATGTCCTTGAGACCTTGAAAATAAAATATTTCTTTGGGCTAGCATGGGAATAGACACAATTTGTCTTGTCACTTCCCTAGAATGGAATTAAACTTAGTAGAGATGTAGAAAAAATCATGTCAAAAATGAACGAAGAATGCAAGGTGGTGACAATGAAACTAGCTTATGAGAATGATCTTGTTTGAGGAGGCCTGCATGGGCGCAGTCAGGTAGGTATTTAGGGTAATTCCTCACAGAGCAGACAAAACCCCAGCATTGGAAAAATTTTCCAACCTTCCAAGTTTGATCGTTTGGCATATTTAATTACACCGGAATAGACTCTATATTTGATATTCATGTCCCAAATACACAACAGTTGGTGCAAAAGCAAAACAAAAAATGATGAAGGAAATCAACATAGAAGGTATAAATAAGAGTAACATAATTCCAACTTGGCCTAGGATAGATACTTCGAAGGACTGGGCCTTCTTTGATGGAACTAAGAATTCATATCGGAGCTATATGTGGAGCAGGACTTGCATTTCACTTGAACAACCATCACACTTTCCTTCTTAGCCCATGGCTAGGGTTTGTAACTAATAGTAAAGCAAAATTAATTGGGCTTTGGCTCATCCTTAACTTTGAAATATCTAGGCAGATGAAGTGCTTACAAATCTTTGGTGATTCTCAAGTGGTTATTGATTGGTTCTTGGGGATTGATACATTTCATAACTTGGTCCTAAATACTTGGCAATAAATAATTCGCTAATTAAAAGAATTTTTTGAGGAGCTAGAGGTATCGCATATCCACCAGGAACATAATGTTGTTGCGAACAGAAGATCAAAGGAAGTATTACTCTAACTTGTAGGACATTTAGTGATTACAGAAAAAGTGGTTGAAATCATTGGGACCTTACCTATTCTTACGTTTCATTATTTTAGGTCCTCGATTGTTAGAATGTCATAGCTCTTGACATACTTGTTCACAAAGTTGTAATTGAACAATATTTTGTATACTTTGATTTTAATGAAATAACAAGTATTCAATTTTTTCTTAAAATATATATCAATTTTAAAAATTTATAAATATAAGATGTTATTAAATAGAATATTTTTGTAAGAAAAATATTTATTAACATAAAAAAATATTTAATTTAATATAAGTACAATAAATTTAATAATAAATATAAAAATAAATATGTTTTAATCTAACCAAATTTTAATTAAATTCAAATTATATTATTTAAATAAATAAAAATAAAAATTATATAAAATTAATGAAAACAATTTCAATCTCAATAAGAGATAGATTTAATATTATTTAAAAATAAAACATATCATATTTAAAATAAAAATATTTAAAAGAAATTATCTTAGATTAAATTAACATATTCATATAAATTATATAAAATTATTTATTTGGTTTTTTTTAGGTAATGTGATTTTTGAGATAACTAACATGAATAATATATGGTTTGATTAACATGACTAGTATACGGGTTTATTAGATAAAACCTAGAAATATATATGCTATCAAATCACCTAAAAATTATTTATTTAATTATTTATTTTAATTTAAATTTTAAATAAATTTTACTATATTTTAAACTTTTAAATATTTTAAACATTTTAATAATATAATAAAAAGCATTCATAAAATTTAGATAATCTCATGATGGGACTCTAGTGAGAGACGAGGATTTGGCGAGGGAAGTCTGAAACCCTAACCATGGCAGCAGGAGTCAAATACTAGAACACTGGGCCATGATGCAGGCAACGGTATGAGGGAGGTAAGGACGCGACAGTCATTCCTAGCCATCAGAGTATGACAGACACCTGGGCTCTCTGCAACTATCCACGCCACGCTTGGAAAATGGAGCCAACTAACGGGTGGCCAAAGGTTTAGGATGGAAGACACAGCCATTTCAAACCCTAAACCAGTTTCCCTATGGTTGTGTAAGCACGCAGTCACGAGGTCAAAGGCTTATTTGCGTTGTCGCAGGTTTTTTCTTTCATTTGACTGTTATAGGAACCATGGTTAAGGAACGGGACTTTGTAGACTTAGATTCCACGCCGGAATATTTTTTAGCTGTCTAGGGATACGAAGTGTCAACAAAGAACTTGGAGAGGTATATTCCAGCATACGGTGGAGCAAGGTTGAAGTTCAAAGGCTCGAGAGAGGCCTGGGGTACTGCGAATGACACAGGTCTCTTAGAGGAAATTTTGTAGAGCACATACAACTGTGCCTGGAAGGAAGAGAGAGTTCTAAGCGAACACCAACAGTTGACAAACCCTGGGATGGCTGGAATAGCTGACACCACAAAAAATCATGTAAGTTCCTTACTACCAGGTGATTTACAGATTTCATTTTTTTTCAGGGGGGTTGGAAGATATCGTAGCAAGCTGTGGTTTTCAGGGTAATGTAGGGCTCAAGGGTTTTTTGGAAGAGATTCATAGATTTCAGGATCCATCCAGAGGAGTCCATTTGGATGCTCCTAGCGCCCACAAAAGTACCCTTCCGTGGAAAGGGACTAGAATTTTCGAAGATCTACATTTTTCTCAGGGGAGTGAAGCTGCGGGATCCTGGTCGAGGGTGGAAAAAGGTTTTTCTCAAAACCCTAGTTTCCTGTGGCTGCCTGTGTTGGGATCTGCAGGCATATTTCATCTTGTGAATCAAGCCGAGGAGCAGGAGAATTGTTCTAGAACCCACAGAGGAGAGGAGGTGCAAGTGGTTGTTGGGGCCACCAGAATCCAAGAAGAAGGGGGTACCTCTCAGGAGAAACCCCATTAGCTATCGGAAGGGCAACCTGGGTCACTCGAACCTAAAGGAACAGATGCTAACGAAATTCCATTGGAGGGTGAGGAAGGAGGTAGGAGTGGGGTTGCAGGAAATAAGAGAAATAAAGCTAAGTTGATCAAAAAGGAGGAGAGCCCATGTTGTGTCCATTGATATTCTTATAGACGAATTTATGGAAGTTGTAGAAACTATCCTAGTATTCAGGGTAAGAGGGAGGAAATATTTGGCAAATTACATCTCAAAATGGACAACATCAGTATGGGCTAATGCCCCAGGGAGTCCTACTGAAATTAAAACCCTAGCCTGGGGCTGGTTTATGATTAAATTCGCCAAAAAGGAACACCTCAAATGGGTGATGAATTAGAACTGGAACTTCGAAAAAAGACCTATTTTATTCAGGAAGTGGACTCCACTGTTCGATGCACAAAGGGAGAAAATTGAAGAAACCCCAGTTTGGGTAAAACTCATGGGCCTTTCGATTCCCTTCTGGATGGAATCAGCCTTCAGATCGATAGGGAAAACTCTACGGTAGTTCTTGGAAGCAAATCAATCATTCCTTCAGACTATGGACCTGAGTGTAGCAAGAACTCTGGCCAATATCAACCCTAAAGCGGAAATAGTAGAAGAAATGCATCTTAAATACAAGGAACTAGAGTTCACTTAGATGTTGGATTACTAACACATGCCCTTGATGTCACAAATATGTCCATCTAGCGAAGTACTGTCCACTTGGCTATCGAAGAAAAAGGAAACAAAAGAGGGCGTCATGAATGCCACAAAGGTCCCCAACAACAGAGGAACCTAGAGATGCTGAGGGTGATCTGATGGAAGGTGTCGAAGGAGCCTACGGACAACAGACAGAAGAAGATCCTCTAGACATGCAGGTCGAGCCAAATAGTCCTATTGTTATCATCTAAGAAGCGTAGAAACCACCAGCTCCCTCCCCCCTTGATGATGTTGAGGTCACGACAACTCTTCAGGAGGGTATGATCCTAGACTTTTCCTCCTCTCCTTACACCTCTTTGTGCACTTTTGCTTTTTCTATTACAAGCCCTGGTCCTTCCAGGCCGTCACATATGGAATCTATGCAAATGAACGATGTATTGAAGACTCAGGATAGTATCATAACCTCTATCCCTGATATCCCCTCTAATTTTCCTCTCATCTAGGACCATGACCCTCCCCCTCCTCTGACTTGTCCTCCCAAAAATCCCCCTTATAATTTAAGTTCCAAGCTGGTGAAGAAGTCTATGCCAAAGGAGGTAATTGGAGGTCTAGGGCCTCAATCTATTTTGGTTGGCCCTAGAAAAATGATGGGTCGGAAGTCCAACCTTTCCAAAGCCCAGGTTAGGGAAAAATTTGACATTGCATATGGGAAGCAGCTTTCCTTATCATGGGTGCTTAGAGTAGCGCAAACTCCCTCCTTGGGTTATCGATGATCATTCTCTCTTTTAATTGCAGGGGTTTTACAAGTCAACCCAAAAAACTAGCACTTAGGGCTTTGATGAAGTCTTATGAGCAGAATGTCCTTATGTTACAAGAGAATTTTGGGGTGGGGGAAGATGTGGTTGGAGCTTTGTCCAGGATGTTTCCGTGTTGGTCCTTTCAGGCTCTGGATGCCCAAGGAAGGTCATGGGATTTGGTGATGGGAATAAAATCTGGAAGATTGAAGGAGATTTCCTCCTGGGGTTTCGAAAATGCTTTAGAAATGGAGGTCTATTCAAATGATCTCTATTAATCTCTCCGTCTCCTCAATGTGTATGGTCCTTGTGTGGATAGGATTCAGTACTAGAACAATCTATTTGCTAAGACTTGTCTGAAAAATCCTAATATCATCCTGGGAGGGGACTTGAATTTTTCCTTGGGGATATATGAATCCTAGGGCCCCTCTACCCGAGCAGATCCCCTTACTGATTTTTTCCTCAACAAGCTAGTTTCCACTCACCTGGTAGATGCTAACTTGATTAAACCCAGGCCTACTTGGAGGAACAGGAGAGTGGGAGAGGATAGGGTGGCAAAGAAACTGGACCGTTTTCTCATTAATGAAGACTTGGTAGCCTGATCCTCTATCTTTTGGAATTGGGTAGGGGAAGGAGGTATTTATGACCATCTGCCCATCCTTTTGGAAATTGAGGGTCCAAACAAGAAACCGAGGGTGCCCTTCAAGTTCAACTCATCGTGGCTCAAAGATGATTCGTTCAAACATTTGTTCTATGCCACTTGGAGGAAGGGAGGGGAGGATAGGCAGGGAAGTAAGAGCACTCTATTTATGGAGAATATCAAGGGAATGAAAAAATCTACCTTGGAATGGGAAAAATAAAAAAAACTCAGGGAGGAGGAAGCCTTGCAGATGATAAATGAAGAACTAGACTTCCTTGAGAGGTCGTAAGGTAGGGGTTATGCTTCAATTGATATGAAGAACAGAGTTAAGAGCCTTGAATCAACAAGAAAGAAAATCTTATTGGAAAATGAAGAGAGCGGATGCCTCAAAAGTAGGGAAATTTGGTTGGGAGTAGGGGATGAAAACACGAAATTCTTCCAGAACTATGCACAAGGAAGAAAAAATATAAATCTCATCTGGGGGATGCAAACAGAGGAACGAAGTACTGCTAGAAATTTTGAGGACTTGTCATCTTTGGGATGTAAACATTTCAAATCCTTATTCAAAGCCCCATCAGAGGCCTCTATAGGTGAAGTGATCATAGTGGCCTAGTTTTTCCCCAGATATATTGAAGAAGAGGGGAATAATACTATAATGGATCATGTGTAGAAAGAGGAGGTGGAATGGATTCTCAAGGCAATGCAGAAGGATAAGAGCTAGGGGCCCGATGGATGGACGACGGAATTATTTCAACATTTTTTCGAATCTTTGGGAGAGGACTTGCTAGCAGTGGTAGAAGAGTCAAGGAGCACAGGTACCATCTATCAGCCTTTCAATTCCACTTTCCTTGCCCTCATTCCCACAAAGGAGGACCCTAGATCTTTTGAAGACTTCAAACCTATATCTCTCTGTACATGCATTTATAAAATCATGGAAAAGTGATAGAAACCTGTCTAAAGCCTTTCCTTTCAAAAAATATTTCGTTGGAACAATTTGGGTTTCTGGATGGAAGGAAAATACATGAGGCGGTGGGGGTGGCACAGGAAACAATAAACAGCTTGAAAAGAAGCAGAAAAAAAGGAGCCATTGTAAAAATTGATCTTTCCAAGGCATATGATAGAATAATCTGGATGTATCTCTAACTACTCCTGACCCATCTAGGTTTCTGAAATTATTTTATCAACTGGGTGATAGGGTGTATCACAACCACTAGTATTTCCATCCTAATCAATGGGGTTGCAACTCCCTTTTTTCAAATTAAAAGAGGCCTTTGCCAGGGATGCCCTTTATCTCCCCTACTCTTCCTCCTTGTTGCGGAAGGACTTAATCAGATGATCCATGATGCAAAAATAAAAGGGGAAGTGAAAGGTATTGAGGTAGCAGTCAACCTTCCCATTACTCATCTTCTCTTTGTCAATGATATCCTTATGTTCAGTAATGGAAGCATAAAATACATTCGAAGGATCAAATTTGTGCTTGATCTTTTCCTAAAGGCCACAGGGTTAAGCATCAACAGCCATAAATCCTCCATTACCATGGAAGGTTTCACTTGATCCGAAGTGGAAAGAATCTCAGATGTGTTTCCCTTTGAAGTAAAATGCCTCCATGATAGTTTCAAATACCTGGGTTTCCACCTAAAGCCGGACTCTTATAGAATTCAGGACTAGCACTAGCTTGTGGCAAAAATTGAATCAAGAATGAAGCACTGGAGCTTTAAATGGCTATCCCAAGAAGGGAGGCTTGTGCTGATCAAACCTATAGCTATGGCCATCCCAGTGTATTGGGCCGCTCTAAAATGGGTCCCGAAAAGTATCCTCTCTATAATAAATAAACTATGTAGCAGGTTCCTATGGGCAGGCTCAAAGGCTGATCATGTAATGTCATGGGTGGCATGGGGAAAAATAGTGATACCAAAGGCCCAGGGAGGCTGGGGAATTAAGGAGCTCACGTCCTTCACCCTCTCTCTGGCAGCAAAATTGAGATGGAAACTCATCACCCTGGAGAACTTATGGACATCTGTGGTAAAAATGAAATACATTGACCTGATGCCAATGGACGATTAGTTGTACCTCCCTGCAAAGAAAGTGAAAAATGCTTCGATCATCTTGAAAGCCACACTGGCATCAATCAAGACCATTTAACAGGGGATGGCATGGTATATATGGGATGGTGCACTGGTCAGGTTGGTCGTGATCCGTGGGTGGGGTGCAATGGAGGTTATGCACTTTCTAGAGAATTACTTGACCATCTTGAAAACTGAGGCTTGCGCACTCTGAGCCATATTGTTCAGTTTGGTCAATCAACCATTTGGAGACAAGCATGGATGTCAGGAGAGGCCCTACAACTTGAAGACAGGTGTAGAGATGAGTGGAAATGATTTTTCAGAGAGCTCCATAGAACAAATGTTTGAATTCAGGAGATGCCAGACAAGCTTAGGTGGGTTCATTCCCATTCGGGTCAGTACACTCTGAAATTTGGCTACAAATGGTTAATGGAACAGAAAGGATGGGTGGAGCTGGAGTGGTTGTTCAAGTCTCTATGGGAGCTTAAAGTTCTGGCGAAATCAAAAATTTTATTTTGGTGCATTTTACAGAACAAAGTTCCCTCCTGGGAAAATCTGTAAAGAAGGGGCAAGATAGGTCTGGGATGGTGCACCCTATGCAAATCAAGCTGGGAGTCTGCGCATCAAATTTCTCTTTCTTATGCCTTTAAAAACTTTGAGGCTTATAAACCTTTCCTAGAGATGGGAAGGTAAAACCATCTCGGAGGCTTGGAAAATATGGTGGAATGAAGCTCCAAATGACCAGGTGAGAAACATTTCACTTATTGTCGCATGGGGTACCTGGATAGCAAGGAACCGAGTCATATTTCAAGATATGTTGTTTCCCATAAATCTTCTAGCTTCAGAAGGGGTATCTATCTATGAACATATCCCCATCCCTAAGGAATCCCAGCGCGTCAGAATCATCAAAATGGAAGATATTAGGGGAGACATCCCGTGGGCCTACTTTGATGGGGCCTATAACCCACAAAATAGGTGTGGAGTAGGGCTCACTATACACCTCCCCTCTGGAAAAGTGTACAAAGCTTCTGTCAAACTTGGACCTGGAACAAATAACTTTGCAGAACTCAAAGCTCTACATCTTCTTCTGTGTTGGCTCTCTTCTCTTGAGCTAAGAGAAGCTCAGATCTTTGGTGACTCTATGAATATCATAAAATGGTTTAATGGAACACAAAGATGCCTCAACTATATTCTAATTCCTTTATTAGAATAGGTCCTAGTCTTAAAAAAATTATTTAATCAAATATTTTCTTGTCATATTTACAAGGAACGAAACAGTGATACAGACCTCCTTTCTAAGGAGGGCATTTAGAAATATTTGGGGTTCTGGGTAGAAAAAGAGTTTGACGGAGAACTAGTTCGAATCATGGAACAACCTCCTTTTTCTCGCTAAAATGATCCTACATCCAGTTTTTATTTTTTTGTTTTTTGTTATTATAGTTATTTGTCTCTGAACTAAATGTACCAACTTTTTATGTAACTATTTAAATAGTACTGATCTATACTTTAACCCCGCCAATCTCTGTTTTGGATTGTTTTCCTCTTAAGAGGAGATCTAGGATAAAACGTGGGGGTATCTTTTGTCTTTATTTTAAACTCTCTACATTTGGAAGGGTGTCTACCACCCAAGTGTTCTTTTTGGATAAGCTCAGCAACAAGTTTGCTTTTGACCCCCATTTAGGGCAGTTTTTCCCTATATATAGGGAAACCCGGGGGATGAAGCAGACGCACACTCTCTGATTTTTTTGAAAGGGCTAGGGGGAAACGGTTAATAATGTTTTCTTCCAAATAGTTGCAACTCCATGTGTTTTTCCTTCCTCCTACAAAAAATGAAAACATGAAGTTCATTTAATGCCAAGTGCATATACTACGTAACCTTCTATATACTTAATTGAAAGTTCGATTTTTTCTTTTGGAAAATTTTAGATAATCTCATTTCTATTTAATACCTAAACTCTACTAAGTTAAAAAAAAATTATAGGATGACATGTGTATTAAAATGTAATAAAAAACACTTCTACAATATAAAAAATTATTTTTATTTAATATCAAACTTTTTAATAAGTTTAAATATTTTTTTAAATAGCTTTTGGACAAATCACATGCACAATTTTTTATGGTCTACATTTCGAACCTAGTTTATCTTAAATCTGTTATGCCTATAGAATTTAGATAAAAATAATAATTATTTTTTTCAACTTTTTAAAATAAATTTAATTAAAAAAATTCCCCGGATGTAGGTGCTTAATTGCAGGAGGGAGATGGCAAGCCCAACATGCGCTGTTAGGGTCTCGTGATTTGGCTGATTAGCAAGCCAAGTGACAGGGTAACATCAAACCAATATTTTCAGCCCAAGGACCTAGCCTTCCTGGACTCAGAGAGGGCTCTCTCTATTTGTGTAAGGGATATCTATGTGTTTGCTTCTTGTGTTTCTGATTTTAGGCTATTTATGAAGTATGTTTTATGGTATTTTTTTTTAGGTTTGTGAGGGATGAACTGATCAAAGACTAAGATACATAAAAATATTATCAATTAGCTGGGCTATGGGGTCGAAAAGGTCAAGAAAGCTTTCAGGTGGTGATACAAGGTTGTTGAAGGGCCGATTTGATCAAGGTAAAATGGATCTTTGGGTAAAATGGAGTGGGATGGACACTAAGTTTGTGAAGAAAAAAGGATTTCAAACATAAATAGTTCAATATCTGACATAAACATGGTAGGGCTAACCATTAATCATAAGAAATGTAACTATAAACTGATCAGTGCATAGAAACAAACATTCAAGCAATGCATAGAGATATATAACTCTCTAACTTTAGGAAATTGCTATCAGACTTTGGGAAAATACTTTTAAGACAAAAAAACAACTCAAATCACTATGAGGAAACGCATATGCATATTATTTCAAGCTATTGGGCACCTTGAAGCAAGATTGCATAGTTTTAGGCAAAGAGGGCAAGATCGCACAAGACCTCTTTGACGTCACTGACAATCAAACAATCAAAGAAAGGTTTCAGAGGTGGAGCTATGACTAGCCATGAGTAAGCAGGGCATACCATGAATCATACTTAGCATGCATAAAACCATAAATGAAACAAGCAAAAAATTTCTTCAGTTATCAAAGAGTAATCAAGGATTCTTTGATATGACTAAGAAGAAAGAAAACATAGAAGCTATAAAGAAACAGGAAATTTGAGGTGCCTCCAAGGGCATGTCTCAAATCTATTCTCTACTGTCTTAGAGCAAGCAAGAACATGGAATATGAATGAAAACTAAGAAGCATAACAGAAAGGGACACTATACCATTTTACCAAGTCATGGAATCCAACAACAGTCCTCTTTCATCATCCAAAAACATTCAAGAAACTATCCAATGCATGAGATAAGTGTTTCTTCCAAGCTTGTATAACCATATATTTCTTCTATTCATCAATTTCAGCCTTGTTTACAACGAAGACTCTTGGAATATATAGGCCAGGATGAGAGAAAACCTCCTAGTTTAACTTGCAATCTCATTGGTCTGTCAAAAATATCTGATTTTGTCCTTGAGGCTTTGCAAAGCCCAAGGCACAAAATATCTAATAAAATATCTCAAAAATTCAAAAAAAGGAAAATAAATTGACTTTTCCTAACTAACAATGCCCAAAAATAGCTAAACGCACATGAGGAAAAGTCACTTTAGAAAAGTACATTTTTCACAAAAATACATAAGAAATATATCAGCAGAAAGTCCCCTGTCTTGCGGACAACTTTTGGATGCCTTCCCGATGTCGAAATGAGGCCCATGATGGCTCGTTGGAAAGCTCCGAATGCTTATTTTCTTAAAATGCTGAGGTCTCTCCAAAATGATCATTTGAAGTCTGTCAAAAGCTGACCTGTGTGTAAGAACCCAAAAAAATAGACTTTGCTGATAAACGGGGCAGAATGTGGAAAAAGTGAGAGTTTTTCGCCATTTTTGGGGAGAAAATCATCTTCAATTGATCTGAAAATAACTGAGTAGATGCCCCTGAAATTATGGCATCCAATGATACCATTTTCATCCTTTGAGGATGTCCCAAACCGAAATGGAAATGCCCATGATTTTTAGCCAAAAGCCCAAAAATGACAAAAAACCAAAACTTGTTGAATTTTGTCCAATTTTGGCAAGCATGACCCTCAAGGGTTTTCAGAAACATGCTGAGAAGCTGAGGCCAAATTTGGAGCTTTGAGGTGTCTTTCTTTGATTTTGGTGCCAGGTGCCTCCTTTGAGCTTCCTTGAGTTTTTCCTGTGTGGCCTTCAATTTCCGTCGAGCGAACTGATTGAGCTTCTTATAGTGCCTGGTCATCCTCCTTTGAAGGTCCAAATCTCTATTGGCCTTCTCCAACTTATTTTCCAAGAGATCATTCACCCTCTCGAGCCATGCTTCTCGATTTTTCTCTATTTCTTGGGTGAACAAAGTAGTGAGAGGAATAGATTGGAGAAGGGCAGCTTCTTCCTCTTTTTGTTTCTCAAGGGCTCTTCTGAGTCCCATGGTTCTTGGCCTCTTTCTCCTAGGATGATATTCATCTTTGCTATGATTAAAATCACCCATGAGTTCTTCCAATTTAACTTGCGCCTTGGAGGCCTCCTTTTTATATTTGACGGCCCGTGTCTCATATACCGCCATGTGGACACTCATCTGTTTATTTTGTGTTTGCAAAAAGTGATTGAATTTTCTAGCCCTCTCTAGATCTGCCCTCAAAGCATCAATTTAGCTTTCTTTATTGATCAAGAGAGACTCTCGGATCCAAGCCTCATTGTCTCTATCATCACTTTCGATTTGAATTATTTCAAAGTCTCTCTCCTTTTCATGGTTGCTTTCTTCTTTCTCCTTTCCCTTGCTTTGGGTGGCTTTCTTGGTCTTCCTCCTCTTGGGTAATTCGACAATGGGTTGCTTGGGAAACTTCCCCTTGCTTCGGAGGGCCCTAGTAACATTTGGAGTTATAGTTTGAGTCACCCTTTTCCTTGATGTCCGGGGCTTGGCCACTTTTGGAGAAGAAAGCATGGCCCCTTTCCTAGGAGAGGCAGCTAGCACATGCTCTATTGGCTCTTTTCCCTTGTTACTTCCCTCATCATTCTTGACACTGTTTTGAGTTTCTTCATGAATTCTTTGACTGTCTTCTTGCATGTCTTTTTGAGGGCTGCCCTCTTTACTCTTGTCCTTGCTCTCTTTAGGACTTTGAGGCTCTGTCTCTTCAATGTTTTGGGCTTCATCTTCATCTTTTTTGCTGTTGTGAGGGATACCAATATCCTCATTAAACCGCTCAATTTCCTCATCATTTCCCTTATCACTTTTTTGAGTTTGTTCATGGCGCTGCTCCTCATCACTGTGCTGCATATTATCACTGTGATTCTCTTCACTTTGCTACCCTTCCTCACTGTGATCTTTTTCACTTCGCTGCCCTTCTTCATCATGCTCTTTTTCCCCTTGTTGTTGTTGTTCATCATCACGTTGCTGCTCATCTTCATCATGTTGTTGTTCATCTCCATCATGTTGTTGTTCATCTTCATCATGTTGCTGTTCATATTCATCATGCTCTTCTTCTTCATCATGCTCTTCTTCCTCATCATGCTCTTCTTCTTGTTCAATTATGGGAAATTTGAGCTTCTTGGGAATGGGCTTACTTGAAGAAGGCGAAGGACGGTGAGTGGAAGGTGAAGGAGATGCATGGAATGAAGAAACAGTGGTGAAATCTGGATGTGCAATGAAAGTGTCCCAAGAGATTCCCTTCTTCTCAAGCTGATGAAGAATGACAACCTTGATGAGGGAATGATGGAAAAGGCAAGCTGACTGCTGAGAAGGAGGTTTTTTCTGAACAGTGGAGGCTATTTTTTCAATACTTCTACGGAGGAAGAAGGTGAGATTTAACAATTTGGCTCTTGTGAAATGCATGAGAAACCAGACATGGTAAGCATAGACCCGGGAGAACCTTCCCTCGCAAGTGAAGTATTTCATGATTATCTTCATGAGGGGAGCATAACTAGTCAACAAATATGAGAAAGGAAAGATGGATGGACATGTATCTCTATGCTCAGGCTTCAAAAAGGGTTTGTATTGTTATGAGTCTAGGTGGCTCTGTTTAAACCACTTCTCTCTGACATAAGGGATTTTGGTGGCCTTGGAAATGGATCTAGGAGAAATCTTGAAATCCAAGCCTGCCATCTGAAAGTGTTTCCCTTGAAATCTCAAAGCACAAATATTTGTCACGGGGAGATAGATTTTCACCTCCTGCACCCTTTGACAAAACTCTAGACATCCAACATCATGAAAGTTAAACAGGACTGATGGATGAGCATTTACTTCTTCAGTTGAAATAGGTTCAAACCTCTTGTGAAGGCCACTTCTACTGTCTTTCCTAGGAGGCATTTTGTTTTGGATACTCTTTGAAAAAAAAAGCTGTCTCAAATGGTCCTTGAAATGGTTCTCATCAATACACCATGTCCTCCTTATAAATCATTGTTTTATCCTCTTTGATGCCAATACAACAAGTATTTGTCAAATGAAACAAAATCAACTTATCACTGTGCTTGGGAAAATTCTTGAAAAGATGTGTTGGTGGTCCCTTGTTTGAACAAGGATCTCCTTTTTTTTTATAAGAACACCTTTCTCTTCAAACAACACCCTTCTTGCTATTCAGTGTTTTTTACAAAGGTAGACAAAACACCCTCAGCTGATTTGAAAACCCTTTCACACACTCTATTTTTGGAACTCTGGTGGCTGCACAGAGTTTGCTAATCCACAATATAGAGAGGACTTTTAAAATGACAAAGCTTTCACATTGGGATCACTGTTTTCCCCTTTGAGTTTTAAACAACGTCTGTTCTTGTTTTAACCCTGTTAAGACACTTTCCAGCCAATTTGAGACCTCTACAACTATGTACTTTTGTCTTGTAATTTGTGTATGGTTTTCACTATTCTCCAAAGCATTTAAGGCCCTTTAAAAATGATAAAAACACCTCTTGCCTATCATTGTACTAATCCTTGGCTTTCATAGCAACAAACTCTTTAATTTTTTACCAAAAACCCCACTCTCTAATCACTGCTTTTTCTGGTGCTCTTTAAATGAAAAACTGCCCTTAAAGCTACTGTTAAGATGCTTGTCCAAATTGATTTGAGACCCCCAAGCACAAGAAATATTTTCTCCAGTTTTGACAAAACTCTGTCTCATATACCACTGTCTATCTCATGGTTTTTAGATGATGAAGTGCTTTCAAAATCACTATTTCTCCTTAGGGAAAAACATAGCAAAACACCCCTTCACAAATCGAAATTTACCATGAGGTGATGAAAAATACCTTAAAAACGCTTAAGGGCCTTGTTTGATTGATTGGAACAGCTCCACACACTCTTTTGAAGGAATTTTGGATGTTTAAATAGGCACAGCACGTACATTGAAAAGAACGTCACGCAGTGAGGGGTGTCAGGTCGGCCTTTGGGCAGGGGTTGAATGCGCACACAGGCGTGTCACGCGATCGTTATAACCCTTCGTATTTATGCTCACAGGCGAGCCATGCAGACTTGAGGCCTTGAAAAAACTCGGAAATTTCTCGAAATCTCTTGCTTCTACAGCGAGTAGCTAAGAGACACTTGTCTCGTGACTTTGAAAATGCATAATGGGCCTTTAAACGGTCTTCCCACCTTTAAATTAACTTAAAAACACTTGTGTTTGTTTCATAAGGGTTTGAATGCCCTTTGAGAAGCTTTTTTTCATATAACAACACAACATGTTGTTCTTTATCATCCCATCACCTTTTTAAATATCATGAAGCCTTCTTTTCGAACAAGTTTATGAAAAAATGTTGTGGCCAAACTTTTTTAGGATACCAAAGACATGACCCCCTTTCACTGCCTTTTCATTGTTTCTTCACTTAGAAAAAAACCCTGTCACCTTTGTTTATTTCTGACCTTTAGATGAGCACTGTTTAAGAGTCATAATCTAAGGTTTCTGATGTATCCTTTGACATATCTTGGGAGGAGATGATTCACATTTCTAAAACTTACTTTGACAATTTCTGCTCTCCTGGTATTTTGATGATAATTATGCCCATTATGAAGTTGATCAAACTTTCAAGTGCTCTTTGAGATTTTCTTTTAACTGTGGGTGAAGAACCTCATTTGTACTCCCCAGATTTTACCTATATCTATTTATCAAGGAAAAAAGGCCTTTAGAGACCCTTGGGACTCATATGCAACAGCAAGGTTTTTTCACATGTTTCATAACAAGGTCTTTGTTTATGACAGTAGTAAGTTTCATTTGCTTTGAGTGTTGTCCTTGAATTTAAAACACGTCATACCCTTTCCTCACACATACTGTCTCTGTGTGTTTATTTGCAAAATTTCCCTTCAGGAGCAAGGCCTAGACTACCTTATTTGTCATTTTGATGAGGTTGTTGTAAGCTTGGGCATTCTAGCCTTTGTTTACTCTCCAAAGGAAGCTTTTGTAGACATGACAAACAAAGCTTCTTAACTCATCATAATACCACTACTTTTCCTCTTTTTAACACCATTTCCTACTAATGATCATTTAATTTTTTCCCACTGTATTTCAATTTTGTCTTTCAACAGTGAAACCATATAAGCAATCCTTGAAACACCACTGCTATGTTAGTGGTTTCATCCATTGGAGAAAAATGTGTTAAACATGTTTTTAGGAAATTTGCAGCATTGTTAGCCTTGTGCCCTTTGAATGAGGCCATACCTCTGTTCCTGACCATCTTCTTGTTAAATGAAGGAGGCCTTTATCACATTTCCCAACCATCTGCTTTTAAATGAAGGAGGTTTTCAACCAATGACCTAACCATATGCTCATTTTTGGAGGAGGTTTTACACAGTCACCCTACCATCTACTCATGTTGGGAGGAGGTTTTACACAGTGATGTTATTTCATCTCTTTTCCAACTGTGTCATCTTTCCTTTCACTGCATATCTCTGCTTGGTATATCACAATAAGTAATAAAAAGTGAAAAATTGACAATATGTCATGAGAGGCATTCTCTTGAGATATGTAACCTGTTGTTAAAATACACTTATGCATCTTTAGAAACTAGAAGAAACCTGACCTGTGTCTGCAGAGTATTACTTGCTAGTCATAAGTCATTAACCTTTTGACTGTGTTTGCAGGAGTTCATTGAATTACCTCTCTGACTAGTACTTGCATCCCAGGCTCAAAACCACATGGGAAGCAGTTGTCTTCTCATGTTAAGTTTAATAAGTCTTCTGAAACACTGGTACACTTCTGCTTTTGAAAAAGACATTGAAACACTATAAATCCACCTAATATCAGTTTGACTTGTGGCATATGCACTGCTGAGACATCAAGGCTTGTTAGTGGCATGACTTAAGGGTGTATCAAGTTTTATTTGTAGAATAGGAAGGCCTTCTATGACTGGTTGGTTTTAGACAGAGGTTCTTCTGGCTTAGGATATTTTTCCAAGGGAAGATCACCTAAAGCGCCGCTACCTAACTTAGGGGAGATTTTTGATAGATTTGGAATATTATCTTTGGTATGATCAGATCCCAAGATGAGATATGACCAGAGGTAAGGAAGGTGACCTTCTTATCAATCAGTTGGTTAATGAATGAGTTGGGGATGAGGGTGAATGATAGCAGATGACTTTAGCTTATGACAGCTGATGGACAAGTTTGTATGACTGAGACTAGATAGGGTTTGATAATTAGGTTTTTTCTCATCATATGCAGATTGAAAAGGCAGGAGGGAAAAATGTTTATGGGTGTTTTCTAGCTGACAAATTTGACAAATTGGAGATCAGCTGCTAGAAAACTTGGCTTTAAAAACTAGTCATCATCAACAGGTGAAAAATACTGATCACTAATAGTGGCTCCATTTGGGGAGGGCAGCTCCTTTTCAGGAGGTGTCCATAATTTCAGATCTCGGTCCTTTGAAGACCAGTGCCTTTATCCATTGATGCAACTTCTTTCTTCCTTAATGCTATTTCTGAAAATTGACAGCATGATTATCATCAAAGACATTTCTACCTACCCCGCTACATTTCCTAACATTTTTTCTTCTTTCGGGTGCATTTGGACTAGCAACGCTTTGACATAATATTTTTTAAAAATGACACTGTTTAATTCTACACTTATATCTGCCAGGAGTTCAGATTAAGCTGATGAACTCCTTTGTTTCTCTACCTATGCTGGATCGACTTTCAAAGTTAAGCTGTTTGACAGGATTTTATTCTCTAATCTAAAACATGAAATTGAAAAAATTGACCAAATCAAGATTAGACAGTCAGATTTGTCATGTACTTGTGGCATGAAAGACAAGCTGCACACAAATATTATTTTACATAAAATGAAATCTAGGAAATCAGGGCTAGGATACATAGTTTGTTTTTCATCCCTGCTTTCCTCTTTGGTTCTATTTTGAGCATGTGGAACCAGTATCTTTTCCTAATCTATTTTCTTTGATAATTCAAGCTTACACAATGTTGACTATCTTTCCTCTCACTAACTTATCAGCAAAAAAATTTAAAACATGTTTAGTTATGATTAGTCTAGATAACTGAACAAGACATTTTGAGCACTAGTAGCGGCATTTAGACTTACGCGCTTTCAGAATGACTATTTTTTGAACATGGGGCTTTCTTTCTATTTTTCAAACCGCCCTCTTTTTCTATTTTTCTATTGTTTTCAAATTTTCTGTTTTTTTATTTTTTTATTTTTCAAACAATGGTATATAAAATGATTGAAAATGTTTTAAAATTGGAGCTCCTGACAAAAATAATGCTTTAATGTCTTGCCATTCACAGGACCTCCAAAAGTTTCAGTCCCATCAAGTTCTTGCAGGAAAAAGGCATTGTTTCCGCTAACTGAGCTGATGATGAAAGTCCCCTTCCATAAGTTTTCAAACTTGCCATGTTTACTTTTGTCTTCTCTTCTAGAATCCCATTTTAACACTTTGTCCCCAATCTGAGAATCATTTTCCTTGGTCCTTCTGTCAAAAATCTATTTTATTTTGTCTTGTGCTAACTGAGCCTTTTGGTAAACTTCTTCTCTTGTTTGCTGTAAATGGATAGTCTGATTTACCCTCCTTTGCATGTCATTTTCTTCTATTTTGACTTCTTGCAATAGCTTCACTACTGGAACTCCTAAGGCTATTGGGAAAATGGCATCCATGCCATACACTAGTTGGTAGGGTGACATACCGATTGTTTTTTTGGTGGTCAGTCTATCAGCCCATAGTGCGTGTACTAGTTTTCCATGCCATGCTTTTTTATTTTGTTCCAGAAGTTTCTTGATGATGTTGACTAGGATTTTGTTAGAGGACTCAACTAAACCATTACCTTGAGGGTAATAAGCTATGGAATGTCCTAATGAAATGTGATATTTGTAATAGAATTCAACCATTCTTTTAGAGGAAAAGGCAGTAGCGTTATCTGTAATGATCTTTCTAGGATAGCCGAATCTAGATAGGATGTTGGTTTCTAGGAACTTAATGATGACTGAATCGGTGGCGTTCCTGGAGGGTATGGCTTCTATCCATTTGGTAAAGTAATCAGTGGCTGTAAGGATCCATTTATGTTGAGCGGATGAAGAAGGGTGAATTTCCCCAATAAAATCTAGACCCCATTGCTGGAAGGGTCCTTCAACTATGATGGGATGTAAGGGCAAAGGTAAAAGCTTTTTCTTGCCATCAAAAATTTGGCACTTATGGCATGTCATAACTAGTTTTTCAGTGTCAAGAAATAAGTTAGGCCAATAATAACCGGCTCTAAGGATTTTGTTCGTTGTGGTTTTCCAGTAGAGATGACCTCCACATTCTCCTTTGTGCATTTCATGCATAATTTTCTTTGCATCATACTCAAGCAAAAATTTAAGCAGCATACAAGTGGGATTTTTCTAATACAGGACTCCATCTATAATGCAAAACTTTAAAGATTTTTGTTTAAGGAATCTTGCTTTTGTTTTTGATAAAGTCAGAGAAGCATTTAGATAAAATAATACATAAATAATATCTGCATACCAAGGTGAAATCAAAAACACTTGTTCAACATGAGGGGCTGTGCATTATTCCTGTTCTTCTAAGGTGTCAACAAAATTTATATCTAATGCGTGGAGGTTAGTTTCAGCCATTAGCCTTGCAAGTCCCTATCCTTTAACCAGTTCGGTGGGTCGGATTTCTAAGTCATATTCTAAGATGATAGCGATCCATTTTCCCCTTTTACCATCGGGATCTTGGTTTAATATGTCTTTGACAACGGCATTAGGAACAAAAGCAATGATATGAGAATGCAAGATGTAAACTCGGAAATCTTTCAGTTCTTTTACTAATGCGAACGCCTATTTTTCCATGATGTTATATTTCAAGGGAGCATCTCTTAGGGATTTGCTAAAAAAGGTAATGGGTTTTTCTTGCCCTGTTGCATTCTTTTGTAACAACACAGTAGCTATCGTGTGTTCCGAGGCAAATGAAAAAATGTCAAAATATTTGGTGAAATCAGGACTTATCAGTACCGGTGTTTCAGTTAGGGCCTTTTTAACTAATTAAAAATATTTTTTGGCTTCCGTAGTCCATTTAACCCCGACCTCTTTTTCCAACATGTTTGTGATATCTCTCAGAAGTTCGGCAAGATTTGGGATGAATCTTCTTAAGAAATTAATCTTTCCGATAAAGGATTGCAGCTCCTTTATGTTTCTGGGGTGACTTATTTGTAATATGCCTTCAATTCTCTGGGGGTCTATCTTTATTCCCTCTTCCGAAATGATGTGACCTAGGAGTTTTCCTTCTTCGAGACCGAACAATGTTTTCTTGGGGTTTAGGGATAAACCATATTTTCTACATTTGTTAAAAACCTTTCTTAAGTGAATCAAGTGTTCTTCATCTGATTTGGAATATACTGTGATATCGTCAAGATATATGACTATGAAATAACCTATGTCTTCTGAGAAGGCTATGTCCATGGCTCTTTGGAATGTGGCTCCAGCATTCATCAATCCAAAAGGCATTCTAACGTACATGAAAGTGCCCCAAGGTGTGGTGAAAGTCATTTTGTGTTGATCAGTGGGGTAAACCAGCACTTGGTTGTAACCAGAAAAACCATCAAGTAATGAGATATTTTTAGCACCTACTACCTTTTGAAGTATGTGGTCCATTTTGGGCAACAGATAGTTGTCTTTTAAATAGGCTCTATTCAGGTTTCGGAAATCAATACAAAGTCTGATCTCACCAGTTTTTTTCCTAACTAATACTAAATTTGAAACCCACTCGGAGTACCTGAGCGACACTATTATTCCAGCATCATACATTTTTTTAATTTCCTTTTCAACCAAAGGTAGTAAGACTGGGTTTATTCTTCTTAACTTCTGTTTAAAATGCTTCTGGTTTTCTTTGAGGGGAATCTTATGTTGAATGATGCTTGTGTCGTATGATTTCAAATCTTGGTATCCCCATGCGAACACATCTTTAAATTCTTTAAACAAATTGATGTACTTCTGTTTTATGTGAGCAGGGAGGGTTTTGGATAGTTTGATCTTTGTTGGTTCCTCCAGGCTTCCTATGTTATATTCTTCTATGTCGACCTCGGTAGATTCCATTTTTGGCTTTTTGGCCACATCGTTAAAATCAAACAATTACTCTAAAGGTGCAAGCCCTCTAGGTATGGTTTCATTTTCACAGTGTAAGACTTAAATTTCCCTTTGGTCTATGTCCTCTCCTATCTCAGTTTCATATGAATGATTTACCAAGTTTACATCTGTCCAAGAAGGTAAATTTGGCTCTTGATCTTGATTTTTTCCAGGATTCTTTTCTTCATTTTCTAATTCTATTTTGGTTACTTCAGATTCATTCCTAGATTGTAAGAAATCATCAATTTGATCGTCATCTTTGAATATTTGCTAATGGTCAATATTATCTGGTATTGTAGGGTGATGTTTGACCTGACTACTGTATTGCTCGTATAGACATGGTACTTGGTCATTGCTTGTAGCAAAGGCGAGCTCATTGGCTAGGCTATTCTGAACCCTAGGAATGTAAGTGAGTTCATATTTTTCGAAGGTTTTGAGGATTTCTAAATCTGCATTCCTGTATTCTCTTAGTCTTGGGTTTTTTTTCCAAATATTCACCTTTGATTTTCCTAATTACAAGTTCTGAATCTCCCTGGGCTGATATTTTCTTAGTGCCTAAGTCTTTATGTGCAAACCAAGGAGAAGGGCCTCATATTCCGCAATGTTATTAGTACATTGGAAATCTAATCTGAAAGAATGACCTTCATTAGTATTGTGTATCCAGCTGCGGGCCCCCGAACCAGTTTTTCCACAAGAACCGTCAAAGCTTATACTCCAAAGAGCTTCTTTTTCATACATGATACTAAGCTGTTTTTCAGGTTTCTTGGAGCTTTGGTCATCAATTTCTTCATTTAGTACTGGGAAATGTGGTTTTGATGGTTTGAAATCCTCTTCATTTTTTTTTATCTGCTCATTTATGTCACTTTCATTGTATAAGATAAAAGAATCTAAATTGGAATGAATGGAATAAATGGGAGTGTTGTTTGGCTTATCCTGGTTGCTAACCATGTATTTCATGTGAGTTTCTCAGTATAATCTCTTAGTTTGGTTGAAAACTGGGATGGTAGAAAATGACATATCCATTTGAAGGTTACCTTTTATTTTGGCCTCCCATGCCCTTGATAGTAGCATTCCATATTTAGGAGGAATATCGGCCACTACTACGCCCATGACTAGGTTTTTTTTCCGGTAATTGTGTTAAAGCAAAACACAGGTTCTTTATTAGACCTAAGCATTTGACCCGACTTGAATCAAATGAGTATAGGTATTTGTAAGGTTGAGTTACCTCTAGACCCAGGTTTTCCATGACTGCTTTAGGCATGAGGTTATGGGAGGTACCAGAATCTAACATGGCGTTATGTAATATCTTGTCTTGTATGTTCAAAATTATATAGAAAGGAGAGATAGTTCCTTCTTGGTATTCACCTTCTATTTTGGGGCCGAACAAAAGCTCGGGTTTTTCATCAGTTAGATTTAAAGTATCTGCCTCATCTCCTATGTCAAAACTTTGAAGATTTGAGATCTATACCTATCTATAGTTATTAGCTCAGTAAGGGGTATGGTTATTTTTATTTTGGAAATTTCCCCTTCAAAACTAAAAGGAGTTTGTAGTTTGCATAGATTTGTTTCAGCTTTTTCGGACATGACTTTCTCTATGTTCTTAATTTGTTGACTCTGGTTCGGGACTTTTTTCAACATAGCCATCTTAGGAATCTTGGCAGAGGTACTTGGACAATTTGTACTAAAGCTTGTCTGAATAGCTTTATCTTTGTTTTGGTCAGTTTTCCTGACCACGATTTTGTTTCTATCCACTACTTTTTTAAGGATGTTATCAAGGGTTTTAGCAGTGTCTGAGCTACCTTTCCTGGAGTTGTCTTGGTTTTTTCTGCTTCTAAGATCATACTGCCTGTGAGCTTCTATTATGGCGTTTTGAAAATCTATAGCAGGATCTTCGGGATCTTCATAGTTGGTTTCATTTTGATTCAGAGAGAAGAAAGCTTGTTCTTCTTCTGTGAGGTAAACCTCACTCTTGTTATCAGAAAATATAAGGTTAAAACGACTTTCATCAATGGTTCTGTATCCCTCTCATCCTCATCAACATAATTTTCATTAAAGGGTGGCCTGATTTGTTGGTCATTTTCCCTTGGTTTATTTTGAGACTGGTCTCTCCTAAAGTTTTGGTTCTGGTTCTTGTTTTGAAGGTTTGGATGGTTGTCCCTAAGAGGTGCTTTTTCACTCATTTTTTCCCACATATTTTTCATGGATTTAACCAGGCCATATATTCTAGGATCTGAGGAAGATACTGAAAGGGAAACTTCGTCACGGTATGTGACTTTCTTCTCTGCTCTTATCCTAGCTCTTTTTTCAGCTAAGTTGGCTTCTTCATTTATGGCCACTTTTTGCATTTCCTCTAAGGTTGGGGGGTCCTTGTCTCTTAGTTGATAAGTCACGTCTAGGTCAAAACCTTCGGGGAAATTTTCTAAGGCTGAGCCAAGTGGAGGTTTTAAGTGAGGCGGGAGGGCGTTATACACACTGTTGAACCTAGTGCAGTATTCCTGGACACTTTCCCCATTTTCCCTTTTTAGATTGTTATATTCCAATAGGATTTGAATGGGGTTCTTTCTAATTTCCCACTTATTTATGAAAGTTTGGTAGAGTTCTGGGACATCGTGTATGTTGTTTTGGGTTAAGCTCTTAAACCATTTTTTGGTTTCTTTGCCCAGGCTTTGGGCGAACATCTTCATTCTTATAGTCTCATCTTCTATTTCCATGTATTCAAAGGCATCGCTAATTCTATATACATGTTGTTGAGCGGTAGTAGCCTCAACTCCGATAAAGTGTGGGATTTTGAATTGATAGTCATTTTGTAAAGGAGCCAAAGGGTGCGGCAACACCAAGGGTGCATACCAAGCTGCCATGGCGGGAGCTAATGGATGATGTACAATATGAGGGCTTGTAGGATGAGCTGAGGTGATTTGGATAGTAGTGGTTTGGATGGGTGTGGCGGATGTACTTGGGTTAGTGATCTGATTTTGATTAGATTTGGGGTGGTAGGAACCAAAGTGATGGAGAATCTGAAAGTCAGGAGGTGTAGTGGGTGAGGCTTCTCTACTAGGACTCTATGGCAAATCTAGGGGCTCAAGATCATCAAATTTTACTTTACTTTGTGACTTGCTTCTAAAAAGGGTTTTTGCTGATTTTAAGTCAAATGGTGAATCCTGCAAGGATGTGAGATGTTCAGGTACTGATCTTGCTTTATGGATGGACCTATCGGTAGCTAAGTTGCCAGTTTCAAAAGCTTGCCACAGAATCTTCTCTGGGTCATCTACTATGATAGGGGGATTTGGTTCCGGATGAGATCTGGTATAGATTATTTGTGAAGCCAGATTTCGAATTCAAAGTTTAGAGAGGATGGTATTCATAGTTTTTTTGGATCGATGGCCTCTCTAGGGGGTTTTGTTAAATATGAAGGATGGTCAAAACAAAAATGAGGGCTAGTGGAGTCACCAGGTGGATTTCTCTGAGAACTATGGTCCACCACCAAAACTATCAAAGATGCTTTCGGGAAAAGGTTTTCTAGCAAACTTTGAGGTGAAGACTTGCAAGGAAGAGTTATTACTTGGTTTGAACAGTTTGCTAGGCTGTCTGGACAAGATGATGGTTCTATTTGCAAGTTTATTTCTATTTATCTCCTATGTTTAGGTGAATTTTTCTGAATCGCTAAGTTATACTTATTTTGTCACTGATCACAGAGTTTGCACCATGAGTTTTAAGTTTTGGAAAGGATGAGTCAACAGAAAGGTATGGTTTATGAAATTTTTGGTTTTTTATGGAGTTTTTACGCCTACTGGAGGCTAGTGGAGTTGCCAAGTGTAACTTGGTTGTTTTTGTAGAGATGTAGCTATGGTCCACCACCAATAACTAGGGAAAATCCAATCTGGGAATGTTTTGGGGTTTTCTGAGTTTTTCTGTGTAGCCTATGAGGTTTGGAAGAGTTTCCTATAACTGAATCATCATTTTGCTAAGATGGTGAAAGAGCTAGCTTCTACTCTTCAAACAACACTTAAGTTTTCTAAGTTTGATTGAGACTTCAAGAGTTACTAAGGAGTACTTAGATTGTCACTAACTCGGAAGGTCCCACCATGATCGCCACTATGTTAGTGAGCGGTGGGATAATTCAATCAGATAGTATTCCTAAGGCTGTTGAAATGTGTAGGGAATCTAAGTTTGTTTTTCACTCAGAGTCCCACCGTGATCGTCATTATGTTAGTGTGGCGATGAGGTGGCTAAATGGTAGGTATTATTGAAGATAAGGGATTTCTAGAGTCCTAAGGTGTACTTAGATTGTCACTAACTTAGAGTCCCACCGTGATCGCCATTATGTTAGTGAGCAGTGGGATAAGTCAATCAGATAGTATTCCTAAGGCTGCTGAAATGTGTAGGGAATCTAAGTTTGTTTATCACTCAGAGTCCCACCGTGATCGCCATTATGTTAGGTTCCTGTGATTTGGCTAATGGCAAGCCAAGTGACAGGGTAACATCAAACCAATCTTTGGAGCCCAAGAACCTATCCTTCCTGGACTCAGAGAGGGCTCTCTCTATTTGTGTAAGGGATATCTATGTGTTTGCTTCTTGTGTTTTTTATTTTAGGCTAGTTATGAAGTAGGTTTTTTGGTTTTGTTTTTTAGGTTTGTGAGGGATGAACTGATCAAAGACTAAGATAGATAAAAATATTGTCGGATTAACTGGGATATGGGGTCAAAAGGTCAAGAAAGATTTCAGGTGGTGATACAAGGTTGTTGAAGGGCCGATTTGATCAAGGTAAAATGGATCTTCGGATAAAATGGAGTGGGATGGACACTAAGTTTGTGAAGAAAAGAGGATTTAAAACATAAATAGTTCAATAGCTAACATAAACATGGTAGGGCTAACCATTAATCATGAGAAATGTAACTATAAACTGATCAATGCATAGAAACAAACATTCAAGCAATGCATAGAGATATATAACTCTCTAAATTTAGGAAATTGCTATCAAACTTTGGGGAAATACATTTAAGACAAACAAACAACTCAAATCACTATGAGGAAACGCCTAAGCATCGTATTTCAAGCTATTGGGCACTTTGAAGCAAGATTGCATAGTTTTAGGCAAAGGGAAAGATCAGTACACGACCTCCTTGGTTCAACAAATGACAATCAAACAATCAAAGAAAGGTTTCAGAGGTGGAGCTATGACTAGCCATGAGTAAGAAGGGCATACCGTGTGTTTTTCAATCTTTCGCATTAGCCACGGGAGTACCAAAAGGACGAACAGGCCTCACATTAAAGTTTTATGTCAAGTGGCAAATATTTAATTAAAACGGGTTGAAAGGATAAAAGGTGGTGAAATATGCACGTATTAAAGCCAATTGACAAATAATACGAAGCAAACACGAAATATTAAGGTAAAAGGGGATGCGGCACTATACACCAGCAGATATACCAAAAGAAGCCGCCGATAAAAGGAAGCACGTGTGGAAAGTCTGAGGGGGTCAAGCGGCGGGGGAGGATGAGACCCATACCCCCGCGGACTGACGACACGTGGCATGGTAAAGATTTGAGGTTGAAAGGGGTGGTAAGAACAGGCCACAGGATGGGATTACATGGTTAAGTAAGAGTGGACCCACACAGCGGAGAAAGACAAGTGTTAGTCCGGCGAAGGAAATCATGCGTGGTAAAGGTTGGACAGCGTACGTGGATAAAAGGTAAGGTAAGTCCATTAGGTCAGCTGGTATTAAAACCCGTACCAGCCTTTAACCCGACACGAAGCGCTCACCTACACCTTGATATACAAAATCCCCACGCGCCACGTGTCTCATTGTCAGTGTCCTTATGACACTTGCCTTCTATCATCTTACTTATCCACCTTTTTAACCCAAATAGTCCACTCCAGTGGTAACAAACGCCCGTATTTATCTCCAGTAAAGCGTCACAGGTTGTTTTCTACGGCGAATACCGAGTGGGGAAGAATGCCTGGTATATCCAAATCACTGTCAGGGGTCCCCGCGTCGCTTTCCTGAGCATTGTCACCCTCTGTTCAGGTATTCCATTCTCCGTTTTCCCTTTTTTCCCTTTTCTCTTTTCGAAATTGTTAGAATGTCCGCCATGGGAAGAGGAACACCCAAGAAAAGCGAACCTGAAACCCCCCAACTCCGTGAGTCTAGAAACCCCCCTGGTTTTGAACCCCTCTACGACTTGCAGTCTGGTATCTGCGACCCAAAATATCCCATTGATATACGCAGTATTAAGCCCTTGCTTTTTAGTCGCCACTGCAAGGATTCCGACCATTTTCGAGTTATCGCGTCTGGTTTCTACCACCATATTACTCCCCAGGTCCATTCCTGTATCGATTTCATCATCTGGCTCCGAGACTCCTACGATGTTCATCGGGACGCTTTCGTTTCTCCTCAGGGGAACGTTATTTTTTCCCTTTCCCCCGATATTATCAGACAGGCCCTCCGTTTCCCTTCCAGTGATACATACTTCAGTTTCAAAGATGAAACCTTGCTCGCTCAGTTCAATAAGCAGTCAAGAGAAGCCCGCCGTGCCTTCATATCCTCCATAACCATCGACCAGGAAACTTCCCTGCCTACATTGGAGCCATTTTCATTAAGTTTGTTTGCCGAAGAAGTTTGACCTGTTCTGTCTCTCATCGCCGGCCTTTTGGGGGTAGGGAGCCCGGAAGACATCTCTTCAGTATGCATTCGCTTTTTGTGGCTCATGTCACAGAATGGGGTTACATTGGATATTCCAGGTTTCCTCTCCTCGACCATCCTGACCCAATTTCAGGAGCTCGCCCAAGCCCGAAAGTTTCGTTTTTGCTCATTGGTGTTCTACCTCTTCTTGTTCCAGCATGCAGATAAGTTCAACCATTTGGGGTTAGATAGGATATATTCTGAGAATTCCCAGCCCAGACCAGTCTTCGACTGGAATTACTCTGTCCGTCAGTTACCTAGGGGAGAGGGTTATGCCAACTTCGTGAACACTTTCATGTCTATTGCCTACACCATCATTCACGACGCACCTTCCCCTAGGGTTTTCCCAGAGATGAAACGCTGGCTGCAGGCTGGAAAATACCAGTGTACTGGTGATTGGTTCCTGTCTGAAGAGTTTACTGAAATTCGGGTCTATGGAGCCGAAGTTGCCCCATACCGGCTACCAGCTTTCCCCGTCCGACGAGTTTACGCCCTCGAGTACATCCGGCAAGCCCTCAAAGCCGACCAGCTCCATTTTGTTCCTGCCAAGAAAGGCTACATCTTAAGGCTTCCTGTCCAAATTGGTCCCTTTGTGGTAAACTCTAGATATGCCCTCCCAATTGCCGAAAAAATGTTGCAGAACATGGACCTGAAGTTAGGGGAAAGCTGGGCTTATGACCCACGGGAGATCATTTCAAATAAAAGAAAACGAAACAGGTCTACGCCCTACATTCATGAGTCCAGGCCATTTCTGGAGTGGAGGGCTAACCTTGAAGTTTGGCCTATGTTTTCGCAGATGGAGACAGACTCGTATACTACAGGAGGAGAGGAAGAAGTGAACAAGGGCACAGATGAGCAAGAGGTAGGTACTTCAGGAGCAGCACCACCACCACCCAAGAGGCAGAGGGTGGCCACTAGCGAAGCGGAAGTCATCGGAGAAGGGATAATACTGGAGCCCTTCACGAAATTTGGTCAATTCGATAAGGGCAAGGCGGGTATAACAGTGTTGAGGGACAGTGTCGCCTCCTCCGATTACACTGAAGTCACGCAAGCCATTGTCGAGCCCACTCCATCCAGGACGAGTGAAAGGGAGCGGACAAATAAAACTGTCCGAGACAAATACAGGGCCGAATTAGGGGGATTCGTTGAAATATACCATACCAGGCTCTCCGCTTCTATCAATGCAGACACCGAAAGCCTGGTACTGTCTATGGTGGAGGCCATCCTGGACCCAAATTCGGATGTTCCGAGTTATAAGGTGCTCGAATTGGCTATTGATATGCAGAAGGTACCGGTACAGGATATGACTGACCTGTTCCAAACAGTCTGTGACATGATGAAAGACAAGCTATCATAGATTACCCTCGCATTAAGGAAGACAGAACAGAAATATGAACAGCTGAGGGATTCCTTTACAGCAGAACAAAATGCTTGTCGTGCCAACGCACATCAGGTGCGTGTTCTCCAGGACCAAATTAAAAATTTGGATGAAGGAGGGAAAGGTTCACAAGCAGCCCTTATAGCTAAGTTGCAGAAAGATATCACAGCTGCCAAGAAACAGGCTCGTATACCGGCTTCGCATCCTGTACAGACTGCTGAATTGGTGCGGGTAGAGGAAGAGAAAAATGAACTGTCTGCTAGGCTTTTCAGGGAAAGAGAAGAGAAGGAAAGGATGGCTAAAAGGATCGACGAGCTAGAAAGCAGAGCCACGGAACTACAGACCCGGTGGGATGCGCACAGTTGTCATGCAGCCGAAACACCAAGCGGAACTGGTTCAGCGATAGCACGACTATCCACAGCTATGGCTGAGATCGAAGTGTTGGAGAAACAAACATCCACTGCCAAGCAAAGGGTCGCAGAGTTGGAGGGCGCCCTGGCTGAAAAGGCCAGAACAATTGAAGGGATACAAAGGGAAGTCGAGGAAGGAAAAAGGGTCACGGCTGAGCAACATCAAACCATTGCCGAGATGAAGAGTCGAGCAAAGGGGAACCTCACCCTGCTCGAGGCCAGAAGCTTAATCTGGTCGGACATAATCACGGCAGTAACCGAGCAGTGGGAATTATTGACGATGATAGGGGAGCTCAAGTCCACCCTTCCTTATCTCAATAGAAGGTTGCAGGAGGCAGGGAGTAATCTGTCTAATAGAGCTCAACACGTCGGCGACTACATCTCTTTTCTTTATGCGCTAAGGGCGAACGACTTGGGGAAACATGGCATCCCCAGTCGATTTATGGAAATCAACGAGTGCCAAAAGATTATTGATAAGGAGGAAGCCCGAGTAGCAGCTTCAAGGGTCCTTCAACAGGTGGCTGACAGTGTTGAACAATTCGACAAGGTATGGGATGAGATCATCATAGCCGGACTCCCTTCCTGTTGGGAACCAAATGCCCCTGCCGTGCTTATGCTCCCAGATCAATACACAGCACGTTTGCAAACGGAAAGGGATCGGTCAGACCTCCAAATGGGGAAAGCAACTCAGCTCAAGGCTACTACCATTGTCACAATCCTCAAAAAGGAGTTTAGTCTCCTTCACATGATCAGATATCGGCTCCCAACTGAGGCAAATATTCACACTCTCGGCGAAGCGTTTATCAGAGTGGAGAAGCTCTCAGCAATGCCAGAACCGACCCCCGATAGCCAGCAAAGACTGACACAGTTCATGAATCAGCATACCAGTTCCTCTGCCAACGTGCCTCCTCCAGCATCTGCAACGGCTTCTACTCAGTTGCACCCATGACATTTCAGTTTACTCATGATATGGCCTAAACGGCCTTTTTACTTTCATTTAGTTTATGTTTTTCAAAATTTCCGAGTGGGTTGTTTTTCCCCCACTCTTGCATTTTTACTTTTTACATCAAACATTGGTCTCAGTTTCGGTTTTGAAATTGGCCCGGGGCCTGTTTATGCATGATGGGAGGGCTGTTTCCCCAACATGAAATTTTGTTGCTATGATAATGACTTGTAACAAATTTTGTTCATGCGAAGAAGATATTTCCCCGAAATATCTTCTCGCTGAAAGGTAAAGGAACCCTATATAAGACAGAGAAAAGAAGAAAGAAAGGTTCCAATTCTTCAGAAGAAATTGACTGTGTAAGGATTTTCTGTGTGTGTGCTTTGTAAAGACTCAAATGCTAATGTGAAGAGCCCGTTGGGTTTCAATGATAAGGAGTTACACTTTAAAGAGGATTCTGGACTTGTTTTATGGTAGTGTGTGATTTTCTCCTGCTTATTGCAATGTCATTGTTCATTTCATCTACATCCATGTCTCTGGTGTTATATTCTGGAATGCGAGTGTCCCGTTGTTTTTGATATAAATTTTTCTCTCTGATACTTATATCATTAGCTTCCTGGTACTTTAAAAATGGCTCAGGTATAATACAGTGTTTCATTTTCCATTCATACATATTTCTGCTATATTGGCTATTACGAAGTGCTATTGATGAAATTTGCCAGCATGTATGGATTCTTAGTATTATAAGCCCATCATATGCTGTGAAACTTTTCTTGGTGTCGTCTTCTTGACAGTTAATATCTCCTTCTTTCTATACAGTTCAGTAGTCATCTTTATATATACCTTTTTCTGCCATATACCATGAATCCGGCCCTGTTTACTGTGAATTGCCTTAAAGTTGTCTGATACAGCAGTGTTTGAGTATAGCATTACATTCATTCAGTATTACTCTTTGATGCTTCAAACTATCGGAATTTTTGGTCCCACTCAAGTGTTATTTTCTGTTTGTAAAGAAGTAGTATGAGAGCCCTGTCTTGTTAAAGTGCTAAACGCTGTTTTAAATCCTCTGCTCTCTATACATTATAAGATGTCCTAGGCACTGGTCTATAGAAACTCTAGGCTGTCTCTAGGAGTTACAACATCTTTTTGGCGCCGTTGCCGGGGATCGAAGTTGAAGAAATTTAAATCCCTGGGCCTCGACAAAACCCATCCACTCTTCAGTTAGGTGAGCACGAAGAGTTGAGAGTTGTTCATCCCTCACCTTGGCGACTCCACATTCATATTACAGATAAACATATTTGTAGTCCTGGCTCCCCGGAAGCCACACCTAAGGTCAGATACATCTCAGTCAAAGACACCCTCTGTGTCTGACCCAGAACGAATCTTACATAGAAGGGGCTGGAGGGAAAGGCAACCAGTTCATACCGAAATTCCTGAGTTTTCCCTTGAAAAATTTCCATATCTTCAGCCCTCCTCTTCTCAAGTCGCCCAAATACAAGGCTCTAACCCTATTATAAGAGATACTGGGTATTATTCAGATAGCCCACATCGGGAAGGCATCCATATCAAAGACGAAGCTGAGTCTAGTTACACTCCACATTATTCTTTCCATCCTACCCCTGAAGTTGAAGAGGTCAAAGAAGTCACTGAAGTATCTGTTGTTGACAGCCCGACCTTCTCATCAAACCCCCAAGCTGCTGTTCACTACATCCCCATCATTATTCATACTCCGCTCCCACCACCTCCTCCACCACTCACTGCTCAGGCTCTCATTCTACCTCCGCCTCCCCCAATGGAAAATATACCTGGCTTTTTACAAAATAGGTACGCCCCTTTACAGCTGCCTGCTGTTCTAAATGACATGCCACAAGACTATTTAAAGATTCTGCCCAGATTCAATGGGGAGAACGGTGTTGATGCCCATAAGCATGTTGAAATCTTCTGCTCTTTCACAGAGAACTTTAATGTGGAGCATTTGGATGTGGTTCTGAGATTGTTCGTGTAGTCCCTAGATGGAGAAGCCAGAAAATGGTTTAAAACCCTCGCAGCTAATTCCATCAACACCTGGGAGGCTATGGAAGAAGCTTTCGTGAAAAAGTGGGGAGATAGGAAAGATCACAGGGATACCCTAACCGAGTTTAACACCCTTAAAAAGAAGCACAATGAAGGGGTATCAGAGTTCATCAGAAGGTTTAACAAATTGTATCTCAGCCTCCCGACTGAGATGAAGCCCCACCAGACCGCTGCCAAGGTTGTTTTCGTGGCAGCATTTGATTCTGAGTTTGGTTTCTCGCTGAGAGAGAGAAAGCCAGCCACTCTGGATGATGCACAGACAGATGCATTGGAAATAGAAGCAAACTTTGTCTCGACTGGTAAGTCCAAAGTAAAGCAAGAACATGATACCAAAAGAAGAGGCAAAGAAGAAGTATCCACTTCAAGCCAAGATAGAGACTCAGCAAATGACAAGATCGAAGAAATGAATAAAATGATCAAGGATCTCTCTAGCAAGTTGGTCAAGCTGGAGATGGAAGCTAAGAATTCACCACCAAAGAACTTCCAGAATGCTCCTAACAGAGGATTCAATCCTCAGTACAGAAAACCACCCTTGCAGATACTGCAGAGAGGGCAGAAGGAGCAACAAGACCAAGTACCGCATCCTTTATACTTGGAAGGACAAATGGAGGCTTCTCACGAAGATCCTGCCTATGAGCAAGACGATGCCTGTCCCGTCTTCTCAGAGAGTGATGACATAGAGTGTCCTGTGCAAGAAAGTGAGGAAGGGGAGCTACAACTTCACTCAGAACCGAAGAATAATGAGGACGCTGAAGAGCCAGAGATCGATGACTATTGCAAACAGTTCGTTGATTTCATGCAAGCCCAGTTTAACAGAAAATATGACCTCCGGTCATCCAGGAAACGAACACGTACTCAAGATGAAGAGGAGGACACACCCCAAAGATCAGCACCTACACAGAAAGAGGCCAATACTCAAGAGTCCCCAGATAAAGGTAAGAAGCCCCTTAACCAATCTCTGCAATCTGATAATCAAATGCCTTCATCTTCACAAGTAGTTGTGTCCCCTGTGAATAAACCTCCAGTTAAAGAAGTTAAGCCTCCCCTGCCAAACAAAGAGTCAAAAGAAAAGGAAGTACCAATAGAGAAACCTTCATCTGCCTTCAGTTTGCAAAAAGAACTCGAAAAATTTAAAATACCAGTTCCCCTCTCTGAATTGTTGAGACAGCCTGCCTACCAGTCACAAGTCTCCTCTTTCATTTCCATCCCCGATGTACCACATATTCCAGACAGCCTTAACCTGCAAGAAGAGAGGCCTATGGTAGTATTCGGCCCACACGTCGAAGAACTAGATCCCTCCACCCCCCCCTTTTATGTATCTCTAGTAATTCATGATCTATTGCTACATAATTGTATGTTAGACTCAGGAGCATCTCATAACCTCATGCCCCTATCTGTCATGGAGCAATTGGGGCTCAAAATCACTCGCCCATACAAAGACCTCTATTCCTTTGATTCCAAAAGGGTGAAGTGTTTGGGCATGATCAAAGATCTAGCAGTCACCCTGACTCAGATCCCGGCCAAGAGTGTGGTGATGGATATCGTAGTGGCTGACATCCCAGCCCGCTTCGGTATGCTATTGTCAAGGTCTTGGGGGACCAGGATTGGAGGATCAATTAAGCTGGATCTGTCATACGCCACCATTCCTGTCTTTGGTGGCCAAGAGAGGAGATTGTACCGAGAGACCAGATTTGTCAAGACAGTCACAAAGGTAGGTGATTCAGTGAATTCCCCAGTTTACAGCAGAGATGGAGATTTCTCCTGTCTAATGTTGGAGGAAGATCAGGAATATGCTCATGAACCCTCATTCTGCCAGATAAAGACTGAGTCATCAATGCAGGACCATGGATCTGACATCTGGACACTCCACTTTGATGGAGCAAATTCCAGGGAAGGAAATGGGGCCGGAGTGTTGCTTATTTCACCTATGGGTCAATGGGTCCCCCTGTCCTTCAAATTGGAATATGAGGCCACGAACAATGTGGCTGAATATGAAGCACTCATATTGGGGTTGCAAACGGCAAGGAGTATGAAGATACAGAACCTAAAGGTGATGGGAGACTCCGAGTTGGTGGTGAGGAAAGTGAAAAACCAGTGTCAAGCCAAACATCCTAGGCTAAAGGCCTATAGAAATGAAGTTTGGGACCTGGTAGAGAACTCATTCCTGGCGTTTAACATTCAATTCATGCCCCGTGAACAGAATAGAATGGCAGACTCCTTGGCTGTGGCAGCTAGTACATTCCGCCCACCTCAGAACCCTCTTCTGAGATACGAAATTGAAGTAAGATACCGGCCTTCAATCCCTGATAATGTCAAGCACTGGCAGGTCTTTGAAGATGAGGAGCAGGTGAAGAGGTTCTTGGAGACTGTTGGGGAGTTTTCCAATCTAGAGATTGACAGCTGCGAAGAAGAAGAAAACGGGGACAGTCCAGAAGACAAGCTAGAAGAGAAAATAGCTGGTCACAGATTCTTCCAGCTGAAAGGGAATGTCATTCCCCGAGGGCTGGTACCTTTGGAGAGACTGTTCAATAAAAACGATGTTCTGTTACAGCCAAACAAAGTGGTGACTGAGGACCAGGTCGAAGATCTAAATCTGGGCACAAAAGAAGATCCAAAGATTGTGAAGCTGTCCAAGAAAGTCCCAGATGAATACAAACAATTGTACCAAAAGTTGTTTCAGACCTATAAAGATTTATTTGCCTGGTCGTATCAAGACTTGAAAACCTTTGATGTCAGTGTGATGCAGCATAAAATTCCACTAAAGGGAGACGCAAAACCTCACAAGCAAAAGCTCAGACAGATTAATCCCCTGTTGCTACCCTCGATTGAGCAAGAAATAAAAAAGTTGCTGAAGGCTAAAATTATAGTGCCACTAAGGTATTCTGAGTGGGTGGCCAATTTAGTCCCAGTACGAAAGAAGAATGGCGAAATCAGGTTGTGTGTGGATTTCAGAAACCTGAACAAGGCGTCTCTAAAAGATAACTACCCACTACCGAAGATGGATCATATTCTGCAAAAGGTGGTAGGGGCCTCTAGAATGTCCATGATGGATGGGTTCTCGGGCTATAATCAAGTGGCTGTATTCCCGGAGGACCAGAAAAAGACAACTTTCACCACGCCCTGGGGGACATTTATGTATGCCAGGATGCCATTCGGACTGATCAATGCAGGGGCTACGTTTCAGAGAGCGATGGACATAACCTTTGTTGGAGAACAGGATAAGTTTCTGGTGGTGTACCTAGATGATATAACAGTCTTTTCAAAGGATGATATCGAGCATGTTCAGCATTTGCAGAAGACCTTTGAGAAATGCAGGAGGTATGGACTCTCTCTTAACCCTCAAAAATCTTTCTTTGCATTAGAAGAGGGTAAACTCCTAGGACATATAGTAACTAAAGATGGGGTCAAAATCGATCCTAAAAGGGTGGAAGCTATAAACGGCATCTCTCTCCCTAGAAATAAGAAAGAAGTCCAGGTATTCCTAGGGCGTATCAATTTTCTCAGAAGATTTATTCCTAACTATGCAGAAATATTTAGACACATCACAGATATGTTAAAGAAGGATAATGAGGTAAAATGGGCACCAGAATCAAGACAGGCCTTTGCCAGGATCAAGAATGCATTTGCTGAGGCTCCCGTGCTGGCAAAGCCTGACTTCACTGAACCTTTTATGATTTTCTCTTTTGCATCACCTCACACGGTGGCAGGAGTCCTCTTACAGAAGAATGGGGATGGGTATGAGCAACCCATTGCTTTCTTTAGTCAAGTTCTTCATGATGCAGAGCTAAAATACAACATACTGGAGAAGCAGGCTTATGCCCTGGTAAAGCCCCTAAAGGCATTTCGCATGTACATTCTGCAGTCTCACATTACTGCTTTTGTACCCACAGCAGCAGTTAAGGACATCCTCGTTCAGGGAGACAGTGAAGGCAGAAGGGGCAAGTGGATTGCGAAGATACAAGAATACGACCTGGACATCAGACCCACCAAGTTAATTAAAGGATAGGGGCTAGCAAAGATTCTATCAGAGTCAAACCACCAAGCTTTGGGCATTCACTTATCCATGATCGCAAATGAGGAGTCTGAGGAGCAGAAAGGGAGACCAGAGGTAGAAATGGCTACTCAAAAAATACAGATGAAGTATCTCACTAGCCCCTGGTACAAAGAAATTGTTGAGTACCTCCTGACACTCAGCTGCCCACCCAGCTGTGATAAGTCCAAATACAGAGCCTTGAGGCTGAAATCTCAGAAGTATGTTGTAGCTAATGGTCAATTATATTGGAGAGATCCTTCAGGAATACTGTTGTTATGTCTCATCGAAGGTGAGGTAGGGAACATAATAACCGAATTCCATGAGGGAATCTGTGGAGGGCATTATAGCTGGAGGAGCACAGCTCAGAAAATCCTGAAGGCTGGTTTTTACTGGCCTAAATTATTTGGAGATGTCTTCGCTTGGGTCAGAGCATGTGACAAATGCCAGAAGTTTGCTGAAAAACAAAAGCTAGCAGCTCTACCCCTGATTCCTGTGCACGTTGATGAACCTTTCAAGCAATGGGGAATTGATTTCATAGGTGAGATCCACCCACCCTCCAGTGGGCAACACAAATGGATTTTGACTGCCACAGATTACTTCACGAAGTGGGTGGAGGCCATTCCTGCACGAAATGCCACAGACACGGTGATCATAAAATTCATGGAAGAGAACATTATCTCCAGGTTTGGATGTCCTGCTAGAATAGTTACAGACAATGCCCAAGCCTTCAAATCTGCTAAAATGGTGAATTTTTGTCAGCAATATAACATTACTCTGGGCCACTCCACAGCTTACTACCCACAGGGAAATGGTTTGGCAGAATCATCAAACAAAACGCTGGTCAGAGCTCTAAAGAAGACAATAAATGAAAATCAGAGGAACTGGGACTCCCAACTGAAGTTTGCTCTGTGGGCAAACAGGATAACCAGTAAAAGGGCAACGGGAAGATCTCCTTATGAACTAGTATACGGACGAGCAGCTGTATTCCCTATACAGTTAGCTTTACCTGTTGCTTGTTTCATGCGGGAGACTCAGGAAGAACCGGATGGTATGAACAGAAGGATCAACCAGTTGATTGAACTCGAAGAGATGCGTATTCAGGTGAATCAGAAACTTGTGAATTACCAGGAGAAGATGAAAGAATTGTTTGATCAACATACAAAAGATAGAAAGCTGCAGGTGGGAGATTTAGTTCTCAGGTGGGATGTACGAAGGGCCGATAAGGGTAAGCATGGTAAATTTGACCCCCTTTGGTTCGGCCCCTTCAAGATTGCAGAGCAGGGAGGAAACAATACATTTAAGCTGGAGAATTTACAGGGAGATCTGTTGGAAGCCCCTGTAAACGGGAAATTCCTCAAACCATATTTCCAATTCTGAAGCAGGCTGAAAAAGCCTGACTGTATTATATTGTATATTAGTTGTTGTTTTTCATTTTCTTATCAAGGATTTTGCATGAGTCATGATAATCTGTCCAGGGGGAAGCTTCAAGAACCGAGAAGTGCTGTTCAAAGAAGATGTACAGGCGGTTTGCGTAGTTCTCGACACGTTCAGGGACAAACGTGCCGTCCCCAGGTGGAGCCAATATTGTTCAATCTTTCGCATTAGCCACGAGAGTACCAAAAGGACGAACAGGCCTCACATTAAAGTCTTATGTCAAGTGGCAAATATTTAATTAAAACGGGTTGAAAGGATAAAAGGTGGTGAAATATGCACGTATTAAAGCCAATTGACAAATAATACGAAGCAAACACGAAATATTAAGGTAAAAGGGGATGCGGCACTATACACCAGCAGATATACCAAAAGAAGCCGCCGATAAAAGGAAGCACGTGTGGAAAGTCCGAGGGGGTCAAGCGGCGGGGGAAGGATGAGACCCATACCCCCGCGGACTGACGACACGTGGCATGGTAAAGATTTGAGGTTGAAAGGGGCGGTAAGAACAGGCCACAGGATGGGATTACATGGTTAAGTAAGAGTGGACCCACACAGCGGAGAAAGACAAGTGTTAGTCCGGCGAAGGAAATCATGCGTGGTAAAGGTTGGACAGCGTACGTGGATAAAAGGTAAGGTAAGTCCATTAGGTCAGCTGGTACTAAAACCCGTACCAGCCTTTAACCCGACACGAGGCGCTCACCTACACCTTGATATACCAAATCCCCACGCGCCACATGTCTCATTGTCAGTGTCCTTAAGACACTTGCCTTCTATCATCTTACTTATCCACCTTTTTAACCCAAATAGTCCACTCCAGTGGTAAAAAACGCCCGTATTTATCTCCAGTAAAACGTCACAGGTTGTTTTCTACGGCGAATACCGAGTGGAGAAGAACGCCTGGTATATCCAAATCACTGTCAGGGGTCCCCGCGTCGCTTTCCTGAGCATTGTCACCCTCTGTTCAGGTATTCCACCCTCCGTTTCTTTTCTCCCTATTCTTCGAAATTGTTAGAATGTCCGGCGTAAGGGAAGAGGAACACGCAAAAAGCGAACTCGAAACCCTCAACTCCGTGAGTCCAGAACCTGTTTGAACCCCTCACGATTTGTAGTCCGGGTATCTCCACACCTAAACATCCCTTTGATCTGCAGATCAAGTCTTTGCTTGGTATGTTGAACGCAAGGACAACGCTGAAAGTTATCGCGTCTGGTTTCTACCACCATATTACTCCCCAGGTCCATTCCTGTATCGATTTCATCATCTGGCTCCGAGACTCCTACGATGTTCATCGGGACGCTTTCGTTTCTCCTCAGGGGACCGTTATTTTTTCCCTTTCCCCCGATATTATCAGACAGTTCCTCCGTTTCCTTCAGCGATATATCATTTTCTTTAAAGATGAACTCGTCGCCTACCAATAAGCAACAAGAGAAGTCTTCCGTGTCTTCACATTCCATAACCATCGACCGAGAAACGCCCTGCTACTGGTTTTTCTTTTCGCTATTTCTAATAAGTTTGTTTCCACAATAGTTTGACCGTCTCTGTTTCCTCATCACCTACTCAGTGAGTAAGCCCTAAGACATCTCTTTAGTATGCATTCGCTTTTTGTGGCTCATGTCACAGAATGGGGTTACATTGGATATTCCAGGTTTCCTCTCCTCGACCATCCTGGCCCAATTTCAGGAGCTCGCCCAAGCCCGAAAGTTTCGTTTTTTCTCATTGGTGTTCTACCTCTTCTTGTTCCAGCATGCGGATAAGTTCAACCATTTGGGGTTAGATAGGATGTATTCTGAGAATTCCCAGCCCAGACCAGTTTTCGACTGGAATTGCTCTGTCCGTCAGTTGCCTAGGGGAGAGGGTTATGCCAACTTCGTGAACACCTTCATGTCTATTGCCTACACCATCATTCACGACGCGCCTTCCCCTAGGGTTTTCCAGATGAACGTCAAGCCAGCCGGAAAATACCAGCAGACCGTGATCGTTCCTCGTCTCGAAGAGCCATCGGGGCCCGTCTATGGAGCCAAAGTTGCCCCATACCGGCTACCAGCTTTCCCCGTCCGACGAGTTTACACCCTCGAGTACATCCGGCAAGCTCTCAAAGCTGACCAGCTCCATTTTGTTCCGGCTAAGAAAGGCTACATCTTAAGGCTTCCTGTCCAAATTGGCCCCTTTCTGGTAAACTCTAGATATGCCCTCCCAATTGCTGAAAAAATGTTGCAGAACATGGACCTGAAGTTGGGGGAAAGATGGGCCTATGACCCACGGGAGATCATTTCAAATAAAAGAAAATGAAATAGGTCTACGCCTTACATTCATGAGTCCAGGCCATTTCTGGAGTGGAGGGCTAACATTGAAGTTTGGCCTACGTTTTCGCAGATGGAGACAGACTCGTCTGCTACAGGAGGAGAAGAAGAAGTGAACAAGGGCACATATGAGCAAGAGGCAGGTACTTCAGGAGCAGCACCACCACCACCCAAGAGGAAAAAAATGTTCATGGGCGTTAAGTCATAGGAGAAGGGAATATTAAGCCTTCACTAAATTTGGTCAATTTTGACATAAAAAGTTTTTACAATGTTGCTTGAGTGGTAAAGGTCGCTCCTCCGATTACAATGAAGTCACGCAAGCCATCGTCGAGCCCACCCATCCAGACGCAGCGAAAGGGAACGGAGACAAATAAAACCGTCCGAGACAGACACAGCAGCCTAATTAGGAGGATTCGTGGAAAAATACCATACCAGGCTCTCCGCTTCTGTCGATGCAGACACCGAAAGCCTGGTACTGTCTATGGCGGAGGCCATCCTGGACCCGAATTCAGATGTTCCGAGTTATAAGGTGCTCGAATTGGCTATTGATATGCAGAAGGTACCGGTACAGGACATGACTGACCTGTTCCAAACAGTCTGTGACATGATGAAAGACAAACTATCACAGATTACCCTCGCACTAAAGAAGATAGAACATAAATATGAACAGCTGAGGGATTCCTTTACAGCAGAACAGAATGCTTGTCGTGCCAACGCATATCAGGTGCGTGTTCTGGAGGACCAAATTAAAAATTCGGATGAAGGAGGGAAAGGTTCACAAGCAGCCCTTATAGCTAAGTTGCAGAAAGATATCACAGCTGCTAAGAAACAGGCTCATATACCGGGTTCACATCCTGTACAAACTGCTGAATTGGTGCGGGTAGAGGAAGAGAAAAATGAACTGTCTGCTAGGCTTTTCAGGGAAAGAGAAGAGAAGGAAAGGATGGCTAAAAGGATTGAAGAGCTAGAAAGCAGAGCCACGGAGCTACAGACCCGGTGGGATGCACACAGTTGTCACGCAGCCGAAACATCAAGCGGAACTGGTTCAGCGACGGCACGACTATCCACAGCTATGGCTGAGATCGAAGTGTTGGAGAAGAAAACATCCACTGCCAAGCAAAGGGTCTTAGAGTTGGAGGGCGCCCTGGCTGAAAAGGCCAGAACAATTGAAGGGCTACAAAGTGAAGTCGAGGAAGGAAAAAGGGTCACGGCTGAGAAACATCAAACCATAGCTGAGATGAAGAGTCGAGCAAAGGGGAATCTCACCCTGCTCGAGGCCAGAAGTTTAATATGGTCGGACATAATTACGGTAGTAACCGAGCAGTGGGAATTCTTGACGATGATGGGGGAGCTCAAGTCCACCCTTCCCTATCTAAATAGAAGGTTGCAGGAGGTAGGGAGTAATCTGTCTAATAGAGCTCAACACGTCGGCGACTACATCTCTTTTCTTTATGCGCTAAGGGCGAACGACTTGGGGAAACATGGCATCACCAGTCGATTTATGGAAATCAACGAGTGCCAAAAGATTATTGATAAGGAGGAAGCCCGAGTAGCAGCTTCAAGGGTCCTTCAACAGGTGGATGACAGTGTTGAACAATTCGACAAGGTATGGGATGAGATCATCACAGCCGGACTCCCTTCCTGTTGGGAACCAAATGCCCTTGCCGTGCTTATGCTCCCAGATCAATACACAACACGTTTGCAAACGGAAAGGGATCGGTCAGACCTCCAAATGGGGAAAGCAACTCAGCTCAAGGCTACTACCATTGTCACAATCCTCAAAAAGGAGTTTAGTCTCCTTCACATGATCAGATATCGGCTCCCAACTGAGGCAAATATTCACACTCTCGGCGAAGCGTTTATCAGAGTGGAGAAGCTCTCAGCAATGCCAGAACCGACCCCCGATAGCCAGCAGAGACTGACACAGTTCATGAGTCAGCATACAAGTTCCTCTGCCAACGTGCCTCCTCCAGAATCTGCAACGGCTTCTACTCAGTTGCACCCATGACATTTCAGTTTACTCATGATATGGCCTAAACGGCCTTTTTACTTTCATTTAGTTTATGTTTTTCAAAATTTCCGAGTGGGTTGTTTTTCCCCCACTCTTGCTTTTTTACTTTTTACATCAAACATTGGTCTCAGTTTCGGTTTTGAAATTGGCCCGGGGCTTGTTTATGCATGATGGGAGGGCTGTTTCCCCATCATGAAATTTTGTTGTTATGATAATGACTTGTAACAAAAAATTTTCATGCGAAGAAGATATTTCCCCGAAATATCTTCTCGCTGAAAGGTAAAGGAACCCTATATAAGACAGAGAAAAGAAGAAAGAAAGGTTCCAATTCTTCAGAAGAAATTGACTGTGTAAGGATTTTCTGTGTGTGTGCTTTGTAAAGACTCAAATGCTAATGTGAAGAGCCCGTTGGGTTTCAATGATAAGGAGTTACACTTTAAAGAGGATTCTGGACTTGTTTTATGGTAGTGTGTGATTTTCTCCTGCTTATTGCAATGTCGTTGTTCATTTCATCTACATCCATGTCTCTGGTGTTATATTCTAGAATGCGAGTGTCCCGTTGTTTTTTATATAAATTTATCTCTCTGATACTTATATCATTAGCTTCCTGGTACTTTAAAAATGGCTCAGGTATAATACAGTGTTTCATTTTCCATTCATACATATTTCTGCTATATTGGCTATTACGAAGTGCTATTGATGAAAGTTGCCAGCATGTATGGATTCTTAGTATTATAAGCCCATCATATGCTGTGAAACTTTTCTTGGTGTCGTCTTCTTGACAGTTAATATCTCCTTCTTTCTATACAGTTCAGTAGTCATCTTTATATATACCTTTTTCTGCCATATACCATGAATCCGGCCCTGTTTACCGTGAATTGCCTTAAAGTTGTCTGATACAGCAATGTTTGAGTATAGCATTACATTCATTCAGTATTACTCTTTGATGCTTCAAACTATCAGAAGTTTTGGTCCCACTCAAGTGTTATTTTCTGTTTGTAAAGAAGTAGTATGAGAGCCCTGTCTTGTTAAAGTGCTAAACGCTGTTTTAAATCCTCTGCTCTCTATACATTATAAGATGTCCTAGGCACTGGTCTATAGCAACTCTAGGCTGTCTCTAGGAGTTACAACACCGTGAATCATACTTAGCATGCATAAAACCATAAATGAAACAAGCAAATAATTTATTCAGTTATCAAAGAGCAATCAAGGATTCTTTGATATGACAAAGAAGGAAGAAAACATAGAAGCTATAAAGAAACAGGGAATTTGAGGTGCCTCCAAGGGCATGTCTCAAATCTATTCTCTATTGTCTTATAGCAAGAAAGAAAATGGAATATGAATGAAAACTAAGAAGCATAATAGAGAGGGACACTATACCATTTTACCAAGTCATGGAATCCCACAATAGTCCTCTTTCATCATCCAAAAACATTCAAGCAACTATCCAATGCATGAGACAAGTGTTTCTTCCAAGCTTGTATAACCATATATTACTTCTATTCATCAAGTTCAACCTTGTTTACAATGAAGTCTCTTGGAATATATAGGCCAAGATGAGGGAAAACCTCCTAGTTCAACTTGCAATCTCATTGGCCTATCGAAAATATCTGATTTTGTCCTTGAGGCTTTTCAAAGCCCAAGGCACAAAATATCTAATAAAATATCTCAAAAATGATAAAAAAAGGAAAATAAATTGACTTTTCCTAACTAACCATGCCCAAAAATAGCTAAACGCACATGAGGAAAAATCACTTTAGAAAAGTACATTTTTCACAAAAATACTTAAGAAATATATCAGCAGAAAGTCCCCTGTCTTGCGGACAACTTTTGGATGCCTTATCGATGTCAAAATGAGGCCTGTGATAGCTCGTTGGAAAGCTCTAAATGTATGTTTTTTGAAAATGCTTATTTCTCTCAAAAATTATCAATGGAAGTCTATAAAAAGCTGACCTGTGTGTAAAAACCCAAAAAATAGACTTTGCTGATAAACGGGGTAGAGTGTGGAAAAAGTGAGTGTTTTTCGCCATTTTTGGGGAGAAAAACATCTTCAATTGATCTGAAAATCAATGAGTAGATTCCCCTGAAATTATGGCATCCAATGATACCATTTTCATCCTTTGAGGATGTCCCAAACCGAAATGGCGATGCCCATGATTTTTAGCCAAAAGCCCAAAAATGACAAAAAACCAAAACTTGTTGAATTTTGTCCAATTTTGGCGAGCATGACCCTCAAGGGTTTTCAGAAACATGCTGAGAAAATGAGGCCAAAATTTGGAGCTTTGAGGTGTCTTTCTTCGATTTTGGTGCCGGGCGCCTCCTTTGAGCTTCCTTAAGTTTTTCCTGTGTGGCCTTCAATTTCCGTCGGGTGAACTGATTGAGCTTCTTATAGTGCCCGATCACCCTCTTTTGAAGGTCCAAATCTCTATTGGCCTTCTCCAACTTCTTTTCCAAGAGATCATTCACCCTCTCGAGCCATGCTTCTCGATTGTTCTCTATTTCTTGGGTGAACAAAGTAGTGAGAGGAATAGATTGGAGAAGGGCAGCTTCTTCCTCCTTTTGTTTCTCAAGGGCTCTTCTGAGTCCCATGGTTCTTGGCCTTTTTCTCCTGGGCTGATCTTCATCTTCGCTATCATTGAACTCACCCATGATTTCTTCCAATTTAACTTGCGCCTTGGAGGCCTCCTTTTTATATTTGATGGCTCGTGTCTCATATACCGCCATGTGGACACTCATCTGTTTATTTTGTGTTTGAAAAAAGTGATTGAAGTTTCTAGCCCTCTCTAGATCTGCCCTCAAAGCATCAATTTGGCTTTCTCTATTGATCAAGAGAGACTCTAGGATTCGGGCCTCATTTTCGCTATCATCACTTTGGATTTGAATTATGTCAAAGTCTCTCTCCTTTTCATGGTTGCTTTCTTCTTTCTCCTTTCCCTTGCTTTGGGTGGCCTTCTTAAGCTTCCTCCTCTTGGGTAATTCAACAATGGGTTGCTTGGGCAACTTCCCCTTGCTTCGGAGGGCCCTAGTAACATTTGGAGTTATAGTTTGAGGCACCCTTTTCCTTGATGTCCGGGGCTTGGCCACTTTTGGAGAAGAAAGCATGACCCCTTGCCTAGGAGAGGTAGCTAGCACATGCTCTATTGGCTCTTTTCCCTTGTTACTTCCCTCATCATTCTTGACACTGTTTTGAGTTTCTTCATGAATGCTTTGACTGTCTTCTTGCATGTCTTTTTGAGGGCTGCCCACTTTACTCTTGTCCTTGCTCTCTTTAGGACTTTGAGGCTCTATCTCTTCAATGTTTTGGGCTTCATCTTCATCTTTTTTGTTGTTGTGAGGGCTACCAATATCCTCATTAAACTGCTCAATTTCCTCATCATTTCCCTCCTCACTGTTTTGATTTTGTTCATGGCGCTGCTCCTCATCACTATGTTGCATATTATCACTGTGATGCTCTTCACTTTGCTGCCCTTCCTCACTGTGATATTTTTCACTTTGTTTCCCTTCTTCATCATGCTATTTTTCCCCTTGTTGTTGTTGTTCATCATCATGTTGCTGCTCATCTTCATCATGATGTTGTTCATCTTCATCATGCTCTTCTTCCTCATCATGCTCTTCTTCTTGTTCAATTATGGGAAATTTGAGCTTCTTGGGAATGGGCTTACTTGAAGAAGGCGAAGGATGGTGAGTGGAAGGTGAAGGAGATGCATGGAATGAAGGAACAGTGGTGAAATCTGGATGTGCAATGAAAGTGTCCCAAGAGATTCCCTTCTTCTCAAGCTGATGAAGAATGAAAACCTTGATGAAGGAATGATGGAAAAGGCAAGCTGACTGCTGAGAAGGAGGTTTTTTCTGAACAGTGGAGACCATTTTTTCAATACTTCTATGGAGGAAGAAGGGGAGATTTAACAATTTGGCTCTTGTGAAATGCATGCGCAACCGAACATGGTAAGCATAGACCCAGGAGAACCTTCCCTCGCAAGTGAAGTATTTCATGATTATCTTCATGAAGGGAGCATAACTAGTCAACAGATATGAGAAAGGAAAGATGGATGGACATGTATCTCTATGCTCAGGCTTAAAAAATGGTTTTTATTGTTCTGAGTCTAGGTGGCTTTGTTTAAACCACTTCTCTCCGACATAAGGGATTTTTGTGGCCTTGGAAATGGATCTAGGAGAAAACTTGAAATCCAAGCTTGCCAGCTGAAAGTGTTTCCCTTGAAATCTCAAAGCACAAAGATGTGTCAAGGGGAGATAGCTTTTCAGCTCCTGCACCCTTTGACAAAACTCTAGACATCCAACCTCATGAAAGTTAAACAGGACTGATGGATGAGCATTTACTTCTTCAGTTGAAACAGGTTCAAACCTCTTGTGAAGGCCACTTCTACTGTCTTGCCTAGGAGGCATTTTGTTTTGGATACTCTTTGAAAAAACAAGTTGTCTCAAATGGTCCTTGAAGTGGTTCTCATCAACACACCTTGTCCTCCTTATAAATCATTGTTTTATCCTCTTTGATGCCAATACAACAAATTTTTGTCAAATGAAACAAAATCAACTTATCACTGTGCTTGGGCAAAGTATTGAGAAGATGTGTTGGTGGTCCCTTGTTTGAACAAGGATCTCCTTTTTTTTTATAAGAACACCTTTCTCTTCAAAAAATACCCTTTTTGCTATTCGATGTTTTTTACAAAGGTATACAAAACACCCTCAGCTGATTTGAAAAGCCTTTCACACACTCTATTTTTGGAACTCTGGTGGCTGCATAGAGTTTGCTAATCCAAAATACAGAGAGGAATTTTAAAATGACAAAGCTTTCACATTGGGATCACTGTTTTCCCCTTTGAGTTTTAAACAAAGTCTGTTCTTGTTTTAACCCTGTTAGGACACTTTCCAGCCAATTTGAGACCTCTACAACTGTGTACCTTTTTCTTGTAATTTGTGTATGGTTTTCACTATTCTCCAAAGAATTTAAGGCCCTTTAAAATTGATAAAAACACCTCTTGCCTATCATTGTACTAATCCTTGGCTTTCATAGCAACAAACTCTTTAATTTTTTACCAAAAACCCCACTCTCTAATCACTTCTTTTTCTGGTGCTCTTTAAATGACAAACTACCCTTAAAGCTACTGTTAAGACGCTTGTCCAAATTGATTTGAGACCCCCAAGCACAAGAAAGCTTTTCTCCAGTTTTGACAAAACTCTGTCTCATATACCACTATCTATCTCATGGTTTTTAGATGATGAAGTGCTTTCAAAAGCACTATTTCTCCTTAGGGAAAAACATAGCAAAACACCCCTTCACAAATCGAAATTTACCATGAGGTGATGAAAAATACCTTAAAAACGTTTAAGGGCCTTGTTTGATTGATTGGAGCAGCTCCACAAACTCTTTTGAAGGTGTTTTGGATGTTTAAATAGGCACGACACGTACACTGAAAAGAACGCCGCGCAGTGAGTGGTGTCGGGTCGGCCTTCGGGCAGGGGTTGAACGCGCGCATAGGCGCGCCGCACGATCGTTATAACTCTTCATATTTACGCTCACAAGAGCGCCGCGCATTTTTACAGGCACGCCACGCAGGCTTGAGGCCTTGAAAAAACTCGGAAATTGCTCGAAATCTCTTGCTTCTCCAACGAGTAGCTAAGGGACACTTTTCTCGTGACTTTGAAAATGCATAATGGGCCTTTAAATGGTCTTCCCACCTTTAAATTAACTTAAAAACACTTGTGTTTGTTTCATAAGGGTTTGAATGCCCTTTGAGAATATTTTTGTCATAAAACAACTCAACATGTTGTTCTTTATCATTTCATCACCTTTTTAAATATCATGAAGCCTTCCTTTCGAACAAGTTTATGACAAAATTATGTGGCCAACCTTTTTTAGGATACCAAAGACATGACCCCCTTTCACTGCATTTTCACTTTTTCTTCACTTAGAAAACAACCCTATCACCTTTGTTTATTTCTGACCTTTAGATGAGCATTGTTTAAGAGTCATAATCTAATTTTTTTGATGTATCCTTTGCCATATCTTGGGAGAAGATGATTCACATTTCTAAAACTTACTTTGACAATTTCTGCTCTCCTGGTATTTTGATGATAATTATGCCCATTGTGAAGTTGATCAAACTGTCAGGTGCTCTTTGAGATTTTCCTTTGATTGTGGGTGGAGAACCTCATTTGTACTCCCCAAATTTTACCTATATCTGTTTATCAAGGAAAAAGGGCCTTTAGAGACCCTTGGGACTCATATGCAACAACAAGGTTTTTTCACATGTTTCATAACAAGATCTTTTTTTATGACAGTAGTATGTTTCATTTTTTTTGAGTGTTGTCCTTGAATTGAAAACACATGTCATAGCCTTTCCTCACACATACTGTCTCTGTGTGTTTATTTGCAAAATTTCCCTTCAGAAGCAAAGCCTAGACTACCTTATTTGTCATTTTGATGAGGTTGTTGTAAGCTTGGGAATTCTATCCTTTGTTTACTCTCTAAAGGAGGCTTTTGTAGACATGACAAACAAAGCTTCTTAACTCATCATAATACCACTGCTTTTCCTCCGTTTAACACCATTTCCTACTAATGATAATTTCATTGTTTCCCACTGTATTTCAATTTTGTCTTTCAACAGTGAAACCATATAAGCAATCCTTGAAACACCACTGTTGTGTTAGTGGTTTCATCCATTGGAGAAAAAGGTGTTAAACAAGTTCTTAGGAAATTTGCAGCATTGTTAGCCTTGTGCCCTTTGAATGAGGCCATGCCTCTGTTCCTGACCCTCTGCTTGTTAAATGAAGGAGGCCTTTATCACATTTCCCAACCATCTGCTTTTAAATGAAGGAGGTTTTCAACCAATGACCTAACCATCTGCTCATGTTTGGAGGAGGTTTTACACAGTCACCCTACCATCTGCTCATGCTGGGAGGAGGTTTTACACAGTGATGCTATTTCATCTCTTTTCCAACTGTGTCATCTTTCCTTTCACTGCATATCTCTGCTTGGTATATCACAATAAGTAATAAAAAGTGAAAATTTGACAATATGCCATGAGAGGCATTCTCTTGAGATATGTATCCTGTTGTTCAAATACCCTTATGCATCTTTAGAAACCAGAAGCAACCTGACCTGTGTCTGCAGAGTATTACTTGCTAGTCATAAGTCACTAACCTTTTGACTGTGTTTGCAGGAGTTCATTGAATTACCTCTCCGACTAGTACTTGCATCCCAGGCTCAAAACCACATGAGAAGCAGCTGTCTTCTCATGTTAAGTTTAATAATTTCTTCTGGAACACTAGTACACTTCTGCTTTTGAAAAAGACATTGAAACATTGTAAATCCACCTAATATCAGTTTGACTTGTGGCATATGCATTGCTGAGACATCAAGGCTTGTTAGTGGCGCGGCTTAAGGGTGTATCAAGCTTTATTTGCAGAATAGGAAGGCCTTCTATGACTAGTTGGTTTTAGACAGAGGTTCTTTTGGCTTAGGATAATTTGCCAAGGGAAGATCGCCTAAAGCGCCACTACCTAACTTAGGGGAGATTTTTGACAGATTTGGAATATTCTCTTTGGTATGATCAGATCCCAAGATGAGATATGACCAGAGGTAGGGAAGTTGACCTTCTTATCAATCAGTTGGTTAATGAATGAGCTAGGGATGAGGGTGAATGACAGCAGATGACTTTAGCTTATGACAACTGTGGACAATTTTGTATGACTGAGACTAGATAGGGTTTGACAATTAGGTTTTTTCTCATCATAGGCAGATTGAAAAGGCAGGAGGGAAAAATGTTTATGGGTGTTTTATAGCTGACAAATTTGACAAATTGGAGATCAGCTGCTAGAAAACTTGGCTTTAAAAACTAGTCATCATCAACAGGTGAAAAATACTGATGACTAACATGCACCACATGGCCTAGCCACATGGCCACACATGGGCTCTTTCCGGAAACATTTAAGCCAACCAGCTACTCACATCAAGCTTCCATAACTGTGCTCAGTCCGGCTCGCCGTCCAGAATGCTTCTTAATGGCTACGCGCCCTGAGTCTCTGTCATTTTCATCCTATCACATTTGCCTCTTTGCTCTCTCGGTGCCGAGCTCTCGATTGCACACAGAGAGGAATTTCAGTCTCCATTGTTTCCTCTCACTAGCTATGGCGTTCAACCTCACCGGCAATCACACCAACCTCCATTGTTGTCTCTTGCTCAATCCTTCGCTTCAAGACGCCTACCCCTCTGCTCATTCTGCCTCCACGACTCTTCTTGCTCACCTCCCCAATGATTCTACCTGCTTCAATATGCGAAGGAGGCACCGGATGCACTATCTCCGAGGTAAAGGATGGGGTCAAGCCTCTCGACCTCCTTTGTCCATTCATTCCGACTCACGCTTCCCACCCGCTGAAGAGAACTCTGCTCGATTTAATTACAATTTTTCAATGGACAGACCCCGTCTCACTGCCACAATTATAGTCAGTTTCTAGGAGGAGGCTTCAAGTTTTGCAGGGAGAGGCACCAAAAAGAGACCAAGAAAATCCACAATTACACTAGTGCCTCTGCAACTCTTGAGGAAATCAGAGGCCTTGCTGGTCAAGCCTGACGCACATTCTTCTAGTAGCAGTGGTAGTGGTAGTGGGAGTCCTGAATGGTCGGGTGAGGAAAAAAGAAAGGGCAGCACTATCATTGTTCACACTGCTACTACTACAGAACCCGCAGCCCAGAAATTGATGAAAGCAGATGATTCCTTAGAAGAATACCAATGTCTCATTATGGAGGAGCCACCACCGCAGAAGCCCAACACCTAACATGAAACTTGGCTACACAAAGGAGAGGTATTTTCTCTCTGTTTTGCTTATTTTCCCTGATAATATGTATTTCCAGAACAATTTGTCAACTTCTAAGTCATTTATGCACAAAGTTGGTTTCCCCATTGAGGGCAACATTTTTCTGACCGGTTTCCCCATTTGGGGCAGTCAGTTTTTTGAATTTTTGACTCTTACTACCTCTAGAATTGGCTAGCATATCCACTCCGGAGGTAAGTCCTGACCTGTATATTATGTTTCATTAATAGAATTAGTCCAATTTAGAAAAAAAAAAATTAATTAAAATTTCATATATATATATATATATATATATTACTAGTCTAGAGCCATTTTAACTCAATATTTATTAAGTGTCAAGAAGGATCAATTTTTTTGAAGTACAAACATACACACACACACATATAGGTATGTTTATTTTCAAATGAGGTTTTTATAATTTTAATTTAATTATCAACAAGCTTCGTGGGATCAAATATCTTTTCACTCTAAAAATTGGTTTGCCGAAATTTGATCCCTCTCGACACTTATTAGATATGGAGTTAAAATGACTCTAGAATGGTAGGTTATATATATATATATATATATATATATATATATATATATATATGAGGATGATGATGATGGTTAACGTCCACTGAGACCAAAATTTGGACTATTGGACCTAAAGAAACGAATTATTTAGTTTGATTTAAAATTGTATTCCTATTCTCAAAGAGCTTGGAGAGAAACGTCTCGATTTCACTATAATTTTGACATGTTAAAAGGATCTAGGAAGGTCGGTATTACAGCAAAGATTATGAAACTGAGATCTAATGTGGGTGTACGCAGGGCACTCTAAGAGGAAGTGATTTTCATTTTCAATGTTCATATTCTCATAGAGATGGCAAATCCTTTCCACCCATGGTGTTTTAGGAACTACCCAATGACCTGCTTCACTATGGAGCTCATGAGAGTTCGTTCTGATCTTGGTTATATTAATTTATTCTTCGAGCTAGTTAAAACATAGAGATACTTTTGATCTTCTAGAGTAGGGTTGATGACCTCCTTATAATATCTTAATTTTCTTTTAGCCTCTAAATCTTTGTCACAACACATTTTATCTTTAAAATTAGAAGTAAAAATATTTTTAATGTTATTAATATTTTGCAATGCAACATTTTCGTCGATCTCCCAATGGTTTAACCAAGCCCTGGTATCTTTATACCAACCTCGTTTCAGCCTTAGGTGGTTTTGGCTGAAATTTAAAGCTAGCTGAGGAAGTCTATGGTCTCCCATGTTATTGATTTTGTGCTTGTACAACAGGAGCCTAGTCATAGCTAGGCTCTCGATAGGGGTAAGACCCAATTCTATAAGGAGAATAGGATAGGGTGTATTGCTTTTAATTTTAAGGTTATATGTTATAAAACTCTTCTGGATTTGCTCAATCTTTCTCCAGGATTCTCTAAATATGATGCAACCCCAAACCTCACATCCATACAAGACAATAGGGGTGACTAAATTTTCAAAGAGGAGCTTCTTTTTATCCCACATCACAAGGTTTGTTGCTTTACAATTATTTTCAAGACCAAAATAAGCTTTCCACCCTCCATTATTCCTTTTCTCAATGTTATAGTTCCAGTTGAGCTTGTAATGAATATCAATTGGAGCCCAAAAAAAAGTCAATTGCAAATTGAATATTTTACCTCAATTTTATTTTAATAATTAATTTATTATTATTTTAGTTTAATTTAATTTTTATTTTTATTTTCAATAATTATTAGGTTAATGGTAGTGTTAACCTCTTAAAACATTCTAGAATATTTCTACTAGTATACAAAAATCAAAGGTTGAAATTTATTTCTAAAATAGTTATGTCTATTTTTCCTTTTTATTTAAATTTATTAATTAAAAAAAACTTGTGTCATATGAAATGACTTGTGTTTTTTTGGGCATATGGTATTGATAAACAATGGTACTGGCCTGTGGTATTGTAACAAATTCTATATATAAATTAAAAATCCCTATAATAAAGTGGGGTGAATCTCTTATGTGTGTGTGTGTGTGTATATATATATATATATATATATATATATATATATATATATATATATATATATATTTAAGTTATATATTAATCATTTTTTATCATTAATAATAAAATAATAATTCAGTTCATTTTTATGATTTTTTAAATTTTAGAAACTTGAAATGTATGATAAAATGTTTCGATATTTATTATGGATTGATGCTTATCTGCATTTATCAATCGTTACTCATAAGTCAACTTTTATTTAAAAATATTAAATATTTAAATATATATAAGATGGATAATAAAATATTTCTAATAAAAAAGACTACAATTAATTTTAAACCCTAAACTTTAGGAGTTGATGCTTATCTGCATTTATCAATCGTTACTCATAAGTCAACTTTTATTTAAAAATATTAAATATTTAAATATATATAAGATGGATAATAAAATATTTCTAATAAAAAAGACTACAATTAATTTTAAACCCTAAACTTTAGGAGTTAATATAATTTCCATTTTCAGATCTACATTCAACTTAATCAACACCACTACTTAACATCATTGAAAATTTCCATGTTCAGATCTACATTAACTTAATAAACACCACTACTTAACATCTAATATATGGTTTGAGTAGCTACGACCAAGAAGCATATAAGCCACCCAAATCATCTAAAAATTATTTATTTTAATTTAAACTTTAAATATTTTTTATTATTTTAAACATTTTAATAAAAAACATTCATAAAATTTAGATAATCTCATCTCTAATAAAACTCTAGTAAGTTCAACATTGTTTATATGGTATTGTGGGTATTCTAATGTAATAATGAAAAACACTTCTACAATATAAAAAATTATTTTTATTTAATATTAAATTTTTTAACAAGTTGAATATTTTTGAAGATAGCTTTTGGACCAATCACATCAACAGTTTTTTATAGTCGATTTTCAAACCTACTAATAAGGTTTATCTTAAATATATTATACTTATAGAATTTAGATAAAATAATAAATTTTTTTTTGAATTAACATTAACATTTCATATATATATATATATATATATATATATATATATATATATATTACGAGTTTAGAGCCATTTTATCTCAATATTTATGGAATGCCAAGAAGGATCAAATTTTTTGAAGTGCAAACATACATACACATATATAGGTATGTCTATTTTCAAATGAGGTTTTTATAGTTTTAATTTAATTATCAACAAGCTTGGCGGGATCATATATCTTTTCACTCTAAAAAAAAGGTTTCCCTTCAAGAAATTTAATTCCTCTCTACACTTAGTAGATCTGAAAGTAAAATGACTCTAGAATGGTAGGTTTTATATATATATATATATATATATATATATATATATATATATATATATATATATATATATATATAATCATTAATTTTAAATTGAATATTTTACCTCAATTTTATTTTAATCATTAATTTGATTATTATTTTAATCTATTTTATTTTTTATTTTTATTTTCAATAATTATTAGTTTAATGGTAGTGCCTTAACCTCATAAAGCATTCTAGGATATTTCTACTAGTATACAGAAATCAAAGGTTGAAATTTATTTCTAAAATACTTATGTCTATTTTCCCTTTTTATTTAAATTTATTAATTAAAAAAAAAAAACATGATATGAACAAGTGACATATGAAATGACTTATGTTTTTTTGGGCATATGATATTGATAAACAATGGTATTGGCACGTGGTATTGTAACAAAGTCTATTTATAAATTAAAAAATCTCTATAATAAAGTGGAGTGAATCTCCCTATCATAAAATATTCTAGAATATTTCTATTAGTATACAAAAATCAAAGGTTGAAATTTATTTCTAAAATAGTTATGTCTATTTTTCCTTTTTATTTAAATTTATTAATTAAAAAATATCATATGAACAAATGTCATATGAAATGACTTATGTGTTTTTGGGCATATGGTATTGATAAACAATGGTATTGGCACATGGTATGGTAACAAAGCCTATTTATAAATTCAAAATCCATCTCATAAAGTGGGATGAATCTCCCTATGTATATATGTTTAAGTTATATATTAATTGTTTTTTATCATTAATAATAATATTAATAATAAAATCATAATTTAGTTCATTTTTATGAATTTTTTAATTTAAGCAACTTGAAATGTATGATGAAGTGTTTAGATGTCTATTATGGATTGGTGCTTATGGGTTTAGAAATCATTACTCATAAATCAAATTTTATTTAAAAATATTAAATATATATAAGATGGGTAATAAGATATTTGTAATAAAGAATACTACAATTATTTTTTAATTCTAAAATTTAGGAGTTAATATAATTTTCATTTTCAAATCTACTTTCCAACGCATCATTGAAAATTTTCAGAAGGCATACATACTCTACCCACCTTTGGCATACATACACTACCCCCCTCTAGTTTTGAACATGTGACCTCATAGGAGGAAACTCTTAACCATTAGGCTCACTCAAGTTGTATATCTAACTTTGGATTTACTAAGCATGGAGAGAGATCAAATCTCTTGAGGTACAAACCTCTTTAAGAGTGAAAAAGATTTGATACCTTTGGATGCTTGCTAGATATCAAGTTAAAATAGATGTAGGTTACCATATAAATTAAATAGCTAGTAAACAGGTAAATTGGCTATTTTACCTCGATTTTATTTTAATTATTATTTTATTTATTTTTATTTTTATTTAATTTAATTTTTTACTTTTATGTAATTTGACAGAGTCAAAATGCTTACATAACAAGATGATAATTTAATTTTTTACTTTTATGTAATTTGACAGAGTCAAAATGCTTATATAACAAGATGATAGGTGACATTACAACATCTAGTCTTAGTTCAATAATTATTACGTTGATGGTTGCATCTCAAGAATTTTTTTCCCTCTCAATGCTTGGTAGATCCAGAGTTAAGATGGATGTAATCCTGTATATAACTTAAACATATATATATATATATATTAAAAAATGTAACAATATTATTAACCATAGAGTTTCACCACACTTTAGAGGTTTGCATCTGGAAGGATTTGACACTTGGTATATCTGGAGTTAAGATGGATCTACGAGTTAAGATGGATCTACACCAGTTTATTCTTAACTAGCAATTGCACCTAATGTTGCAAAGGAAACGCCGTAAGGAAGGATTCAAGTTGGTCTAAGCATATGCACACAAATCAACATAAATTCTAAACAGGAATTTGGCTGAACACACTTGGAGTTCTATAGGATGGAATTTGACAGATTCGAGCCAAACTGCAAGTGTCATGTTTGCCTCTGATTTCGTTGCCCGTCTGCAAACGTGTCTAATTTGACTCTGATTTCATTGCATATCAGAATCACAAGTTTCTAAAGTAAATTTAGACACGGAATCCTAATTGAACATAGAAATGAAGTTCGTACTCTTCCCCTTTTATCACATTCTCTTGTGGCCCAATTTGTACACCTAAAAGCAACAACGAGTCAGGGCAAGGCAGGGGCTGTCCTAAAAGCAACAATGAGTCAAGGCAGGGGCTGTCACTCTGATCCCTGCCCACTCAGTTCTTCTAGGCAGGCTTAGGGGTAGACCCTAACCCACTCCGTTCTTCTAGGCAGGGTAGGGGGTAGTCCTTGAAGGTAGATGGAGAGGGAAACTTGTTGAATCAACAAGTTCTAGGAGATAAAACTACTTACCTTAGCAAGTTACAGGTTACAGGCAAGCTAGATTGTTATACAACTGCTTTTCTTAGCAACTTACAGGCAAGCTAGATTGTTGGGCATGACAAGATAGATTGAAGTAGATGAAAAGATATTTTAAGATGAATCAATGAGACTAGTGCCTTAGATGCCCAGGCGAATTTAAAATGCTTGCAGAAATAATGATTAATGTATCAAGTCATAATATAAACAATGGTTGCCAGACAAGAGTTAGCATAAAGGACAAAAGAAAGATGGGCACAAAAATGAACAATTGCAATGAAATGAAATTGTTCCTTTAATAGGCACTACTCAAAACTGAAGCAATGAGTAAAACAACATGAAACCTGCGACTACAAATTATGCTGAGATCACAATTATGCTCTAAAATCATCTTAATTATGAAGAAAAGAAAAAAATAAAATAAATTATGTGAGAATTTGTCCCTATCCGATTTCCACTTCATAGTTTATGAGGAGGATTTAAACTCATTTTAGTTATAAAGATGAAGAAAAAAACAGAAGAGATTTTGTGGGAGGTTTAGTATCCATCCACTATAAAGTTAAGATTTTATAAAGAATATTTAAAGATAAAAACTAATGGTGAGGAATAACAAGCTCAAATTTTATAAGGAATATTTAAAGGTAAAAGCTAATTGTAATGTATATAAATTTTCTCAAAAAGCATTCAAGATTAACAAAATCTATCACTATCCAGTAGACAATTCCTTGTTATTGGATGTGAATAATTTTTCCTTCAGCATATAAACGAGTCCAACCTAAATTCATTCTTATCCTTTAAAAAATGATTAACTAATGAAATTGAATAACAGTTATTTGAACCTTGGCACTACTAAGGAAGCACACAGAACAGAAACCAGGTCTGGAACTGTGATATCTTCGAACAGACTTCTGTAATCACTGTTGCAGATTTCAAAGGAAGTAGTTGGAGTATAAGTATGTCATCATCTACGTTACGAACATTAGAGATATATGCCATGAATAAATTGCCTTGTCTTGTTTAATGATATGGAATTTTCATTTGGTTTATTCCAATGGTATAGTTGGTTTTATAAACACATCTCAATTAATTGAGAAAATAAATTAATGAACATATTTAAAGTAATATCAGATATAACTGAGAAAAAATCAAATAAAAATCCAAACGACGAACAATAATGAAATGGAAATTATGAATGCCCAACTTTATACAACTCGAATAAACACAATGACATTACACTGTATAAAATATAATTTTCTGTTCGAGCTTAAGTTCGAAGAAGGGAAACCCATGGACTTCACCCTCCATGCTCCAGCCAAGATACAATTGGGCAACAATATCGCCCATTATTATTTTGAATTGACCCATACAGTCATTGACATCTCCTCGTTCGTACCAGTAATACTAAACCCATTGAAGTTGTTCATCGTTCATCCAGGGAATGAGGTAGCTCCCAAATCCCCAATTCACCTAAACCATCAATATGGTCAGATATACAAATGCAAGTTATCCATTGGTAAAACAATACCAGTGGAGACAACCTGTCAAGGTCACTACATGGTAAACAAGATTTAACAAGTTCTCTGGTTATACCCACATTTGCATCAAACCAGTTGCTCCCTCTACTGTCCACAACATAATCTTTTATTTCTCTTCTCGCTGCTAAAGCGCTGCAGCAAACCCAATTCCTCTACTGTCCACCACGTAATCTCTTATTGGCCTTCTTGCTACAAGACAGCTATAGAGATCTATTTCCTGATGTCTTACTAGTTGGGCCTCAACCTTGTAGTACATGAACAATCATGACTGTCATCTCTTCGTTTTAGAGTTCCAGGCATCCAGTCCACACTCATGATTGTGAATAAGAAGTAAGAGATTGGGTAAGTAGATGATCATTGCATACTAATGTAATCATATCGTCACCCTTCCAAAGATAGTTCAGCACCGCAATGCAATATTGAGACATCCAAATAAGTTCACAAGGGGTAAACCGATTTTCCGCCAAATTTTCATGAAGACACCCATTTCAACAAACAAATTCTCGTAACAGATTACGCGTTCTTCATGCTCCACTGCGAAGTTCGCACAACCTTAACCCTAAACAATAGATTGCTCGTCAATCCATTATAGCCTCTATCGTGAGTGAATGAACATATTTCAAGTAATATCAGATATAACCGAGAAAAATCAAATAAAAATCCAAACAACGAACAATAATGAAATTGTAAATTATGAATGCCCAACCTTTATATTAACCGAATAAATTCACAACATTACATTGTATAAAATATAATTCTATGTTCGAGCTATTAGGAAGAAGGGAAACTCATGGACTTCACCCTCCATGGATACAGCTCATTTGGTCTAAACTCCAGCCAAGATACAATTGGGCAACAATATCGCCCATTATTATTTTGAATTGACCCATACAATCATTGACATCTCCTCGTTTAGTATCCATCCACTATAAAGTTAAAATTTTATAAATAATATTTAAAGATAAAAACTAATGGTGAGGAATAAGAAGCTCAAATTTTATAAGGAATATTTAAAGGTAAAAGCTAATTGTAATGGATATAAATTTTCTCAAAAAGCATTCAAGATTAACAAAATCTATCACTATCTAGTAGACAATTCCTTGTTATTGGATGTGAATAATTTTTCCTTCAGCATATAAACGAGTCCAACCTAAATTCATTCTTATCCTTTAAAAAATGATTAACTAATGAAATTGAATAACAGTTATTTGAACCTTGGCACTACTAAGGAAGCACACAGAACAGAAACCAGGTCTGGAACTGTGATATCTTCGAACAGACTTCTGTAATCACTGTTGCAGATTTCAAAGGAAGTAGTTGGAGTATAAGTATGTCATCATCTACGTTACGAACATTAGAGATATATGCCATGAATAAATTCCCTTGTCTTGTTTAATGATATGGAATTTTCATTTGGTTTATTCCAATGGTATAGTTGGTTTTATAAACACATCTTAATAAATTGAGAAAATAAATTAATGAACATATTTCAAGTAATATCAGATATAACTAAGAAAAAATCAAATAAAAATCCAAACAACGAACAATAATGAAATGGAAATTATGAATGCCCAACTTTATACAACTCGAATAAACACAATGACATTACATTGTATAAAATATAATTTTATGTTCGAGCTTAAGTTAGAAGAAGGGAAACTCATGGACTTCACCCTCCATGGATACAGCTCATTTGGTCTAAACTCCAGCCAAGATACAATTTGGCAACAATATCGCCCATTATTATTTTGAATTGACCCATACAATCATTGACATCTACTCGTTCGTACCAGTAATACTAAACCCATTGAAGTTGCTCATCGTTCATCCAGGGAATAAGGTAGCTCCCAAATCCCCAATTCACCTAAACCATAAATATGGTCAGATATACAAATGCAAGTTTTCCATTGGTAAAACAATACCAGTGGAGACAACCTATCAAGGTCACTACATGGTAAACAAGTTTTAACAAGTTCTCTGGTTATACGCACATTTGCATCAAACCAGTTGCTCCCTCTACTGTCCACAACATAATCTTTTATTTCTCTTCTCGCTACTAAACCGCTGCAGCAAACCCAATTCAACATAATCTTTTATTTCTCTTCTCGCTACTAAAGCGCTGCAGCAAACCCAATTCCTCTACTGTCCACCACGTAATCTCTTATTGGCCTTCTTGCTACAAGAGAGCTATAGACATACATTTCTTGATGTCTTACTAGTTGGGCCTCAACCTTGGAGTACATGAACAATCATGACTGTCATCTCTTCGTTTTAGTGTTCCAGGTATCCAGTCCACACTCATGATTGTGAATAAGCAGTAAGAGATTAGGTAAGTAGATGATCGCTGCAGGTACAATACTATTGGAATCTATTACTGCTTCAGTCTCTTCCAGCACAGTCTCGTCAAGCACTGCAAATGCAATATTGAGACATCCAAATAAGTTCACAAGCAGAAACTGATTTCTCTGCCAAATTTTCATGAAGACACCCATTTCAACAAACAAATTCTGCAACAGGACACAGTGCTCTTTCATGCTCCACTGCGAAGTTTGCACAACCCTAACCCTAAACAATAGATTGCTCTGTCAATCCATTATAGCCTGAGCTGTGAGTGAATGAACATATTTCAAGTAATATCAGATATAACTGAGAAAAAATCAAATAAAAATCCAAACAACGAACAATAATGAAATGGAAATTATGAATGCCCAACTTTATACAACTCGAATAAACACAATGACATTACATTGTATAAAATATAATTCTATGTTCGAGCTTAAGTTAGAAGAAGGGAAACTCATGGACTTCACCCTCCATGGATACAGCTCATTTGGTCTAAACTCCAGCCAAGATACAATTGGGCAACAATATCGCCCATTATTATTTTGAATTGACCCATACAATCATTGACATCTCCTCGTTTAGTATCCATCCACTATAAAGTTAAAATTTTATAAAGAATGTTTAAAGATAAAAACTAATGGTGAGGAATAACAAGCTGAAATTTTATAAGGAATATTTAAAGGTAAAAGCTAATTGTAATGGATATAAATTTTCTCAAAAAGCATTCAAGATTAACAAAATCTATCACTATCCAGTAGACAATTCCTTGTTATTGGATGTGAATAATTTTTCCTTCAGCATATAAACGAGTCCAACCTAAATTCATTCTTATCCTTTAAAAAATGATTAACTAATGAAATTGAATAATAGTTATTTGAACCTTGGCACTACTAAGGAAGCACACAGAACAGAAACCAGGTCTGGAACTGTGATATCTTCGAACAGACTTCTGTAATCACTGTTGCAGATTTCAAAGGAAGTAGTTGGAGTATAAGTATGTCATCATCTACGTTACGAACATTAGAGATATATGCCATGAATAAATTCCCTTGTCTTGTTTAATGATATGGAATTTTCATTTGGTTTATTCCAATGGTATAGTTGGTTTTATAAACACATCTTAATAAATTGAGAAAATAAATTAATGAACATATTTCAAGTAATATCAGATATAACTGAGAAAAAATCAAATAAAAATCCAAAGAACGAACAATAATGAAATGGAAATTATGAATGCCCAACTTTATACAACTCGAATAAACACAATGACATTAAAGTCTGCAACTCCTTAATCTGAAAGTTCTGAGAAACAGGGAAAGGAAGTGAGGTTACTAACCACTAAAGTGAGACAGATAGTTTCAGACAAGTCCTTACAAATGTCCCAGGGAGCTTGTAAAAATGCAGGGTAATAAACGTTTTCTACACCTTTTCTTCTCAATTTGACTCTCGGATTCATTCAAACTCTGCTCCATGCCATAGACTGCAAACTGATTCTGAGAGCAAGGATCTCTAAGATGGGGCTTGACCTCTAGATTCCCATGATCTTGTCTATGAATGTTCATCAATGGAGCCACTTTCACTGGAGAGTAATTTGGCTTCACGCTGTTTGTAGGAAGCTTGGAGGCCAAATCTGCAATCTTGGCTCTTGTGGCTTCAAGGCATGCTGATGTCGATGTTTATGATGCCAATGTCTGCTGTGATTTCTCTAATATGCTCTGCAAATATTTACCCTGCGCCTCTATTCTCAACTGCAAGCGCCTTTGAACCTACATTAACATTTACAAGAGATAGATTCCATTCAGTCATCAGGTAATTGAAACAGGGGAGAGATATTATGTTCGTCGATTTGCATAATTTCAGAAAAAAAAACGTCATACCTCTAGCTGGTCATGGAGTCTTCTCTGAACTTCTATCTGAGCTCTCAGAGCATCAGCAATCTGCATTGCTATGTAAACATAATGATAATCAGAAAATCAGTTCAAAACCAAAGGAATCAATTGAACTCCAGAAGTCGTCCAATATGACAAGAAATTTCTTCTTACTCTGCCGGAGAGATGCATACAATCTCATCTTCCTTTGTTCAACAGTAGAAGTTTCCTCCAGATTTAATCCCACTTCCTTACCAATAGAAGTCTGTAACTCCTTAATCTGAAAGTTCTGAGAAACAGGGAAAGGAAGTGAGGTTACTAACCACTAAAGTGAGACAGATAGTTTCAGACAAGTCCTTACAAATGTCCCAGGGAGCTTGTAAAAATGCAGGGTAATATAATTTTCTATGGAGAGGTACTTCAATAGGTTCTTTTTTGAGCTGAAAATCTCAACCATTCCTATTATCATTGGGGTGTGAAAGGTGAGGGTAGGAGATGAAATTCTGTAATTTGAGGATGGGGATGGGATGAGGCTCTCTTATTTGAGCATATGGATAGGTGAATCTGTGTAACTTCCAACAATGATAATTGGAAGCATCCTGTGACTACCAGACATTTTTTCAATGATTTTAAAATTCCAATTTAGAAATCTACTAACCATCATTGCTTCTGTCGACGCCGACTTCTCTGTGGGGCTGCTTCCCAAGCCTGTATTTCTGCAACAATCAATCAGCACATGAGACAGTGTCAGGTTGCTGAAATAGGTGCAATTATGAGTTTTGGGGATACCATGGAAAATTGGTGATCTGGCTATGGACTGATTCTTGCTGCGTCGTAGTCCTCAGGAAACATGGCACAGCAGAGAAAACAAAATTTTAAATTAGGATCTGGCAAATCATCATAACTCCATTTTAATTTTGTATACATCTCTGCATCAATAGTCTCGTGAGTGATTGGAAAGGCGGGATCTGCATTTTTCATCATCATCAAAGCACGACTCCACTCATCATTCGTCTTTTTGGATCTCATCGCTGCAACTATCACATTTATTGCCAAAGGCAAACCTTTGCACTCTATGGCAATATCTCTAGCTATAGCCTCCTCTATATTACTCCCAGTAACATTCCCATTTCTAAAAGCTCCACTTCTAAATAACTCCCAGCCTTCTTCTTTGGACAAGGGGCATACCTCCACAGAGTTTTCAAGCTCCCCCATTCTTGCAATGACATTTTTGTTGCGACTGGAGATTATGATTTTTCTTTGATTATCAATGCCAAACCCAACGCCCACTTCTTCATGCAGATCAATTGCACTCCAGAAGTCGTCCAATATGACAAGAAATTTCTTCTTACTATGCCGGAGAGATGCATACAATCTCATATTCCTTTGTTCAACAGTAGAAGTTTCCTTCAGATTTAATCCCACTTCCTTACCAATAGAAGTCTGCAACTCCTTAATCTGAAAGTTCTGAGAAACAGTAAACCAAATAACGACATCAAAGATACCACTGACCTGCTGCTTGTAGGTGTTGTGGATGACTTTCAGCAACGAGGTCTTGCCAACTCCCCCCATGCCGTACACGCCAATCACGCGAGATTGGAAATGAGGGTCGGTGAGCCATTTCTGCAGCTGATCCTGAGTAGTTCGAATGCCGGACCCTCTGAAATCGGAGTCTGGCACAGGTTGAAGCAGCAGCTCTGCCTGAGGTGCTGCAGCAGACACAATCTGCGGAGTCATGGCATGTATTGAGCAAACCCTATGGAGCTCTTGAATGAGGGCATCATATGTAACCTTCCAAGCTCTAACTTGCGTGGGGAGGTTGAGGTTCCTGAGGCGCTCATACCACGCTCTCTCTCTATGTCGATTGGCCCGATTGATCAGATCTTCAGCCTCTTGAAGGGCTTTCTCCATCTTTGTTAAAATTCTTTCCAATGGCTCCTCCATCCTCTTCTGCTGGTCTTCAAACTGGTGAACTCCAGAAGTCGTCCAATATGACAAGAAATTTCTTCTTACTCTGCCGGAGAGATGCATACAATCTCATCTTCCTTTGTTCAACAGTAGAAGTTTCCTCCAGATTTAATCCCACTTCCTTACCAATAGAAGTCTGCAACTCCTTAATCTGAAAGTTCTGAGAAACAGTAAACCAAATAACGACATCAAAGATACCACTGACCTGCTGCTTGTAGGTGTTGTGGATGACTTTCAGCAACGAGGTCTTGCCAACTCCCCCCATGCCGTACACGCCAATCACGTGAGATTGGCAATGAGGGTCGGTGAGCTATTTCTGCAGCTGCTCCTGAGTAGTTCGAATGTCGGACCCTCTGAAATCGGAGTCTGGCACAGGTTGAAGCAGCAGCTCTGCCTGAGGTGCTGCAGCAGACACAATCTGCGGAGTCATGGCATGTATTGAGCAGACCCTATGGAGCTCTTGAATGAGGACATCATATGTAACCTTCCAAGCTCTAACTTGCGTGGGGAGGTTGAGGTTCCTGAGGCGCTCATACCACGCTTTCTCTCTATGTCGATTGGCCCGATTGATCAGATCTTCAGCCTCTTGAAGGGCTTTCTCCAGCTTTGTTAAAATTCTTTCCAATGGCTCCTCCATCCTCTTCTGCTGGTCTTCAAACTGGTTGCGAATATTTTTCAACATTTGTTGCACAAGGCTAAAGTTGGTTCCCAGAATTTCTATGTTTCTGTCCAACCTATTAATATCTTCCAGCTTCTGGAAAATCGCAGTAACAATGTTGCCTGTGGCGTTCGCCGCCACTCCCCCAATTAAATTTTCTGCTATACCTGATATAGAGACTGCCATCGCTGATAGCAAAGGGAGAACCAGAATCGGAATCAGTACTGGAACTGGGACGAAGCAAAAGGCTACAGGAATTGACGCTCGGAACTGTAAGCTGGTTGGTTCTCTTGCTTGAACAAGCGCCGAAGCCAGTGGTCACGCCATAGATATCTGCTACCCCCTTGGCTTTCTCGTGCACCCACAACGAACACCTCTCAACCAATTCTCTGCAATAACCGGGTTCTCTTGCTTGAACAAGCGCCGAAGCCAATGGTCACGCCATAGATATCTGCTACCCCCTTGGCTTTCTCGTGCACCCACAACGAACACCTCTCAACCAATTCTCTGCAATAACCAGTCGCAACTGCCTCGGTTTTCCATCTAGGGTTGAAAATGTTTGAATCGTCTAACATCCAATCTAATGGTTTCACATTATGACACGATGCACATCAGCAAAGTTGTTTTCAAATAAGAACGCCTTACGGCGTAATTATTATAGTTATTATAACTAGCAATTGCACCTAATGTTGCAAAGGAAACGCCGTAAGGAAAATGCTAGAAGGAGATGAATTGTAATTAATTTGATGTGTCATTTTATATGGAAAAGAAGACATAATTATATTTTTGAAACTCGACAAGATGAAATGCAAAATTGGTTTAAACTGTAAAACTTAAAAAAGTTGGAGAAAATATTGAAGACACCTAGTTGCAGACTTGAAGCTTGTTTTGAGAACATGAAAATAGAACTTTTAGTTTCATGGTTTATTGTTCTCCAATTATTGAACAATAGAAACAGACTCACTTATGTGATCAAACAGGTGACAGATCAGATAATGGAGAAACAAGTCTCAAATATGAAGGTTTGCTAGGATGCCTTATCATGACACTTTCACTTGACATTTACCACAGTTTTCTTGTTTGTTGTAAAATGGCAAAGGCCAGGGCTCAAACATAACTCTATGCTTATCACACAATGGTGTTTTCACTGCGGGAGGCCTTTATTAGTAGTTTAACAGTTAACCATGATAGTAAAAAAATTGCTTGATATTTATAAGAATCCTTTTTAAAAAAACATCCTTGAGCTGAAACAGGTCCACAAATAGGGGATGAGACATGTCCAAAAATAGGGGATGAGACAGGAGGTGTTTGTGCGCCGGAGACAAGTTTAGTTTCAGGGCCCAATGAAAATTTTCTCATTGGTTCAGAAACAGGAATGTGCAAGGAGACAGGATTTGGTGGAGCTAAAATTTCCTCAGAAGAGCTAACAACCCTTGGCAACAACTTATGTGGTGATATAGTAGCAGGGGGAGACATGTTATTGTATGAAATTTTCATAGCTTGGGACATACAATCTGGAACTGAGTTAGTAATAATTGGCGTCGTGTCTACTGGAGGAAGTAAGACAGGTACAACTGATCCAAAACAAATATGGCTTGGAGATGACGACACTGGTGAGACAGATTTCTTTCCATCGTCTGTATGATTATTTTTCTCCAGTGGACTTCCAGCAACTGCAGAAGAAGCTGCCAAGCATGATTTCAAAGAGATTATAGTATGATGTTCCCCTGAATTGGTCTGATTTGACACCGGTGATAATGGCTGCAATTGAATTCCCACCCAGGGAGGAAAAAGGAAAAACTCAGTTAGTCACTATTTTTCTTTCAGTGGGGAAAATATCCAAATCATAGGAAGACCATGCAGAAGGAGAAGCTCAGTGTACAGTCACTAATCATGCCAGGGTAACAAAGATATTTATATTAGTACGTATTGGCAATTGTAACATTACACCCTAATATGAAGAAAATGTATCTTGCTCATCATTGTACCATGTATGCATGTTTAGCTCTTTCTGTTAGTTCTCTGTATTTCAGATTGGGTAAGAGTATAAATCTGTATTACAGTGACATTTGCCTTGCAGGGGACATGATAGAGTTTTTCTCAACTGCCCTTCGTTCTTTCCTAGTATTATAATATCTTCACTTTTCTTTTCAACCTAAGCTGAAATAAAGATAACTTGAAATAAGAAGACAAGATGCAAGACAAAATGCCAGAGTATTTTTAAACTCATAGGAGGTTGTGACTGGTTGATTCCAGGACTCTTGACGGTAACATTTCCTGCAAGTTTATGTGGTTCGAAGCTGCCAGAATCCTTCTCCCCCTTACCACTAGTAGCATTATTTTGTTCGAATTTCAGGGACCAATTAGCATTTGCATTCTCCATCGAATGACCTAACTCACGGAACGAGCCCTTCGATTTGCAACCTTGATTTCAGGTGGTTAACCTACTGGGGTGACTATAGCACTAATTTCGTTCATTGTTAACACTGAGATTTCACTTCAATTTAATAAATCAACAGTTCGGTTATCAACATCGATTCACCGTGATTACACTAATTTGTCCAATACGTACAAATCACCCAGAGCTCAATTAAATGAATGTGCATTCTCAATTCCCACAATCAAATCTTCTGATAGTAATAACTACCACATTATTCCTATTGCAGAATTAAATTTCACACAGGAAAAATGAAAATTGTACTTTTGCTAATCCATGAATGTCATCTCCAATGGAGCTTTGCTTCCAAATTCAGGCTGTAAACCTGACACACAAAAAGATCATCTTGGTTTTACCTTATTAATAATTGAAGAGAGAATTCTCTAGTGTGGAATCTTAATCATTACACTGCACATATTTGTGATCGTAAATGAAGCCAGGAATAAGAAGCGGCTGAAAAACAAAATTCCAAACATTTCATACTCTTCCAGTAGTTCTCTTGAGTTCTTTAAGAATTCACCTAGAGAAATGGCTCAACAAAACTCCAAACTTTCCATCCTCTTCCAGTAGTTCTCTTTAGTTCTTTAACGACTCACATAGAGGAATGGCTCAAATGACACTCTATGGTTATTAGGCATTAATGTTCTCACAGTGGCTTGAAGGGTATGGTATTTTCTTGGTATCTCCTTAGATGTTTTCCTTTGCCTAAGATCCAACAAAAGCAGGTGCAATGGTCCATCCATCCGGGTGAACCTCAACTGTCCAATTGTATGCCCTGCAACTGATAGATGCTCACCCTGTAGCTTGGCTTGGAGGATGGAAGATCATATATATATATATAGACCATACGTAATTGTTAAATAAAACTAAAAAATGCTTCAACAATTCTGGACCACAACAATCATTGGATCACAGCACAAGCAAATAGCATGCAAATTGGTGGTAAAAAAATTCTATTTTATACTGCAATGACTCAAACAAAATAATAGTTCATGATAATCCTGAACCCGTTTTCCACTTGTTCTCTTAAAATCTCAAAGAATTAAATAAAAAACCACATTAGATTTAAAAGCAAAAAAAAAAAAGCTACTGAGTTCCGGGCCGGGAACACTTTTCTATCGTGTCCTTCTAAACCAACTTAGAAGCAGGGCAAAGCTTTTAGCTTCATGGCTCAATGTTTTCCACCTATTGAACAATAAAAACAGATTGATTTACATGACTTTATAGGTGATAGATGAGAAAGATGATAAATAAAAAAACACACTGGGTTAAAAGAAAAATACAATAAAACTGAGTTTCAGGGCAGGAGCCCTACTCTGCCCCGTCCTCCCAAACCAACTTAAAGGTAGGGAAAAGCTTTTAGTTTCATGGTTTATTGTTCTCCAATTATTAACAATAGAAATAGACTCACTTATGTGATCAGACAGGTGACAGATCAGATAATGGAGAAAAAAGTCTCAAATATCAAGGTCTTCTAGGATGCCTTATCATGACACTTTCACTTGACATTTACCACAGTTTTCTTGTTTGTTGTAAACTGGCAAAGGCCTGGGCTCAAACATAACTCTATGCTTATCATACAACGGTGTTTTCGGGAGGCCTTTATTAGAAGTTTAACAGTTAACCATGATAGTAAAAAAATTGCTTGATATTTATACGAATCTTTTTTAAAATAGCATCCCTGAGCTGAAATAGGTCCACAAATAGGGGATGAGACACGAGGTGTTTGTGCGCCGGAGACAAGTTTAGTTTCAGGGCCCAATGAAAAGTTGCTCATTGGTTCAGAAACAGGAATGTGCAATTCTTTCCTAGTATTATAGTATCTTCACTTTTCTTTTCAACCTAAGCCGAAATAAAGATAACTTGAAATAAGAAGACAAGATGCAAGACAAAATGCCAGAGTATTTTTAAACTCATAGGAGGTTGTGACTGGTTGATTCCAGGACTCTTGACTGTAACATTTCCTGCAAGTTTGTGTGGTTCGAAGCTGCGAGAAACCTTCTTCCCCTTACCACTGGTAGCATTATTTTCTTCTCTGGAAGGATCCTCTGCAACGGTATTGCTTTCTTTACCCCAAGGTTTTGTCCAATCCATTCTATTCCAAGCAGAACCCATGTTCTATGTAGAAATAGTTGAACCAATAAAAACATTGGTTGGCAATGGAAAGGCATCAGCAGAATGACCTAGTTTAGTAGATTTTGTACCAAGACCTAGATCCATTCCAAAATTCTTACCCCGTGAGGATGTAATGCCGCTTGATTGCCATGCAAAAATTTTTGAAGGTGATTGAAATGTATGAACTTTTCATAGCTTGGGACATACAATCTGGAACTGAGTTAGTGATAATTGGCATCGTGTCTACTGGAGGAAGTAACATAGGTATAGCTGATCCAAAACAAATATGGCTTGGAAGATCTAGTGTGACAGAAGTTAACAACCAGCAGAAATCAAGTTGAAGTGCCTAAATAAAAACCAAGAAAAAAATAAGTATGTATATGCAAACTATAATTTGTAAATTGTCCAGTGTTAGTTATGAAAAATTTAAAACCCACCTCAAGATAAAAACACTGGGATAAAGAAGCCATGGACGTAGCATTGATTCCTTCACAATTATGCATCCTCAGATCAACAAGCCTTGGCATTCTCACAGCCTTAAGATCAAATGAGAAATTGATTTAGTAAAACATCATATAGAAATATTTAAGAGAAAAATTATGATCAAGTGTCTACACATCCTTAGTAACTTTGTTTATTGAAGAGAGTCATAACACAACCTCTAGTGAAATATTTGGGCAGTAGGACGCATCAAGAATACGGAGATCTGTACAAGCAGCTGCAATTTCTCTGAGTGTATCATCACTAACATAAGATAAATTGGATATATCCAAGGACTGTAATAATGGACATGATATAGCTGCACCACGAACTCCTGGATCTGAAAGCTTATGGCATGAAGATACATCAAGCTCTCGAAGAAGAGGGCATGACAATATGGCAGATGAAATGCCTCAGCGCTTAAGCAACAACGTTTCCAGCAGAGAACAACTTCACAATTTTCATAATATCTTTCTTACAATGTTCTTGTAGCTCTTGGACAAATCTACAAAACTGATGTCAAATATACCTGACAGAGATTCGAAGCGCTCGACATCGCAAAACCTCAAGATAACGTAAAGACTCATGATGAATGTGTATCTCTTGAGTACCGCCTCTCTCCAAAGAAGCTTCAGTGATTATCAACCGGTTCAACACAGGAAAATCGGCCAATAAGCTAAAAAATGCATCACTTAAAGTTCCCCGATATATAGTTAACACCTCAAGACTCCTACATATCAAGGAATTATGTGAGGAGAAATAGACACAGGGCACATCTTTGATCATGATACTGAGTACATGAAGAATGGGATGAAAATAACTTAAAAATAAGCAACCTCACCTAAGAGTACGCAATGCTTCACGGACAGGAATATCCAAAAGAGAACCTGGAAGATGCAGTTCTACAACCTTTGTATACCTACGACACAGTTTAGCAACTGTCCAGATACAAAGTAAATCATATCAGAAATCTAGAACCATGAAAGAAAAATTATAGGTCATATGCACATTCACTGTTCAGTAACATTCACAATCTGTTTCCAGTACCAAACAACTTAGACATCATTAAGGTAATTAGCAAGTACCTTGCTCTGCAGTAATTTGACAATTCTCTAAATTCAAACATCTCCAGAAGTCTTCATGAACACTAGCAGCATGCCACTGCCTGCATACTAGACCAGTTGTACACAGGGTTTTATGGTCTAGAAAAGAGAAGACCTGCGATATTAATTTAGAATTTAGTTATATACCAAGTGGCATTTCATAATGTCAAATGATGGATTCAATTTAATAATTTACTTTCAGATTTACAATTTTACATTCATGATTGCAGAAATGTCAAATGATAATTATGATTCATAATAGTCTAATACGAAAATAGGTTCATATTTAGATGTATATTTCATAATTATAAAGATTTACTATTTACTAACTTAGTTATTGACATATTGTTGGGATTTCATTTTTTATTTTTATATATTAAATTTTTAATAATTTTATAATTTTCATGACTCTAACGTCCCCTGTTTCCCGAAATTTCCCTAAATTTTGGGGTTGCTTATATATGTCCCCCTTGTGCATATCCCCGCTCCCGTGTTTCCCCATCCCGCGTTTCAATGGTGAGGTCGAAGGAGAAAGCCTTACATGTATTCAGAGGTTGGTGCACAATGATATAGAAACAGATGCCTGACAGAGATGAATAGGAGGGCTGTCATTTGAATGATGAACAAAGGAACAAATTACTCCATCGGCTGAATCATGCAGTAGGACTCTACCTCGATCCTGCATTTTTTTACTGCTGTGATTTTAATTTCAATGGTGAGGCTCATGGAGTCCTTACATGTATGGACAGGTTGGTGCATGTATAGATGAGTGCATAATGATATAGAAACAGATGGAGATTAACAGGAGGCCTTTTGTCATTTGAATGATGAACAAAGGAACAAATTACTCCATCGACTGAATCATGCAGCAGGACTCTACCTCGATCCTGCATTTTTTTACTGCTGTGATTTTAATTTCAATGGTGAGGCTCATGGAGTCCTTACATGTATGGACAGGTTGGTGCATGTATAGATGAGTGCATAATGATATAGAAACAGATGGAGATGTATAGGAGGGCTATTCATTTATTTGGATTTGACACGACAATCCAAGCAAGGGAAACTACAATGGCATGTAGGCAATGTAGTTTTTAAAGACAAGCTTCAATGTTTTTTTGTTTTGTTTAATTTATTTTTTATTATTTCGTGTCATTTATTTCTTGTCCCTTTTTCTTATTTTCTTTAGACATTCAGTGGAAAAACACCACAATTACAAAACTTTCTGTTCAATCTTAAGTCTTGACTCAACATCAATAGACAGATAATATGTGATGAGCTAAGTTACATGACACAAGGACATGAGACACAGAGGACACGTACATACCAGTATTTGACATGAGACAGAGCGACCCCGGAAACAGGGGGACACGTTATATATATATATATATATATATATATATATATATATATATATATATATATATATATATATATATATATATATATATATATATATATATATATATATATATATATATATATATAAATACTGAAATATAGTGCCTGATCCATATTTTTTAGAAATTAGAACATCTACAGATATGAATCATGATGATATCTATTTAGTATTTACTAGTTAGTTTATTAATTTACTACATCAATGATGTTCACAGTTCAATTTTTGTTGTTCATGTTATTAACATTTGTTCAAGCACATAAGAAACTACTAACTAGAAATTTAGAAATATCATGATTGATAAAATAAAACTAGAAATTTAGAAGAACTCATGAACTACGCTCTTAATGTGAAGTTGTGAGCAATGCACTTGAATCTGGCGGTATTCCTCACACTGCACAGCAAATATGATTTCAATGGGGAGCAAACTTGACTTCAACGGCGAACAATGACAAAAAAATCCCAAAAATAAACCTTGTTGTTGGTTTTCAATGTCACTTTTCATGGGACACGTGTCCTAAAAGCCAAAAACATTAGGACACGTTTTTGCCACATCCAAAGCACGTGTCTCAATTGGAGGACACGAAAAAAACTTTTTCGACATGTTTTTGGGCACGTTTCGTGTCCAACACGTGAAATAAGGAACACGAGACCCTGAGGGATGTGTCTTGTGACTTAGGTGATGTATTATCTGGCATATAACGTATCTTATATATCCATAGTCTTTTTATATTCATGAGACAATGTAATCTGGTCCTGATAATAGGGATTATGAATCAGTGTTACAAGGTCAAAACAACTCATCTTGGTTATAGAACTTAAAATTGAGGGGAAATATGGGTCGTAGAATAATTCACTCCAATACAGTAAAGCAACATTAAGCTCAGACCAATAGGAAAGTAACTGCCACCCAATAGTTAGTGGGCAATGTGATTGTGATCTGATAGTTAGCAAATGGCAATTTACCAAAAAAAGGTAAAAAATTGATTCACAGGGACATCTCGTTATAAGTCACCAAACACACGGATGATACAACAGCATAGGACAAAAAGCTAAATAGTTCACATCGTAATTCCCATCAAATCATCGAATATACATTACCAAACAACTATTTATAGAGAAAAAAGCAACAAAAAATCTCAACTAAATAAGCAGTTATAATTTAATGGCTTGCAGGTGGCAATTTCATTAAAATGGCTGCAGTGAATTTTAAGGCATGAAATAATTTACTATCAGTCCACTCCAGTTTTAGCATGCATCAGACTAATAATCTATTATGTAAAAATAATATAATGTATTGTTTGAGCTAAGCTTCAATGACTTGGTCAAAATTTAAAAACTGGGTAACCAATTAACAGCATAGAGTTTCCCTCAAGGTTTGGTCAGACATGGGTTCCTGGCTGGAAACTAGTATTCGTGATTCAATCCCCCGATGTGAAACATATATAGCAGATCAAACTCATAACCCAGCATACACTTATCTATTCTTCATCCAGAGACAGCTATAATGGGTTGGTCTTTACCTTCGGCTTAGATACGCTGCCTAGGGCACACTGCATACGATTAGCTAACTATGATCTATTACAAGACATGACAAAAATCGGCTGCATAAACACACCCACAAGTTCTTCTAACGGATTGAACCCAAGTCTCTGTGGAGATAGCTCACTTGACTCACCACTTGACCAAAAATCAAATGATCAGATTCATCCATAATTAACATGGCTGAGAGTCTAACAATAAATCATGCCTCATGCCTCAGAACATATTGCAGGGAAACCAGCACATACAATAAACAACGGACAATATAAGAAACCAGCACATACAAGAAATAATACTCCAATTCTTAAAGCCGCATGTACTCAAACCAATTGAAAGGGTCTCTTCAGTAAACCCCAAAAAGTGGATCTTTACATCTATTCTCATGCCAAATGAATCAGAACGGGCCTAATAATAGCCAACAAGCAAACCCTCATTGCATCAGAACATCATAAATAGTTTTTAAAACCTAGAGACTGAAAAAACTTCAGAGGTCTAATGCGTCCAACAAGTTTCAGTTACATTGAGTTCATACACAAAGTTTTGCAATCGCCAAGGAGGGAAATGAATTTTTCAACCCCAAGCACCCATTTCGGCCCTAGTTTTAGGATTTGAGAAAAAAACGAAACCCCAAAAAGGGAATTTCATGGCTGGAATGATTGAATTGACAGAAAGAACTTACAGGGATGGGATGAAGAGCTTCCTCTCCTCCTCCTCCTCCTGCATCTCCTTCTCCAACCTAGCCAATCTCTTCTCTTCAGCCTTCCTCCGGGCTTTTTCCCCCTTTGTCCCTTGAGAATTGCATCCTTCTTCACTCTTCCTTGAGCAGGCCTTCACACCAGAACTCAAACCCTCTTCATCCCCCAAAGAGCCCCTTTTAAATACCCTTCTCCAAACCCACCTGATCCAAAAGAAGCCTAATCCTACAATTCTCATAAAGATAATAACAACTCTGGGATACGTCTCGCAAGCCGAACACTCCTCCGTTCCCCCAAAAACATCACCAAGAAGATTCCCATTGCTGCCCAAACAATCTGTCCTTCCCCTGAGCCAGGAATCGCTCACTGACCACTCCTTAAGCCAGCCCTTCCCATTCCATGCCTTGGTATTCTTCCCTCCGTAGAGGCTTGCAACAGGGATGCGAATTTGCGTAATACCGCCTTTGATCAGAACACCGTTAGACTGGATTTCGGGACCAGCAATAGCAGGTGCAATACCCGGTATATCCAAAACCGGCCGCCACGAAACATGCTCGCAGTATGTACACATAAACCTGCCCCCTGCAGGGTTTTGATCCCTATAAGCTGTTAAGCAATTCCTACACCTGCGGGTCGCTTCTTTGCGCCACTTTGCGGCCTCTAGTGCCTGAATCCTCCTCCTGTCCTGCAAAACCGCACTCCTCCTCTCCTTCCACGACATCAACCGCGGCCTCACTACCTGGTACCATCCAGGTATAACCAAGAGCAAGAAAATGCACACGAGGCGAGACGAAGTCGATCATAACAGTTGCATTTTCCAGCAGCAATGAGGCAGGCGCAGGGATTGTAACACTTATGCTTCTCTGAAATCCGAGAATGTACAGGTGAAGGGTCGCGCAATGCTTTACCTTCGACATTTTCTCTTTTCATAACTGCATTGTAAACTAACTTTTTCATCAAGGGTTGAAAATGTTTTAATCGTCTAACATATAATCTAAGGGTTTCATATTATGACGCGATGCACATCAGCAAAGTTGTTTTCAAATAATAACGCCTTACGGCGTAATTATTAATTTTATGTTGTTTCATTTTATTTTATTTTTATTATGTCTAGATGTGGCTCTCTCTAGCTCAATATGAAAAAAATGTTGTAATGTCTTGATCTATCATGTTAAACATTTTGACTTAGTAAAATTACATAAAAAAAATAAAAATAAAATTTAAATTAATAATAATTAAAATTACACTTAATATGAATGAAAATAAAATAAAATTAAAATTAATAATAATTAAAATTACACTTAATATGAATGATATAGAGACTCAATCACAAGGAAGGGTTTGCGGGCCCTTCCTCTCATCATCATGTATTTAGGGTGAAAAAAATCGATGGTGTTGTTCGTGACATTCTTGGTCGGTGAATGATGTGGAGATCGAGGCTTCCCAAGATTTTGGTCCGTTTTCGACATTCTCGGCTTCGTGAATGATGAGGAGATCGGGCTCTCGTGATTTTTATTTGTTTTTTGCTTTGTGGTGCTAAGGTGACCTCGAGATGCCTTAGGGTTTTTATATATTGGGTGTTTCTTTGTATTTTTTTATGGATGAAATTTATATTGTAGACTATGATCTCATAAAATTTCGAGGTAAATACATTTGGGTTAATACTCCAAAATTTATCCAATTTAGGGCTGAAATTTTATAGGATTTTGGGGTAAATATGGAATGGTTCCACAATTATCCATATCTTCCGGAATTTTTGGAGTGGAATGGGCTAGGGCTTGTTTTATTTTAGTGGAGAAAATTTTCACATGCAACCTCCATCGTTCACGTTTAGGCTCCAACGTCGATTGGTGGTTCTTAGGTCTAAATGTAAAAAATCATCTTGTATTTTATATTAACAATATGTTATATACGTACCTTTTTCTCGAGTTCTCAACACTTTCCTACCCTCTCTCTAGTTTCCTCTAAAGGTTTTTCTTTATGGGTTCATATGGGACCTCTTCTCGCTAATGGAGGAGGTTCTCTCGCAAAGATGTAACTCTTCAGGCTGTAACCCAACCTCAAGATCGGCTGTGGAGATTACTCCACCTATATCTAAGGGTATTCTTGGCACAACACACATTTCAAGACATGCAAAAGTGGTGCTCTAGTATTGTTGGTAGATGATAGAGGTGTTGAGCATGATTCCCCTAAAGTTCCCCCATTATCATATTCTTCATTTGATAGCAGCGTGCTAGATTGAATGAGAGAAGAAAGAAAAATGCATTAATCCACCTAAGCTTAAACTTTTTCCGTATGTGGATGTGGTAATGGAACTCGGAAACTTTTCTTTCGCAGAAATCGTTGGTTGGGAGAGCAAGTGGCTTAATTTTCAATTAATATTGTTCAAAGAATGGGTGGAGGTCTCATAAAGCTAAAGATAAAATTATGTCCAAAGGTTTTATTATGCCCAAAAGGTTGGATTAAACTTTCTTTTCGAGGGTGCAAAAGAAATAAGTTGATAATCACTCACGTCTAGTCAATGGACTTAACACCTATTTTGTTTAATTTTTGGTCTCCTACTTTTGATGACAAGGAACGTATGTATATTGTGCCTATATGCGCGTGTCTTATCAAATGAAATAAGAATTGAAACTAGAGATTATTCATATGAAAGCCTTGGATTATGAGGGGGTTCCTTTCTAGTGTAGGAGGTTCCATAAATGTTGTCATTTTTTGTATCCAATGCACTCACGGTAAATAAAAAAATTGATCAAAGGGTTTCAATGATGAATCTACTCATGAGGCTTATTTCTAAAAATATCCCTGAGGAGGTGATTTGAGAAAAATGAAGTAACTCCTCCATCAGATATTGGAGCTTCTACCAGAGGATCCTATGATGGAAATGAAAATGTGGTATTCTCGCAGCATCGAGGATGCAATTGGGACCAAGTTCAGACAGCTAACCGAACCTTCAATGGTGCCTATTCTAGTACTCCTCGTATTCCCCTTTCCTTTTTCATTTTTATTAGTTCTTTATGAACTTGGAAAATACTAGGAGTTGGTTTCATCTAATTCTCTATGCCTAGAATGTAGTCACACTCCTTTCTCCTACAATGGTTTCATGCCCTTTTCCTAAAGGTTCGTTTTCCATAGCCTCCCATGTGGTTTCGTAAATAGAGAATCCCATTTCATCTCTAAGGTTCAATAATATTTATATCATATTCAATTTAGTATTGTTCCCCCTCCCTTGGCTAGTTGTTTAAGTGCCTTCCAAGATACCATATTCTTCTAAAGGGAGTAGAGGAAGAGGTAGAAGATCCCATCTTTAATTGGGAAATGAAAGCTCAAGAAGATCTTGTTTTAGGTAGATAAATACCATTTCGGGGCCCTTAGAGCAAGGGATCCCTTAAGGGAGGTTCCTCAATGAAAATTATTTATTTCCATGTCGAGGGTTGGAAGGACCCTCCAAAAGACTTACCCTCACAATTTTTTTCTCAATTTGGTCTTGATATTATTTCTTACAAGAAACTTTGTGGGATGGTGCGGTTTCAAAAGGACAAGTATAGGGGACCTCGATAGATGGTCCGTGGAATTATTTTGGGATTATATGATCTTTTGGGAATGGATTTTCTTTGGGTTGTGGGGGAATCTAGAAGAACGGGTTGAGTTCTAGTAGATTTTAACTCTACTTTTATTGGTTTAATCCCCGTAATACAATACTCAATATTTTGAATATTTTCAACCCATTTCACTTTGCAATTGCATATATAAGGTTATGGAAAATATTATTGCTCTTAGACACAAGCCTATCCTTTCAAGATTTAGGAAAACGAAACAATTTGGCTTCCTTGGAGGGTTGAAAAATCCACTTAAGCGATCGAAGTAGTGTAGAATTATTCAAAATTTACAAACTCCACAAGCTCGTGGTGCGATTTTAAAGATCAATCTTTTCAAAAGCGTATGATCATGAGAACTAGGTCTACATTTTCCTTCTATTATCTCATTTATGATTCTTAAAATGATTTCATTAACTATATCATGGGTTGTGTATTTTTAGTTCCCTTGTTGTGCTCTTAATGGCTCATACTTCCCTTTCTTTCATCCACCAAAAGGTATAATATAGGGGTACCCACTCTCCCTCTATTAATCTTTCTGGGGCAGCATAAGGCCTTAGCTCTGCTGGTCGCCGAGGCTAAACACCAAGGTGAGTTTAAAGGTATTGCATTATCCCCAAACTTGGTTATTACTCATATATGTTTTTTTAATGATATACTCTTATTCTGCATTGGAGATCTTAATGATATAAATAAACTTTCATAAATCCTTGATTTATATTATCTGAAACCGACATGATCATCAACAACAAGAAATATAAAATTTGTGTGCAAAATATAGAGGAGCAAGGAGGTGCTCCTTCGAGGAACTCTTTTCCATTTGAGATTCAAGGCTTTGAGGAGGGTCTCAAATACTGGTGTCTAGTTGAAGCCTAACAATTACGGAAGAATATTGGCTGTGGCTTATTGGAAAAATTCAAGAAAATATTGAAATGTTGGTGTCATCTATGGCTCTCCTATGTTTTTCATCTTGTCCTTGTAAAATTGGTGTTGGAAGTGATTCTAGTTTATTAGACGTTCTTCCCTTGGAATCTAAACAACATTCTTGAGAGGTCGAGGATATGATTCAAATTTTTATGGGAAGCGATGAAGGATCAATTATTTACCTCTGCATGATGGACAAAAATAAAAGTTCCTAAAATGTTTAGAGGATGGGGTTTGAAAACATCTTTCTTTTTCCAAATGCTATGGTTGCTAAATGTGGTTTGAGGTCATAACAATCCCTCTCTCTTGGACACTAGTGCTTTATCACAAATATATCGCTCTCAACTCGATCATAGATTATATCAAAAGGCATGACAAATCCCGACAAATATATCAATAATATAGAGAGTTGTGTTGAACACCTTGATATTATAAGCTCGGATTAGCATGGAAAGTTGGTGATAAAGATAGCAGGTTCACTCTTGGCATTGACCCATGGCCTGCTATGTGAAAATTCCTAGATCTCAATAAATCTAAGGAATACTACTACAACCATCCGAATTACTTCATCTATTATGTAATTTACTTCTTACACAATTATTTTTGAATACATTCATGAAATATTGAAGTAAAAGCATACACTACAATAATTATGATTCTAAAACAAGGAAATTGAACAAGGAATCAATCACATAGACACAATTACTTTTAAGAAATCCCTAAAAACCCAATGCAAGAAAACCGATGCAGAAGATGTGAGGGTTTATTATTAAGTAGCATGTTTCTAAATAAAATCTATAGATGACTTTCTAGCCATCCAAGACATAGAAATCATGCATTGCATAAAAAGAGTCGCTTTACCCCACCCCACAAGTCCCGAAGCCGGTCCGGATTTGAATCGGGCGAAACCCCATCTCCCCTATGCTTCCTCCGCACAAACATGTGTAGGCCTCGCGTGGGGATGGTTGTGGACCGATTCACCTCTCTATGAATCGATCTCGCTCTCAAAGAATCAAGTTTCAGCCTGTGCTCGAAACCCCGATCTCTAGCAAAACTCGACCGTTCCTCGAAAACCTTGCATAGTCCCCGCATGGGCTCCCGCATCACCCTCTCGTGGCCTCGCGTCACACTCTCCGATGGTTTTGTTGCTTCCTCTGTCTCTACTTCTTTCTCTTATATGCATTCTTGGTCCTGAGAAGATCCCTCTTTACCACAACTTCTTCTCGCCCTCACCGCATTTCTTAATCACTTAGATTTTATCTTCGTTTAAGCACCGCTCCGTTAGAAGAATTAAATCTCAAGATTCACTCGTGTGTCCCTTTCCAAATGACCTCAAGCCTTCCTTTATAGTCTTCTTGTTGAGAAATCAACGACCAATATTAGACTCTAATCAAATCTACTAATATTATAACATGACTTGACCGCCTTTTTCTAGATTATATTCTCACCATGTTTTATTGGTCAACTTTAATTATTAATTTCCAAGTTTAGACTTAGGCTCCCGCTGTAACAATTAATTATTTTAATAAAACACTAGTCGCAGTGGAATTTTTCAAACGGTTTTTGGGTTCTTCTTTGAAATACCGTTGTCTAAGCCTTTCCACCAAATTTTGGGCTTAGAGCAACCTATCTAATGCTACACATCAACACCCTCTTAGCGAGGAAGGTGCTCTAATATCCTTCCGCATATCCAACCATGTCTCGAAGCATCCTCCGCACTATTGAATTCCATCAACCATTGTGTTTTTTTTTTTTTTTTTTTTTGTAACTCGTATCGCTTCCCATGACACCGCCACTTCCATTATTGCATCTATACTACAAATCCTCTCAAGTGTTGGATATTATATGCCACTAACACTGCCAGATTAGTAACACCGCATCCGCACCGCAATGCCGTTGCTGAGAAAAAAAAACCGAAACTCACCCAAAACCGAACAAGTGTTCATTGGATGCACTCGATGCCGTAAGAATCGACCGTTGATAGCTACCGTGTTGTCCCTTAGATGTTCTGCGATGTTGTCGCTCTACACCGTGTAAGAAATACTATGCATTGCACTACACCGTCGCTACTTACCTCCTATGATGCTTGAGAAATGAACGCTTTTATCTCTTGCGTTGTCTCCTCCAACACCCTCACTCCATATGACTACTCCTCCACCTGCCATCGTTGATCGTGGGCTCCCATAGCAAGGTATGATCCATGAGTCAGGGCTCCTTAAGGATCCTTCCCAATCGAAGTTCAAAGAAATATAGCTCAATATCACCCCACTTCTCACTAGGAGAATCATGGGCACTCATGGCCACCTCATCCTCCTCCTCGATTCGCAGCTTGCAACCTTTAGGTCATGTTTCTATATCTTTCCTTCTTCTTTAAGACGACACTAAGATGAGTAGTGTCCCATCTCACCAAATCTAAAGCACTTGACCTTCGAAGCATCATGCTTTAGTTTCCATTGCACTTCGATGTCCCTTTGATGCAAGGGTCGCATTCTCCTCTTCCTCCATGGATTTTGATCTACTTCCAATCGTTTCCACCAATTTTTCTACTTGACGAGGTCTCTCCGTCTCTTCCTCTCGAAAGATAGTCCACAATCGCTCTCGCCCAGGGGTAACGTTGCCGAACCAAGATGCTCCGGACAAACACTTGCCACTCCTCTATGACACTCGTTAAGTTCCATTCGCATCATGGTTGCAGCTATAAGTGTAGCAATTACCACCGACAAAATTGATCTCAAACTCGGAAAACCACATGAGGTATGAAGCCACGTGTCATTATTTCGCATCCGGATCATACGAAGCTTCGCTCCAAGTAAAATTTCCACAAAATTTTAAGATCCCTCATATAGGTCATGCAAAGCTACCCACATCTCTCCGGCGTATTCTTTCTAGCCACATGTGAGACATGTTATCCGACACCATCAAGGAGAAACCTCTTTGCCTTCACCATATCGCCCTTGTACTTCTTTTTGATCCTGGCTCGAGGTACAACCACCACTTTCTCCATGAATGCCTTCAAATCATGTTCATCCAAGAAACATGGCATGTCTATCCCATATCATATGGTTGGAGGAGCCTAACCATCCTAATCACCAGGTTCGTGAGATGCCATATTAGTCGAAACCTATCGAATTTTCTCCCCATTTCTCCCTACCGCGCAACTCATGGCAAAGCTTACACACTCCTAATGGAGCTCGTAAGTTATGTTTCTCCTCTACTACTCAGAACTAAGAAATGTTGAGTTCCCTTGGCTAGGGAAATAACCGAGGAATAATTCCCTCAATATGTTCTCCTAAATCCTTCTCGACGTCGCCCAAAGGTCACTTTAGAAAATCGCATCCCTTTGTCTACGGCACAGGTTTTGTTCGTCTCCTCTACCATATCAACATCTCAATCTAGAATCCTTTCTTTGTCGACTACCTCGCAGAGAGACCGCCTGGAAAATCTTAGCCCTCCTAGCTAGAATCGTGCAATCCTTCAAAGGATTTGTTCTGCTACAATACCACAAAAAAACCTTCACTTCATAATTTAGATCTATTCTTCCCGTTTCACATCAATTATCTGATACCATTTGAAAAATTCCTAGATCTCAATCAATCTAAGGAATCCTACCGCAACTATTCGACTACTTCATCTATTATTGAATTTACTTTTACACAATTATTTTCGAATACATTCATGAAATACCTAAGAAGCCTACACTACAATAATTATGATTATGAAACAAGGAAAACTCAACAAGGAATCAACCACACATAGGACACAATTATTTTTGGACGAAAGTCCCCTAAAACCCAATGAGAAAACCTAAGGCAACAAATCTAAGGGTTTGTATTATTAAGCAACAATTTTATGAATACAATCTCTCGGATGCCTTTCTAGCCATCGAGTACATAGAAATCATTGCGGACAAAAATAGTGAGTTTTACCTCACCCCGCAAATCTCGACTAATCCGTATCTCACCAGAGAAACCACACCTTTAGGCTGCCGCCTACGCAATATATGCGTAGGACTCGTGGGGATGGTCTCTGACTTTGTAACTCTCCTCTTTGGAATTGGATTCATTTCCAGAGAATCCAACAATTTTCTTCCCTCCGGTGCCCGAAACCCCGATCTCCAAAAGAAAAATTGGACTATATCTTTGGAAACCCCACAGCCCCGCGTGAGCCCCATGGGCCCGCGTCACCCCTTCTAGGCTCCGTGTCACACCTCTCGATTGTTGCACTACTTTTCCGTTGTCTCTATGGCTCCTCTCTCGCTATGTATTCTTGGTCCCGTAGAAGATCCTCCGACCAATAACTTCTTCTCGGCTTTCCTCACCGCATCAATCACTTAGATCTAATATTCATCCGGCACTACTCCGTCGAAGAATTCGATCTCAAGATTCACTCCATGTGTGCCTTTCCAAATGACCTCAATCCTTCCTTTATAGTCTTCTTGTTGAGAAATCGACCCGTCGATATTAGATGTCTAATCAATGGCTAAGATTATACATGATTTGATCTCCGCCTTTTCTGCATTATTCTCACTCTATTTTATTATCATGTCTCTTTATTTATTTAATTTCCCTAAGTTTAGACTTAGGGTCTCCATTAAAGCAAATAATAATTTTAATAAACCATTAACCGAGTGGAATTTTCACAAATGGTTTCGGGTTCTTCGATACCCGTATCTAAGCCTTTCCACCAAATTTGGGGCTTATATACCCTTATGATGATACAAAAGTCAAAAGGGTAGTGTCAATAGTCATATTCTCCCCACCTCTACCTATATACTTTCTTTGTGGATCGTGGATTTTAAACATTATCTCATATAAAAAACCTAACTATCTTCACTCTTTTGGTAGCAATTAATAGGTTATCTATGCATATAAATCGATCACCAACATTTTTGTGAAGATCGACTAGATATTCGAGGGCATTATCAATCAGCATCGTACTCATGGACAAGGAGGATGAATTGGTGGACTTTCACTTTTGGCTATTATATACTCAAAATTGGATATATCTATCCTTGGAGGAGAAGAAGGCATTGATTGGAAATGGTAGTGGAAAATAGTTAGGAAATCTAATTTCCTATAAAGTCTTAAACTTTACGTGGTGCATTTTGGAGAATAAAGTGCCTACATGGGACATAATGAAGAGGAATTACAACGTGGTCCGAGTTGGTGTTCTCTCCGCAAAATGGATGAAGAATTCATAGCTCATATTTTTATATGTTTTCCTTTCACTATCCATATTTCGAGGTTTATCCAAATTGTTTTTGGGCATTAATGTATTTGGAAAGGTGACTCTACAAAAGCTTTGTTGGAGCTGGTGACTTCCGCAGAGCTTTCCAAACAATCGGCCATTGGGGTTTTTACACTAATTCTTTTTTGGGTGCTTGGCTAGCTCGTAATAGAGGTATTTTTCAGATAAATTATCCTCCCTTGAAAAGCATCAATTTCTAAGCTCTTTCTATTTTAAGCTTCTTTCTCAATCAAAGGATTCTCCATCAACTGTGTCATTTTAGAACCGGATTATTCTAAATTATGGGGATATGTTGATGGGGCCTCTAAAGCTGAAGAACATAGAATGGAAAAAGGGCAATCCTTTTTCTGAACAACTCTCATTATTTCCATATAAATTTGGGTTTCAAGATCGTTTCAAACAAATGGGAAAAATTGTTGGCTCGCATGTTCTCGATGACTTTTTTCCAAGGAAAGGGGATGCAATAATGTTATTTTAGCCCCTATTTTAGATGAGATCTCTATGACAAAGTCTCTTATAATAATTTTTCTTGTATGCACATCTACAGGGAAGAAATTCTTCAATGGATGTATTATCTAAAGAAGGAATACTTAAATTGGGGGGTCATCCGATTTCGTTGTTTTGAGGTTGAGACAGACTATATTTCTATCATTGGCCTTACATGGATTTTGATGCGCTCTCTCCTTTTAGACACATGTTACTTTTATCTATACAATATGTTGTTAGCCTCTGTATTTTTCGAAAATCTACATATTGACTCTTTTATATAATCATTTTGATGAAGATTCAATTTTTATAAGATAAAATTTTAGTCCAAGATGGAAAAACTATTAGAACGTTTTTAAAAGAAAATAATATCTTGAAGGGAATATATGAATTCAAAATTTGGTGCATATGCTCTAATGTATTTATACGACCATAGGGGTGTAAAGTTATGGTTTTTTTCCTTGGAAAAAAATAATAATTGTCCGAGATCCATCTAAATCCAAATCTACCAAGCACCTTGAAGGGAATAAATCTTCCTTGAGGTGTGAACTTTTCTAGATGAAAAGAGACTGATTTCTCTCTTGAAAATTAAAAGATCCGCAGTTAATATGGACCTAGGTTGGTTTTATTTTCGCCAAGTCATAATGCTAAACAAGGCATTACAAATATCTCTACCATATTGGGTTGAATGATTTTTATTTTTTTATTTCGACCGAGTCAAAATATTAAACATTACAATATCTATACCATACTATGCATGCGTAGAGAGTGCATGTTACACACTTAATTCTTTTTTTATCATTAATAATAATAATAATAAAGTTATAATTTAGTTAATTTCCTATATTTTTAATTTTATAACCCCGAAATGTATGATGAAGTAAGTGTTTCGGTTCATTATGTGATTGATGCTTATCCACATTTATTCATGAGTAGTCTAATCCACAGATGAAATGATCCTTTCTCGATCATTTTTTCTAGTCAATTTTATCCAAATTTTGGTACAAAGTTTTAAAAATCCTGGTACCAAGTTGTTAAATCTACAAAGATTGAGCAACGCAAGGTTTTTTTCATGGTACCGAATCCATTGTCACATTCAAAAGTGTATTTGAAACAACCGTAAATCACAATCTTGTAACAAATTTTATTGTTGAATTCCCATCAAGAGAGAGTCATTTCATATACTAGTTACACCAACATACTCATAAAACCAATTTTATTTTAAAATATTAAATACTTATGTCAAGGCGCTCCTCTTTGAAAAAAAAACTCTCCTAAGTTCCACTGTACATGTTTGCAAAGTCCGATGAAAATTAGGATTATCGAATAATTTTACACCATCTAATCAAAATTGTATCAACGTCCGAAAAAAAAAATGTATCAATCGAACTCTGATAAAAAACCATAACAAGAAATTCTTGATTTCGTATGCTTAGCTTAACTAAATGAAGGAATTGGATTCCACCCTACATCAAATTTAAAGTTTCTCGCAGCCTTACGATGGACATAGTTTAATTTTTTTTGTAGTTTTCCGATGAATATGTTATTTTACACCTTCGATAAAACTTGTATCAACCAATTCTTGATTTAAGATGCTTAATCCAACGACGAAATTAGATTCCACCCTATGAATAGAATTTTCACAAAGTTTCTCGAAGCATTATTGCATGATTACATAACATAAAGAATGCATACAATGGGAAACAATTTAAAAATTTATGAAGTAAAAACCTAAACTACATTCAAGGATCTTTGTTGGCCTACCTATATAAATTATTTTCTTGAAATATTCAATAGTTTCTACCCCTTCATTTTTATATGCTCTTAAGGTTTTTTTTTTTTTTAGCTTTTGAGAAAGATCGTTGGTATATGTTTATTAGACCGTTGGAGTATTGTGTTTGGAGTTGTAGGGTTTTTTGATAGAGTGAACCGTCATGGACAAGGTTTTTGAACCGGGATTCACTTTAGTTCTAACAGTTCCAATGATATTTTTAAGGTAATGCATTGGGTTTAAACACTATCGTGACAAGAATACAGCGCTGGGGAGAAGTGACACTACCCTGCTGGGTACCCTCTAATTCATTAACAAATAAGTCGAACCCTTCTAGGATGTTGTAGGTTTTTATTTTAAAGAAAATGGTGTAGAGAATTGACATGTTCCACCAAGGATATTTCAAGGACGAGGGAATGAAGTAAGTGGAAATCAAATGCAATATTGTTGAAAATTATGAAATTTTTGTGGGAAAAATTCAACAGGCTGCAATATTTCAACTCGCCCAACAATCAGATGGGTTTCCCTTGGAAGGATTTGATTATGGATCCATTCTTTATTAATTTTAGTTTAGGGTTTCCGTTCATAAGGTAAGTTAACATGAATGTTTGTAAAGATATTTGTTCCTCCCTTCACAAATAACTGTAATACTATGCAATGATGGAAATTAAGAGTTATTTCCATTTTTTCCATGATCAAAATAAAACCACATTAAAATATGGTGAATTTGAAGTATAGATTTGATCTCGATTGAAATTAAGTATTCTCTTTTCGAAGGAAAATGTTTTATTGGTTGTATAATGTGGACAGCGTTTATTGTCCTCCTGGTTTTACATAAAACTAAATTTAGTTACCCTCAAATTAATCCAGGGTGACTATTTTGTAGTTTGTTTGCATATTTATGTATTCTTACTCGTTTCTCTTTTTTTTGCCTCTCTTTTTTATCGTTGGTTGAATTTTGTTTACTCTTATCGTTTTACAAATTTCGAACACTATTGCTTCAAAATAATTTATTAGAAAAATAGTCTTGCCTTCGTTATAATTTCTACTAAATTCTTAATTACAATTTTTACATCTACCTTATATTAATTTCTCCTTCCTACTTTTTTTTTTTTTCCTTTTTCCCTCTTCAACTACCAACTTTGGAACAACATATTGATGTTACTCTTAATTAGCATCATTAAGTGTTAGGTCCCTATATTACTATTTACTCCCTTGTTATTAGTGTAGCCCCTTTATTGTTATTGTTGTACCCCCGTAACCCCAATACTCGTTATTATTGTGTCCTTACATTATTATTGTTAGGTCATCTAGGATTATATTATGGCTCCATGGACTCCCATATATAGAAGGAGGTTTTGGTCATTTGTAGCATCCAATAATTGTTCATTTATGTAATGTATTCGAGGCTTCCCTTTGAAGTGCTTAATTATATAAGTGAGTTCTTTTACGAGTTTTGATATCGGTTTCATAACATTTGGTATCAAAGCTTTGGATTCTGTGGTTTCCGCTGCTCCAAACAAGTCATCGGGAATTTTCGCTCTAACTGCTTTTATACGAAGGTTCGGAAGTCGAAATTTTTAGAACGCGAAGAACCCGAGGGACACCGAGGAAAAATTCAAATAGCTATGAATATTTTCAGAAAGATATGATTCTGCAAGTTAGGCTTTTTTGTGTTCGAATTTAACCTAAACAGTCATCGGAATTTTCCCTATAAAGTTTTTTCTACAAGGGTATTCTAAGCCAAAATTTTTACATAGCAAAGCCAAAATCCCGAGGGAATGTTGTGGAAAAATGTTAAAGCTTGATTCGCAATATTTTTCATCTGTGAAGTGGAGTTGTTTCAGGTTCTCGAATTTCATCTCAAAGAGGTAATCGGGGGAAAATCGCTACACCTCTTGTTATTCGACTTCTGAATTATATAAAAAGTGGCTGTAATTACATGGAATGAAGTTTTCTAATACACTTTAGAGCCGATGGAGGAAACAAGGACGCGGGCATGTAGTACAAGTTCACTCTCTTGAACCACCCATAATTAGGTCATTCTGGAGATTACAATTGCCTTTTCAAGAATCCAAATCAGCCGACTCGTGTACTGGAAAGAATATTCATAGGCTACTAAGAAAATAAATTTTATATTGAAGATCCGAAATCACAAAGATAATTCAGTTTTGATTCAACTCCTCAAAAGTAAGAAAAAAGGTGTGTATTTTTTTCAATTGCATAAGTCTGGTGTGAAAAATCAGTTTGAATTGATTCCAAGGGCATATTGTTTGTGCTCAACCTAGTCTCCTAAATTGAGTTCATTTAATTGTCAACCAGCACAGAATCAAGTGAAGTGCACCGTATGTGCCTAGGTGTTTGTTTCTCAATGCGTTGTGTTTAGTGTTTTATGATGTTTTTGGTCTTTTATGATTATTTATGATGCTTTTGGTCTTCGATGGTTTGACTAAAAAGCTAGTGGAAAGAAGTCATCAAGCAGCCGTAATGAAGCCTAATTGGTTGATGACAAATGACAATGCAAATACCGAAATGTTAATCAAACCTAAAACTATGACTAAGTTAATATAAAGCTTTCATAATGACTTTATAACACTATATCCTCAAAACATAAACTTAACTTGTCCAATTCTTTCATCAAAGGTATTTTGGGAGAGCGATAGTATTAACAACTAAGTATAAAAAATTTCTAACTAAACAATTAAACAATTAAATCAAATTATAATGATACAACATTTTATCCATGATTAAAGATTTGTTGAAATATATTTATGGGAGAAAAATGATTAGCACAACATCATAAGATATCTACTCTAAGACTAGCCCTAATTCTATTCTCACCTTAGTTTAACATCAACCTTATTCAAAAATTTATGGATTTCTTTTTAAAGTAGTCTTTTAAGGATGTGCTTTATTTATGAAGTGATAAAAGAAGTTGCAAAAGTACTTCTGTGCCTTGGGATGATAACGCTTTTGTTCGTATGGTTATGAGTCAATTATAGATTTGGAACAAAAAGAGATTTTGTAAATAATGAAGGTCGTATTGTTTAAGTTTAACAACTAATGTAATCTAATATGCTATGATGGCAACTAAATGTGGAATGTAAATACAATGAGCTAAGCTAAAACTCGAACTAAATTGTCACTAGTCTACAATAAAAACAAGTGTTGAACTAACAAGCCATTATCAAACTTAAAACAAAATAACAGAGCATGAATTGAATGCAATTTGACTTATACCCTATAGCTAAGTTATCATGCATTAATCTATGGGATTCTACAGCCCCTTGCTTGTCCATCATGAATGGTATTTTGGAAGAGCTTGCTAGAACAATCTTACCGGCATAATCTCAAAGGCAAATGCAAACACAAAGACCGAAAGCAATTTAAAACTAAGACATCACACTTATCTCCTACTACTCATCATTATGATATTTTGGAAGAGCGTTTTAAGAGTAAGACTTATGCTACTTAGTGCAAACAAACAATCGAAACATTCAAATATCACGCCATGCTTTAGACATCATATGATTTTTTGGAAGAGTTTGCTTAAAAGATAAGTTCAACCGTGATAATGAACAAAAAGAAATTACAAATACAAATCCTACAACACTACAAAATGCCATTTCATTCATTATCACATCTTTGGAAGAGTTTCTTCTTTTGGAAGATTTTCTTAGAACAAGTATAGCTATAGTGGCTAATGAAATTAACTATGAACTCACACTTCAAAAACGTGAAAATGACTAAGATACTTATCTAGATTACGAAAGTAAGCCGTGCAGAGGCAGTCTCTACCACCAAAACGGGAATCTAACTCCAAATCAACTCAACGCGTTCAAAGAAATGTTGTCTTCTTTATTAAAGGAAAAATAACTTGAAACAGAAAGTAGTCTCGCCTTCTCGTAAATATAGCAAACAATACATGAACCAAGCAAAATCTAGAGCTTGTTTCGTTTCCGAGTGCTTTTATAACAAATCTACATAACAGTAATCCTGCAACAATACGGGATCATTGTCTTCTCCTTATAAAAATCGTACTAGACTCTAAATATGGCAACAGAAGGGAAAAGGACATCCGATTAGGACAAATTCTATTAGAAGTCTCATTCTTTGAATGAGTTCCCACATACCAAAACCACGGCCCAATCTCGCTTCATTCTTCATGGTGAGAAACGAATAATGAGGACATAATGTGGAAGTATACCCATGTGTGGCTTTTCCCGAGAGGACACCGGAACATGCTTGGACCAAGACATGGGGCCTCGTTAATCGTCTCTGCTAGCTACGAATGTCCGCATTCCGTGCCTAGTTTTACTAAAAATGCATTACAATGAAAAAATCACAAAACTTAGCAAGTTAGCCATGTTAATCATTCTAAAAAGTAATTTTAACTAATTTCATTGATCATTTGGGTCCGAGATAACAATGGACAAAGGAAAATGAGGTAAATCAAGATGAAAGAAAGCACAATTCCGGTCAAATATACCTCCACCGTCGACTCTTGCATGTCCTCATGCAACTTATTCCATAAACTCGCAGACTTCTCGCAAGAACATCTAACCCTCTCCTTCTTCTTTGCCTAGAAATTAAAGGTCTTCTCGGGTTTTCCGATGACTAGCTCAACCTTGGGCCGATAAGTGCCTCGATTAGCTTGTTCCTCTTTTCAACTTTTCATTAGCTTTTCCACTTTGTCCATTTGTAGAGATAAGGTTGAGTTCATACCGGTTTTGAGTTTGACTTGTTCCTTCAGAATATCATTCTCATTTCTTTTGATATGTCTATTAAGTATTTCCAAATTTCATACTCATCCCTTCTTAACACATATATTTCGGACGGAGGACTAGGGGGTTCTATCTCTACTTCCTTCGAAGCTTTCCTTTCCAATGTTTCAACATAGTCATAAACTTCTTGCCGAGCAGAGTCAATTTCAGGTTTCTTCATTAAAAATATTCTTCAACATCTTCTTCAGATGTTTCCTCATCTTCTATATTTATCACCCCCGTTTGTTCGTATCCGTGTTTTCCTTAGTTTCCCCCTAATTCTATGGCTTTTCGTTGGTTGGGATGATCCCTCCTTTCCGTGGCATATTTTCTCTGATTACCCTTCTCTTTCTTAAGTTGTCTCTTAATTTGAGTCAACTTTCAGAGATTATTTCTTCACTACTTTCCCTGCATCGTTTTTCAATTTCAATTCTAGAGGCTCTCCATTTTCTCGCTTCTCCTTGTAGGTCGATGTCTGTGTGAGGGCTCTTTTGTTCCTCAAAGTGATTTCTTACCAAGAAATTATCCCAAGTGTCTTTTGTTTGGGTAAATGGTGTTCAATTAAAATCTTAACCAAGCCATGATGGTATAGAGTTGTCTCTAGGAATTGACTCTCCTTTAATAATTAAGTCATCTTTTAAACTTTGAAGCAAGAAATAGGGCAAATTTAACTCTTCCTCCGTAAAAATGCATTATCAACCTAATATGGTAAATAAAATGTGCCATCTACCTTCACAAGTGATAATTTTTTGTAGAATAAGCAATATGTTTCTCCATTTATTTTTTAATGCAAAACTTGGAATTCCTTTAAACATAGTGACATCCATACTTGGTGATTTTAGGATTTGCTTCTATGATTCATTATGAAATTATCTCCGTTTTTAAACCATCTCTCTCCATGTCTAAGAAATCATGTTGCCTCTCGCAATAAAACCTCTCGTGACGGTGAATTTAACATCTCCAACTTCAACCTCGTTCCTTTGAATGACCTTGGCAAATGTTTTATGGACTTTTGTAGCTATTAAATTTCTCAAGAAATTGTAGCCATCCTACCTCGTTGCAACATTTCTCTACTTTGAGGGTATCCTTCCGTGTATTTTGTGCTCCACCGGTTCGGCCTCTACAATGAGGCCCATAATTCCTTCTTCAATCTTCGATTAGTACTCTTCTCGCTCACGGAAAAAAATAACTTCAACCTTCAACCGATGTACCTTCCGGTTCACATGATAGTGCTTCAATCTTCAAACTCGATATATCTCCTTTCTTGGTGACAATGGCTTCAAATTCCGCATCGATATACCTCCTCGCTTCTCGTTGACAATGGCTTCAAATTCCACACCGATATACCTCTACTTCTTGGTGACAATGGTTCAATCTCTCGCTCACGGTGATAGTGGTTTGATATTTCAAATCGATATACCCCTTCTCACAAGGATAGAGATCTCTCGTTTTGCGAATGAAATGATGAAGGGTCAAGCACAGGAATGGAGTGATGGAAGTAGCGCTTTGAATGAGTTAATGAAGTGAGGTGAAGAAACAAATCAATGAGTGAAAAGATCACAGAGATTTTACAACGGATTCAAAAATCATCATTAAATGATTTGTCAAGACGTGAGGAAACCAAACACTTCAAATTTTTTTAACCGCTTAAATGATGGCTCAGTATATAATTTGAAATGGAAGATTTTTATCCAAAGTTTTGCGTAGGGTATATTTGGCATGATCAATAAAAATAATCAAAACAACTTTTCGAATGATTCATAACTAGACTATACTAAATTTTTTATGAAATGCCATTATAACCCGACTAACTTACCTTTGCTTTTCATTTTCTTTTTTGTGGTCTTTGTATACTTTGCTCCCTCTCCGGAAAGTCTTCACAATCCTTCGATTTTACTACTATGGATATACCGGATCATCTTGTTGCAATTCAAATGTTTGTTGACCGTTGCCTTCAGATCCGTAGTTGCGGGAACGATTGTCCGTCGCGGAAACCGATCACCGCAATGTCCGTTTAGCCGCAGAATGTACCCGTGGAGAATTTTTAATCATGGAATGGAGGGATTGGAATATACATAGAATATTTTATGGAATGAGTGAGGATAGGTGATAAAACATGGTATAATGGAATATGTATGGAGTGAATGATTAAATGGGATGGATTCAATTTATGAAATGGAGTGGAAGAATATAAGAAATGGCCCAGTAATCCATGACATATGTTATTCATTTTCAGAAAAAAACATCAAACTTTAAATTTTGATATGGAAATGAGGTGAATGAAAAGAAAGAATGAGATGAATGAAACATGGAATGAAGTGAAGTATGAATGAATGAATGAAATGGAGTATGGATGGATAAGTAAATGGAGTGGAATGAATGAGATGGATCATAAGTGCAATGGATCTAAACTTATGATTTTGTAACAACCGTTTGCAAACAAAATGGAAAAGTTAGAGGCCGAAAAGACTCCGATTTTCACCCTATATTTTCTCGTATAAACATGCTTGTCAACCAGGGTTGGTAACCGTCATTAGTGCTGCACCGTATGTGCCTGCAAGCTTGTTTCCTAATGCGTTGTGTTTAGTGTTTTATGATGTTTTTGGTCTTTTATGATGATTTATAATGTTTTTGGTCTTTTGATGGTTTTTATGTTTTTCACAAGGAAAATGTCTACAAAGCTAGTTGAAAGAAGCTAATCGTTGCCGTAATGAAGCCTAATTGGTTGATGACAAATGATAAATGCAAATGCAACACTAAACAAAAATCAAACCTAAACTATGACTAAAGGTATCATAAAGCTTGATAATGACTTCAAGAAAATGAAATCAAAACATAAACTTAACTTGTCCAATTCTTTCACTAAAGGTATTTTGAAAGAGCTTGAGAAATGGTCACTAAGTATACAAATTCTCCTAACTAAACAATTAAACAATCACCTTATAATGATATAACATTTTATCCATTATTAAAGATTTGTTGAAATATATTTGGGAGAAAACATTGTTAACATCATAAGATATCTACTCTAAGACTAGCTCCTAATTCTATTCTCGCAACTTAGTTTAACATCACTAAACCTTTATTCAAAAGTTATGGATTTCTTTAAAGTAGTCTTTTGAGGACAGTTTCTTTGTTTATGAAGTGGTAAAGAAGTTGCAAAAGTACTTCGTGCCTTGGGATGATACCGTCTTCTCGTTCGTATGGCTATGAGTCAATTATAGATTTGGAACAAAAGAGATTTTGTAAATAATGAAGGCCGTATTGTTTAATTTTAACAACTAATGTAATCTAATATACAGGGATGACAACTAAATGTAAATGTAAATACAATGAGCTAAGCTAAAACTCGAACTAAATTGTCACTAGTCTACAATAAAATGGGCGTTAAGCGAATTAACAAGCCATTATCAAACTTAAAACAAAATAACAAGAGCATGAATTGAATGCACTTGACTCTGAGTACCCTAACTAAGTTATCATGCATTAATCTATGGGATTCTACAAGATGTTTTGTCCATCATGAATGGTGTTTTGGAAGAGCCATAGAACAATCTTACTGTGACAATTCAAAGGCAAATGCAAAACATAAAGACTCCGGGAAGCAATTCTGTAAACTAAGACATCACAGCTATCTCCTTACTCATCATTATGATATTTTGGAAGAGCGTTTTAAGAGTAAGATCAGCTATGCTACTTTAGTGCAAACAAACAACCGAAACATTCAAACATCGCGCCCATGCCTTAGACATCATAAGGATTTTTTGGAAGAGTTTGCTTAGTATAAGTTCAACCGTGATAATGAACAAAAGAAATTACAAATAAATCCTACAACACAACAGCCATTTCCCATTCATTATCATGATCTTTTGGAAGAGTTTCTGAACAAGTATAGCTATAGTGGCTAATGAAATTAACTATGAACTCAAACTTCAAAACGTGAAAACGACTAAGATACTTATCTAGATTACGAAAGTAAAGCCGTGCAGAGGCAGGGGCCCCTACTACCGTACAGAATCTAACTCCAAATCAACTCAACGCGTTCAAAGCAATGTCGTCTTCTTCATTAAAGGAAAATAACTTGAAACAAGAGTAGTCTCTGCCTCTCGAAATACAGTTAGCCAATACATGAAACTGCCAAAATCGTAGCTTGTTTCTTGCTCTCCCGAGTGCTTTTATAACAAATCTACATAATAGAACTTGCAACAACATGGGGATCATTGTCTTTCCTTATCAAAATCGTACTAGGACTCTAAAGATGGCAATAAAGGGAAAAAAGGACATCCGGACTAGGTCACCCTCTATTAGAAGTCTGCCTCCTCGCGAATGAGTTCCCACGTACCAAAACCACGTCCGTAATTCGGTTCATTCTTCATGGTGAGCAACAAACAATGAGGACATAATGTGGAATATACCCATGTGTGGCTTTTCCGAGAGGACACCCGGAACATGCTTGAACGTGAAGACACACTGAGCTGCAGTTAGGCTACCGAATGTCTACATTCGTGTACTAGTTTCGTCAAAATGCATTACAATGACAAATCACAAAACTTGGCAAGTTAGCCATGTTAATCATTCTAAAAGTAATTTTAACTACTCCATTGATCATTTAAGCTGATACAATGGACAAAGGAAAATGAGGTAAAGTAAGATGAAAGAAAGCACAATCTTGGGCCCAACACATATTGTAGCATAGATGTCATATTGGGTTTAAAATTCCACGAAAATGAATTCAACACCCATTAAGCCTTCAGAAAGTCTCTACTATGACTCATGAAGATGAAGAAATGCGACATGACATATCAAAATTACAATAGCAAGTGCAATTAAATTTCGCTCTCGCAAAGAGAAACAAAAAATAAGATGGATGGAATGAAGATGGCATGGAAGCTAAGATAGATTCCATGGAAGCTAAGATGATGACATGGAAGATAAGATCGATGAAAAATGAAAGACAACATGGAAAACATGAATAATGATCTAAAAGAAGACAGGAAGGTTTTAAAATTTGATACAAGAAATGTTTCAATGGCGAAAAGATAGTAGAGGAAACTCATAATGAGAACAAAATAAATGTTAATCACGATTTCATAAAATATAACGTCGGATGGAAGAAACCACCATATTCCAAATATGGATATGAGGAAGTTTGATGGCAAGGATCTCGTAGCATGGATACTACAAATGGAGCAATATTTTGATCTTAATAATGTGCAAAACACGTAAAAGGTACGCATTGCAACTTTACATTTAGAACAAAATAAATTTGTATGGTATCAATGGCTTTTGCTTCCCATAAAAAAATTGTCACTTGGTCAATTTTTACAGGAAATGATAACACATTATGAGGATACAAAAAGAAACACCTTCTTTAGCCAATTGATAAATCTCAAACAAAAGGGTTCAATGGTGGAGCACATTGAGGATCAAAAAATTGAATATAAGGGTAACGATATTCTAGAGGAACACAAGATCGATGTCTTCATGTGGACTTTAAAGGATAACATGCAAATATGAAGTTCGCGTTTTTGGGAACCTGATTCATTGGAAAAGATATTCGGTGTTGGCAAGAAAATTTGAATGTAAAAATTATGGCGACAAGGAAGCCTACCACTCACATATATAAATATGGAAGTGTTGCTACCCCAGACTTCCACAACCTACAAGGTTTACACCACAACAATCGGAAGAAAAAGAGCAAAGGGCTTTGCCTCGCCTGTGATAGAAAACACGTAAAGGTCATAAGTGTGCCGAGAAGAAATTATTTTACATAGATTGGGGAAAGACAAAGAAGAAAATGAACAAGAATCTTCAAAAGAAGAGGAAGAGGAAGAATCAACACCAAGAGCCAACCCTAAGAGGAAGAAATGAGTCCGACCATATCGTGTAATGCATTGGTAGGAATTAACACTTCTCAAACTCTCAATATATAAGGACATATATCAAGAAGAAAAAGATAATAGTGTTGATTGATTCAGAAATTCTATAATTTTATTCATTGTATGTGCAGCCAAGGAATTGAATTGTTTCCTATAATCAAAGACCCTAATGTTAAGTGATGGTTACAAAATGGAGGAACTATAAATTGCTCCGGAAAATGCTATAATATCAAGCTAACCATGGGGGAATATGTATTTAATAATCCAATTCTTTCCATTCCAATGGAGTGTGCTGATGTTGTACTAGGAGTAGCTTTTAATTTTCGGGACAATAGTTACAATCTTTCAGACGGTAGAAGCTTTTAATTTTCAAGAAATTTTCTTGAAATTTTTTTCTATAAGGAAAGGAATTCAAATTACGGTAACAAATGGAAGCCAAGAAATATAATAAGCTCTAATGTCATGACAAATCTTCCGAATAAATAACAAAGAGGCATAGTCCAGGTCAATTATTCTCACTAGAAGTTCCAACATCGTGTCCATATTTCTCCAAATCTCCAAAAAGTCTCTTGACAATCATTCCAAGGTGTTTGAAACTCCGAAGGAGTTCCCACCTATTCGTGATCATGATCATGATATTCATTTGATTCCGGTGAAGTGTCTCTCCAAACATCGGGCCTTATAGATATCCTTATGTCCAAAAGAGTGAAATTGAACGTATGATTGCGTAAATGTTAGAGGCCGGTATAATTCAACCTATTCAATGTTCTTCTTCCGGCCCGTAGTATTGGTGCACAAGAAGGATGGATCATGGCACATGTTTTTCGATTATAGGGAGCTCAATAAGCTCACTATTAAAGATAAATTTCCCATTCCTATGATTGATGATTTATTGGATGAATTATATGGAGCAATTTGTTTTACCAAGTTGGATCTTCGGCTAATATATCGTCAAATTCAGAATGAAGACCGAAGATATTCCGAAAACAAATACTTCGAACTCATGAGGGTCATTATGAATTTTTGGTCATGCCTTTTGGCCTTACCAATGCACCTTCGTACATTTCAAGGGTTGATGAATTCCATTTTCAAACCCTTCCTTAGAAAATTTTTGCTAGTATTTTTTGATGATATACTAATCTACAACACATCTTTGGAAGGATCATGTTCAACATGGACAGTGGTGCTCAAACTATTGTAGGAGAACAATTATATGAAAAAGCATCCAAATTTTTCTTTGGAGTACAAGAGGTGGAACATATGTCATATTGTATTCACGAGGGTGTTAAGGTAGACCCTAACACAATTAAAGCCATTAAGAATGGAAAGTCCCAACAACCATAAAGTAGTTATGAGAGGGATTTCTCGGTTACCGTAGTATTACTGCAAGTTTGTTAAGAATTATGGGAGAATAGCAGCACCTCTAACAACATTATTGAAGAAAGATGAATTTTCATGGACTCCAGAAGAAACTAAGGCCTTTGAACATATTAAAGAGGCAATGTGCCTAGCACCGCCTTAGCTACACCATATTTCAAAAACCTTTATTGTGAATGTGATGCCTCGTGAAATGGAATTGGTGTGGTTTTAACGCAAGAAGGAAGACCCATTGCTTTTGAAAGTCGTCCAATCAAAGGAAAGTATTTACATAAAGCTATTTATGAGAAGGAAATGTTAGCAATACTATATGCACTAAAGAAATGGCGACCTTACCTAATGGGAAGACACTTCAAGGTAAAAATTGAAAGTATTTACAGAAGCTATTTATGAGAAGGAAATGTTAGCAATACTACATTCATTAAAGAAATGGCGACCTTACCTAGTGGGAAGACACTAAGGTAAAAATTGATCATGATACTTAAACACTTTTTGGAACAAAGACTATCTTCGAAGAGCTATGTAAAATGGGTCACAAAGATGTTGGCTATGACTTTGAAATAATCTCCAAAAAAGGGAAGCAAATGTTGCCGTGTATGCACTCTCAAGAAAGAATGAAGAGGTGGAAGCATTGCTTTGTGCCATTTCTATTATCCAACCGATTGGATAACCGAAGCAATGATGAATGGAAGAAGGACGAAGAAGTGTGGACACTATTCAAAAGTTGCAGCAAGATCCTAGTACATCCGATACATTTAGTTGGAAAAATGATTCCTTATCGTACAAAGATCGCTTATATCTTTGTAAGAGTTCCCAAATAAAACAAAAGATTATTTTGGAATTGCACACTTCTCCTTTAGGAGGTCACTCAAGATTTTTAAAAACTTACCACAGGGTGAAGAAAGAATTTTTTGGGGATGGCCTTAAATCTGATATTCAAAAGTTTGTAGCGGAATGTTTGGTTTGCCGACAAAATAAAGTTGAGACAGTCAAGACCCCGGTCTTCTACGTCTCCTTATCCATTCCAAGTCAACGTTGGAGGAGATTTCAATGGGATTTTATCATAGGTTTACCCAAGTCTCGATGGAAAGAGTGTCATCATGGTGGTAGTTGATAGACTTACCAAGCATGCACACTTTTGTGCATTATCTCATCCATTTAAAGCAAGTACAAATATACTACATTTATGGACACAATTCAAAATCTACATGGAAACCCAAAGATTATTGTGAGTGACAGAGATCCCATTTTTACCGGAAATTTTTAGATGGAGTTATTTTCTTGTTTGGGTACTCAACTAGCTCATAGATCATTTTATCATCCTCAATCCGATGGTCAAAATGACAGTGAATAAATTTCTTGGAAGGATATATTCGTTGTTTTGTATCCGATAAAAACAAAATGGGTCAAGTGGTTACCTCTCATCGAATGGTGGTATAACACTTTCTTCCGTACTCATAGCCGAAAATGATCCCATTTATGGCACTATATGGATATCATCCACCATCCATCACATCATATTTAAGAGAAAATTCTAAGGTTCAGCAGCGGAAGATCACATCAAGCATCAACAAGAAGTTCTCCAACTCTTAAAGGATAACCTAAATTTGGCACAAAATCAAATGAAACAACAAACAGATCAGCATCGTAGCGAGAGAAGTTTTGATGTAGGACACCGAGTATTTTTATAGCTACAACCATACAAACAAATGTCCCACAAGCAAGCTGTAAAGGATAATAAATTATCGCCAAAGTACTATGGTCCTTACAAGGTGTTGCAAAAGATTGGTACTATGGCATACAAATTGGAGCTCTCGCTCTTCGCAAGTGCATCCCGCTTTTCCATGTTTCATGCTTAAAGAAGGTTATAGGTGAAAATATTCTAGTTCAAACAATATTGCCGTAACTTGATTTAGAAGGAAATAAATCATATTGGAACCGAATCGGTCACGTGAAAACAAGAACTCGACAACTACGAAATCGATCAATTTCGGTAGAAAGACTTTCATCAAGGGAAAGAACTTACCTATCGAAGATTTTACATGGGAGGATGAGAATTTTATACAAAAGCATCCGTAGCCACCGGGCGTTGAGGACAACACTTTTTTTTAAGGAGAGGGGCATGTTAGGTCCCTATATTACTAGTTTAGTCCCTTATTGTTATTGTAGTGTAGCTCCCTTATCAAGTATTGTTGCACCCATGTGACCCCAATATTGTTATTATTATGCCCTTGCTATTATTATTGTTAGGTCGTCTATGACTATACGTCTCATGGACTCCTATATACGTATGGAGGTTTTGTGTGATTTGTAGCATCCAAGAATTGTTCATTTATGTAATATATTTGAGGTTTTCCCTCGAAGTGGTTGATTTCTAAAGCGTTGATCTCTCTTTTCTTCTATTTTTTGAGCCGGTTTTATAACATTAAGTGTTTCCAATCTCGCGGATTATGGTGTGACGTTGTAAGTTCTTTTGCCAAATTTTCAATCACCGGATTAGAGACTTGATAGCATTTATCAATATTAACATATGCGCTTCCTTTCTATCAATGCTCTAGAGAATCTTTATATTCTATATGCACATCCATGCATCCGTCTTATCAATCTTATATCTTCGTACTTTCCCATTTGCAAATAAATATCATGTTTTAATGTGGTGAGATAAGAATATCTTTTAAATCAATTTCTTTTTTCATTATTTTGAATAAGAATTTATTAAGTGGACTTTATTTCTTCTTATTAATCGCATTTTTATGTCTTTTGGTTTTATGCGCTAATTTTCAGGGCTTTCTTTCTTTTGTATGAAATTTCCATTTGTTTTAGTTCTCGCTAAGGTTATGGTTATCATTTTGGTTGTAGGTAGGTTGAACCACTATGCTCCTTTGGTGTGGCATACGTTGACATAAAATAACACACCCATAACCCGAATCATGCATTGATCAATACTTTCGGCATATTAATGTTGTTAGGTTTTTTCATAAAATTTTGATTCCTTAAAACAATATTATCGTGTTGCAACTACATCCCCGCCCGGGTCTCTAGATGATTTTACCGCAATTTGGCCGCAACATTATGTTTCCAAATCGAGAACATGTGGCTTCAAAAATTTTTTGTTGGAAGCGGCACGCAAGGCTTGATTTTAACACTTCATTACCCGAATCAAACTCCGGGCTCTTTATGTAAAAAGAAATTGCATCATTATATTTTCAAAGACCAATATAGGATGTTCCAAAGCCCGCGCAACCCTTGAATGGGTTTATCTTAACCTTCAAGGCCTTCTTAGCACCGCGAACGAAATCATTATGTAATGAAGCATATATTGCAAGCCAACTTGAATGTAAAACATGTTTTTTAGGACTCGCAAGAAAAATCTAGAGAAATTCAACATTTTCTTTTTCCGATTGAACTATCTAGCAATATATAATGCTAATAATGAAGATATAAAACTAGAAGAAGCTAGCAAGGTTCATAACCGAATTGAAATGCACAAATTTATGAATATCGATATGGTTTTTGTTTTTTTAGCAAGACAATGTTATAGCTCCATGGTCTCTGTGGAATCGTATTTTACGTTGGGCCTTGATTATGGTTTTTGTATTTTTTAGCAAGACAATGTTATAGCTCGATGGTGTGTGAATTGGTATTTTACGTTGGGCCTTGATTGTTGGAGAGTAAGTGTCCCTATTGTACTGTAGGAGATATAATACAAGCCAAATTTTAGAATTTCTATGTCAATTGTATTCATGAGCGATGTTTTCATTTGAGATAGATAGCATTGGTTATGTTCTTATTGTCCTTTGGCATGGTTTATTTCTTTTATACTACATTTTTAGTATGTACAAAGGAATTTTATTGGGGATGATTACATTTAAGTGGAAGTTAATTAGAATCACAATACATGTTCTTTTACTTCCTTTTCAAAAGTAGTGTATGGAAAAAAAGACCATATAAAAACATTCAAAACCAATCGTATGGAAAACACCGTATAAAAAACACATATTGTGTAATGTACCCATTACCTTCTATCTCATTTTAGAGTGTAGGTAGCTCTTTGAAACCACAATTTTTTAACTTCTATATACTCTAATACCACTTTTTCTTGTTCAAACTCATATTTATTATCAAAATTTGTTAAAAACCATGATCATACTAAGGTGAATTAGTATTATAGTCAATTTTTTAAAAAATTATAAACAATAATGATTATTTCAAGTTATTTAGAAATTAATCATATAAGTAATACATAGAAACTTGTAGAGACACCATATGTACTTTGGGAACCTACAAAGGAATAAAACCACAAAATTTATATCTAAATATTGTCGTTAAATCAAATTTTCCGGCTCCAACCAAAAGAAGATACCTATCCCCAAAATTTACAAGCACCTACTTGAAAGAAGCACTAACTCCCCGATATTTACAAAATCCAACTTGAAAGAAGCACCCAAATCCCCGATTAGTTAGGCTCCAACCTAAAGAAAGCACAAACTCCCCGATGTTTTACAGTTCCTAACATGTTTTACCTACTAGATCCTTCTTTCATAAAAAATTCAAACTCGTATCCATAGGTGTTCTTTATAAATTTATTTTGTTCAACTTCCATGTTCTACGATTCAATTCATGTTCTAAGTCCTCGCTTGGATTCACAAGCATTCTCTAACAATTTTATGCTTACATGTCTCCAATAGACTTTAATTTCACTCTACTTTATTCATTTGTGCCACAAAATAATGCAAACAATTCTCTTCACAAACTTGAGAAACGATCGAGGATTACTTCCCAACATCAATTTCTAATCTTTGTGGCTTATTTATTGTAGTGGATTGGTTAAATACGTAGGATTGACACTTAACCTATATAATTTTGTTTTTTAAATAATTTTTCTTTGTTGGATATTTTGACTCAATGACTAGGATGCAACTTGCTCTGCCCTTTATGATTAACTTGAATTGTATGAAACCATATGATGTGACCGTATTCCGTAAAATCCAAATCCACATCCATCCGAGCATGGAAAATTATGTTACACCCATATTCATTATAATCCACTTTATACATTTCCTCGCACCAAAAACTTCATTCTTTATTCCATGGGATAATACTTGTGACTCGTGCGTTCTCTATGTCAGCTTGTCACTTCATTTCTCATCGAAATTTGTTTACATCTTCTATGCTCCGACCGTCGATAATACCCTTAGCACTTGCCTCTCTAGCGCCTACAATCAAGGGTTGTGACCATGCTCTACTACTCACCACTCGGTTGTTGTGTACCTAACACTTTACCAAAATTAGGCGATGACTAATAGATTGGACCATTATTTGATGTTGTAATGCCCCGTCTTATCTCAACATTTTGACGAGGTCAAATTACATAAACGAAAAAAATTAAATAAATAAATTAAAATAGTTACTTTAGAATTGGTAGTTTTTTTACTCTAGATTTTGAATATAATATTTTAAAATAAAATTATTTTAGAATTGGTAGTTTTTGGACTCTAGATTTTGAATATAATATTTGTCTTATAAAATATAATATAATATTTTTTATTTTTTAAATAAAACAAAATATGGTAGATGGTGTAACTTAACGTAAACATTTTAACTTGACGAAAATAAAATAAAAGTAAAAATATTACAATATAAAATAACCCTACAAAAATTAAATAATAAAATAAAAAATAAAGATGATCCATGGTATTAGGAACTAATGGTATTCATGTGGAATATAACTTGAGGGAGAAATTAAAGTACAAGATCCATCTAAGTTTGATGTTATATTTAGATACATAATTAGTTGTAGTAAATGATGGGTTTCTGTATCTATGTAGCCTATAAAGGTAAAAAAAATTATGGACATAAGTTCATGTTGGACATTTGTATGGCTCTGTTTCTATGACCCCATGTCCTTTTGTATGTTTCATTCTTATCGTTGAATAGATGAATACATAATGTGTATATATGTGTATAAGCTCCGCAGGTTCCCTCGCTTCAATGTTATCCTTGCCGCATTTTGTTTGTTGGTCATGACCCTTTACTTGACCTTGGTAAGATGTCGCTTATAATGTTGTCGTAATGACATTAATTATCTCGTAGATCTTATAGTTTAGGTTACAACCCTCAAGGTTCTTTGTTGGATTCATTATTTTAAGTCATGTAGGATCCTATGTAGTGGATCAAGCCCAAGAGATTTAATTGTATGCATTAGAAAAGGCCTAAGACAAGAGGATACATCAAACGTCCTCACAAGAGTTGTTCTTCCCTCGGCTAAGAGCAACACATGAGCAAACTTCCGAAACTAGAGTTCAAAATTGTTGTATTGACGAGGTTTCATTTAAGGTGATTCAAATGTTTTTGACAAAATCAACCCTCTAATTTTACGAAGTTGATTCAATGGCAAGACCAGAATATGGAAAGACAAGTGTATAAATTTTATGAGAGTGGATTTATGCTACTATGCATCCCTACATTCTCCATGAGAATGCGAGTAGTCCAACATCAAAAAGGCTCGAGGTATACCAAATAATCTATTTCCTTAATACCTCTTGACCTACTAAGATTGAAGAGGGTGAATACTTGTAGCAAGAAACCATTTAAAAATGATACATACACTATTATTGATCTAGAAACCTCGCTAATAACAATACCATCAACATAGAACATAAAAATTAAACAATTAGGCGAAGAAAAAGGAGATTAAAGGTAGAAATGATGGTCAAAACTTGGAAAATGCATTAAAACTATCTCGTAAAAAATCTATCAAAATACCATCAAATCAAGGAAGGTAGATGACAAAATAAGGATTTCTATGAAATACCATTGAAGGAGTGCAATCTAATCCTCACCCTCAAAATGATTCTATTCAATAAGCTATAGATTACTAGTTAAAAATACAAAAATGTTGCATTGAACACACCTTCCTCTATCCTGATAATTTTTGTTTTTGCCTCGAGCTGCCGCCAAAACTTGAGAGTGTGAGTGAGGTTACCTCTTTTCGTCTCTACTTCCTTTTATTTCTGCTACTCTTCTTGTCATATACTTGAATCGTATTAACCACTCTTACTAATCAAAAGACTAAGTTTCTCTTTTGTAATGGAAGGGATTGGCGAAAGCCGCCGTACTCGTTACTAATGAAAATACTTTATCTTTGAACTAATGCAAGGACGGAATTCGAGAGTTAGTCTTATTGACAAGACGTGCTCTTATGCGATAAACTTGGCACCAATTTTTTCCGACCTTAAAAATTCAATAAACTTCAACAAAAGAAAAAGGAAGTACACAGATTTGAAAACCATCAAAAGTTGAAATGTATACAAGTACTATTAACTTCTAAAGTCTAAAACACACTTTATCATGTTATGCAAACTAAATTCTTATTTCAAATAAGAGCACCCACACACACATACACACATATATATACTTCTAGGTTGAAATGTACAAAAGAGTATTATTAACTTCTAAAAAAGCTAAAACATACTTGAGCATATCCCCGTAAACTAAATTCTTATTTCACATAAGAGCACAAATATATACTTCATGACTAGACGTATTGTTGATTTTCACAACTAGGCATATTGTTGATAGTTCTTTTATAACGAAATTTGTGCACCTTTAGATCACATTACATATCACATCCGCCTTCATCTATGCTCTTCTTCTATATGCTATCGACTTATCGTGTTTCCTCTTCGCAAATATTTGATTCAAATGCTAGTTATATATATAAGATGGATGATAAATTATTTCTAATAAAATATATTATTTTTAAATCCTAAAATTTATGAGTTGATATAACTTTCTTTCAAATCTACATTCAACTTAATCAACATCACTACTAAAAATTTAGACCAGCTTACATGATTTGTCTTAGCTAGATCTACCAAAACATATATCAAAACAATATATATATATATATATATATATATAATTAGAAAATAGGGAAAATAATCAAATTTACCATTTATCAATATAGTTTTTGGGTTCTGTAAGTTTTAACAAACTCCATGGTTTTGCCAAATAATATTTTTATGTAAGAAAATGAATATATATATAAGAAGATAAAGATGATTGAGCTAAATAATTTTCTCTTAATTTTATTATAATTAATTTTTTTTAATAAAATACTCAAAAAATCATAAAAATATTCTAAGTTTATTATTTTTTTAATACTATTTTTGATATCATAATATAATATAATGAAAAAACACTTCTAGAACATAAATACCTTTTTAATTTAATATTAAAATTTTAATAAATTTTAATAAATTATTTCAATAAAATAAAAATAAAAAATAATTCAACTTATTTAGTTAATATTTCAACACTATGTATAATTATATTTTATCATTTTTATTTATAATTTTATATTCATAAATCAAATTTTATTGAAAATATAAAATATTTCAATAAAAAAATGAATATAATTTTTTTTTCAATAGTATATATAAAATTATATTTTTTATTTACTTTTTAATCTATAATTGTATACTCATAAATCATTTATTTAAAATATTCTTATTTAAATATATATTAAATATTTAAAATAGGCTTAGTTTAATTTATAGATAAAATGGATTGGTTAATGCTAATAAAAATCCATGCAAAGATTTTTAAAAACTTAAGTTTAAATTATTTAATCTACATAAATTTGATAAAAGAGTTTTTCAAAGTGCTAAATTCATTTATAGTATCTCAAAAATGTATTTTTAAATAATAAAAAAATCTTGAAATTATATAAACCAGATTTTAATAAATTCTAAATGAAAAAAACTATTTTGTTTATAAATTAAACTAAGCCCTTAAAATACATATAAAAATAATTTAAACCAAATTAATTTCATTTCATTTTTCAATTTACATTAAACTTAACTAACACCACGATTTAAATATAGTTAAAATTGAAATATTATATATATATATATACATTGAAATATTGTATATATATAAACCACTAGAGATACCGGATATATGTAAACAATTTTGTTAATTTCCCACCTCTTCACGTGGGTGGCCAAGTGCATGTCCCTTATTTAACTGCAAGTATTTATTTTATTTACTTATTTTTGTTCTTCCATTCAAATTTAAATGTATTTAAATGTTCATCACGTGCAAGCAGCCATATGAAAGCGCCTCCATCAAAATGGTCGTTGAGACAGATCGTTTATTATACGTATTGTAAGATGCATGCACCCAACAAAGCAGTGTTATCGTCGATCTTTCCCACATCCCACCCCCACTCTTCGAGCTGCAGAGAACCCGCTTTCCGGGTCCACCGCCTTAAATTGTCACGATCTCTCGTCAATTTTTTCTCTTCCTCCTCTTGCATGGCCTCGTTGTACCATCACATCTTCTCGCTATTCCAATCCCATATTCACTTCTTCAAGCTCTTCCATATTGTTGTCCATGCCCTTTACTTTTGTGCCCGTAATCATTTTGGTTGTTCATGTACTCCATACCATACATATTGATATTGATCTTGGGTTTTCCACTTCAAGCATGTATTGCATTTCGTACATGAATACATGCTTGCCAGCTTCTCGTGGTGATTCAAGAGGTTCAAATGCTTAAGCAATTCTCAAGGTGATCTTAAGGTTCACTTCAAGCATTTATTGCATTTCGTACATGAATACATGCTTGCCAGCTCGTGGTGATTCAAAGAGGTTCAAATGTTAGAGCAATTCGGGCCCCACTACTCACGCATTCAAAGGTTTGGAAAAAGTCGGTTTAATTTCGTTTGGTAGTCCAACAAATTGAAGTTATTTGAATGCATTCATCGTTTGTGGATGGGGACCGGTTGTTATCAATACAATCAACCGGTTTGTAAGTAGAATAGCATGTGTATTAATCGTATTCGAATACCTTTCGTATTTAATACCTTTCTTCCCCGCTAAATCAAAGCATATCTTCAATTCAAAAGTAGGATTGATTGACAGGAAGCAAAATAGCCTAGTCTCGATGGGTAGCTTAGCTTGTTGAAGCCCTTCCTGTCATTGGCCCTCTCGTTAGTTTTGATGGGTAGCTTAGTTCGTTGAATCTTGGCGATTGCGTCATTCCTCCGTTATAAGAGGTGATTCTAGTCCAATTGGTTGAAGCTCACGCAAGTCATCGACCCTCCGATTCAATTCTTTGAATCCACTTGGGTCGTACCCCAACTCCTAGTGGTAGTGGTAAAGTCAACCGAGTGACATAGACACCGTGTTCAATTCTCCTTTGTATCCATATGGGTCGCCCTAGCTTCGGTGGTAGAGTTCCATAACAAAGAAGATAAAATAAGGAGGAAGCAAAGGAGTCGTAATGGAGTCGTAAATGGCAAATCGATAAAAGTTATTCGCCTCTTGGAACAGTAGCGTAATGATTACCCGTGCCCCCGGTTTTCCTCTTAACACTGCAATCAAATCGCATGCTTATTTCTCATTCAAAACCAAATCACCCTTCACAGAATCCCGCAACCCCAACTCATCCAAAGACAAGTTGACAGAGAAATATGTGAAACCGGGAAGTACCCAATACAAGAATATGCCCTTTCTCGCCAACCGATTGGTCCCGGGCCTAAAAATCGCAGCACCGACAGAGAGACTGCGAATGAATAGGTGCCCAAATCAGATTCATCGTATCTCCGGTGCCGCCGATGGGGACGGCATTACACATTCTCGTAGCAACTCGGCCTCTTATGAAGCAAGTAGGAGCACCGCGTATCGTATGAGAGGAAGTAGAAGGAGATTATTCATTGTGAGAATCCGCAAGGAGGTCTAGGTTCTAAAACGAATCATTTGAACCGAATCGAGGGCTCGGCGGTTCGTCCGGGAGAAGAGAACGAGACGTGAAGAAATTCAATATTACCACACTATTGTGCTTGTATACCGTGTTATACCCCCCGTTGAGACTGTAGTATTGAGCCGAGTCACAAGCTCCAGGAATTACAACACAAATTAAACGCCAATCTCAGACAGTTTTTAGATCTATGGGTACGAAAGTAGGAACCGCAGCGTCGCGCATATGACTTCGTAATCAGCCACCATTGCTCGCCCCCGTTCCCTCCGCATGTCCGGTTTTGAGGTACAAAAGCAATTGATATTCCGGAATTGTACCGGTATTTCTTCGCTTATTACATCTTTGTTAGTATATATTTTTTAGGTAAATTATAAAGAATAACTAGGTTTAGGTCTCCAAACCGCAAATGCATGATACCAAAGGAGATAAGATCGTTGGGGAACAAAGCCTCAAAAATATAGAAAAGGAGAGGCAAATGCAGCCCCTCGTAACATAGAAAAAGAAAAAGCCATATGAATAATATATGACTATGCTTTAAACTTCTGAAATTGTATTGTATAGAACTTTTCACGACGAGGCTCCCTAGGTGGGAATTTCAATCATCCAAAATGTTTCCTTGTTGCATTCAAATGCATGGATATTTTGATCTTGCAACAAAATGGGAAATTTTGATTAAAAGACATAAAGAGATTGATTTTTACTAAATTAATGTATATATTATTAAAGGTATAATTTAACTTATAGATGAAATATTTTTTTTAAATTAGAGTTCATCAAAATCAGACTATACAATTTCAATATTTTTTTGTTAATTAAAATATACTTTTGAATGCATAAATAGATTCAAGATCTCGAAAGCTTTTGGGACACTTGAATTATGCGTACTAAACAATTTAAACTCAAATTTTTAAAAATCTCTCACAAATTTAAATTAAAAATAACTAGAAAAATAGTCTCAAAAATGTCATTTTGTGTATAAGTTAGACTAGGCATTAAAATGTTTTTTAATTATAATTTTTTTAATCAATTATGCTTTCAAATACAAAATTAATATTTAAATATTTTCTTTAAATACATTGTACTCCATTTTCTCACATTTCTACATTGAACAACCTGTAAAATCACCAATCTCATACATTAAAAATTAAAATCACACTTTTATTACAATGTTTAATTAACTACAATACACAATGAATGATATGACAAAAAAATTAAATTTTGTTAATCCATTTATTTGATCTCATGTTTTTTTAATTATTATGTATAATATCTATCTAGTAAATAGTACAATATGAGTAGGTCTAATGGTTAAGAACATGTGTTTTCTTGAAGAGGCAGACATTCAGAGGTGGTAGAGTATGTACATCTCTACATTAATAGTCAAATTGCTAAAAGAGGATGTACACCTATGTACACTTTAGAAACTAATTCTAGTATAGTATGTACACCTGTGCACTTTGTAGTTGAATTTGTACTCAGTTCCTTATCCCACAAACAAGGTGGTCCCATGCACCAATTTGAGACGATATTTAACAACAACCTTAAATTAGAAGAAGAAAAAAACAACAATAGTTTAAAAGGAAAAAAAAATACTTTGGCTCAAATTATTGGAATAATATTTAAATATTATAAAAAATTTAAAATACTTAAAATAACAAAATACCACTTTTTATTTTCTTTTTCCATATTTAATCGTATGTGGCCTCATTATATTCTTTAATTGTATTTAGTTATATTATTTATTCATCATATGGATGATATTTTCCCTCTTCTTCTCCATACATAGGATTTGACATAAGGAACATAATATTTGGGAAAACTAATTGAAGAACGTCACTAAGTGCATGTGTTCATAGATTTCCTTTTCTATTCCACAATACAATGGTGTTGAAAATGGGAATAAGAAGAAAATTAGAAGAAAACTAAATTAAATTAGAAGAAAATTGTAATTCCACATCACAAAACAACTTGAACGAGCTAACTAAGTTAGTTTGACTTAGTTGATTCAGCTTAATTCAAGTTGAGGGTCTAACTTGAGTCATGTAGAGTGGTTCCTACTATAGGAGCCTAGGTTGAGTCGATTTTGAGTTGTAATTAGTTAATTCAAGAAACTAAGTTAAAGTGAGTTAAACTATTCCAACCGTTGAGGAACTAGTGGGAGGTCAAGTAGTGGGGTGTGTACTATGTGATCAACTTGTTAAATGAAAAATCAACCATAAATAACTCATGCACGTGTGATCTACGCAGTTACCCAATTGATATTGGAGTTCAAGGGAAATGCATATCATTGTATAATTATCCAAGTTGTATAGGTGGTGCATAGGTGGTGCATGTAGTCAGAGAAGGACCTATAGGGATTGAAGCATTATGGATGAGGAATTTCCCAAATAATAGGGGCTAATTCCCAAGGAAACAACGAAAGGAAATAGGGACTTGGGCAAGGTTGTATTTGGTTAAGTACTGACCAAGGCTAGTTTGTAGAGAAGTGAGATAGATTATGATCGTGTAGAGGTTGCCGAGCTTGAGCAAAGCATTGTATTTCTTCTCTATTTTAAAACTAATGTAATATATATATATATATATTGGATGAGCTAAACATGGAAGCAACTCCTCCATCCATGCATTGATCAACACAAATCCAACCATAAGCTATTCGACGCGCTCTCTAGAAGATCATACATGGTGCCGATATTCGATGCTAGTGTTTTATTTAGAAAATAGTTATGCTCTATTTTGTATAGAAAAACTAGAGTTTTGCATGTACGGGGAAGAAAATAAGTAATAAGAAGATTGTTGATTTGTTTTTAGAGGGAATTCTTTGCTTAGAAGACATTATAGTGATGTATACACATTTGAATATACATCTTGAACTTAATATAATTTCAATCCGGTATTAAATCTTCCGTGAGTATCATGGTTTTTTTTCTTAGCTCTTCGCAAAGATTGAATTGATTTAAACTTGCTCCAACAAAGGCTGTAGGCCCACCACCGCCTAGAGACAAGTTCGCAACTAATATATATCATAGGAATTACGTTTTATCATCATTCGGAAGTGTAAATATCGTTTAGGAAAGTTATCGTTTGATTTCATAATCGCTATCACTATACTAAAATTCTACTGTATATTAGTAGATCTGAACCCCCGAATGTGATAGATTTCATTTCTTAAGTGGTAAATACCAACAAGGATTTCACTAAGTGTTTATTATTAACATGTGAATGCCCTTTTAATATGATTTCATGGTGCGAAGTGTTTAAGGAGTACTTTTAATTTGAAAACGTACATGGATTGATAACTACATTCTAAGTTTCAAAATAAAATTGATTTTATGCTCTATTTGTTTTTTAATCCTATAGCGTTATGCCTATATGAGAAATGCTCGTGGGTAGTGAAGCTTGATTTTTTTTTATTTTCAACTTAACATAGTTAGAGAAGGATTGAATCATAATTGAAGTTTAATACTTATTGTGCAAGGTTTTCTCGAGTTGGTCATCATAGTTTTAGTCCATAATAATGACTCGAATTTCGAGTTAAGTACAAGCCATTGTGGGAAATTAAATAAAGGTCACGCATTTCGTTTACAAGATGGAAAGTTGTGACCTCATATGTCCCGAGATCTAGGCCCAACAATTAGATTTCACTTTATTTTCTGAATTTTCCGTTTTTGCATAAGAACATTTTTTAGAGCATTATTTTCATTTGGATTAAATATGGTATGAATTTGATTCTCGTAGCAAATGCATGAGTGCAACATGGGTCTTAATTTGATTGTGATTTCCATCATGTAAAAGGTTGAGCTTCGAGTGATCTATTTTGTTTAGATTAAAGGTTTTTCCTATTGAATATTTCTCTCGAGTAGTGAATTGTAGTTATTTGTGATAAGTTCCTCTTAGGTAATGATTAGAACCTCCTCATTCGAGCAATGGTTTTTTTTATTTTTCTCTACATCATGATCAACAAAGTAAGAATTGATATCATGGTTCAGTTTTATATAGTAATTGAGTTATTTAAGTAATGATTGGTATTCTCTTCACAGAACAAGAATCCATATTACTTTGTACCGTAAATTCTAAAGTAGCTTGCAAAATTTATTTGTTTTAGTTAATTAGCAGCACTTGGTTTGGAAGTGTGAGTTGTGTGAGATTAATGTTTCGCCGGGTCATAATTTCTTAAGAGTAATTGTAATAGTTAATGATTTGTTGATTTAGCGCTTATGGAATTAGAGATAGTTTGTTAATAAATTGCGTTGTGTGAGAAATGATATTTAGTATAAATTTTATCTTTTATATGTTGAGTTGTTTGAACTGTCTAGCACTATTTAAATAGATTGCTCATTAGTTCTCATTAAGTTTCACTAGTTCATCGAGTTATGCATTTTCTTGGGCATGTTTTTATTAATAGATTAGTTTCAAACTAGGAATAGAAATTTTGTACTTAATCTAGGAATAGATTTTAGATTTCATGATGATTAGTTTAGAGCAAACACCCTAATCATGCATTACGTGTGCTTGCACCTCGAACTCTTATGAGCCCCGCATTGATAATTTAATGTTGGAAATTATATCAATATATTTCCCCAACAAGAGCCTTTACATTAAAGGAAGATGAATGCAAAAATTGAGGAGAAAAGTTAAAAGATTATAGAATTTGGGGTCGAGGGAGCATGATTTAGCTCTCAAGAGGAAGCCTCAAACTGGGCCAAGGGGGCCATTCGACCAGAGGATGATGAGAGAAAGAGGACTAGTCGCAGACCCAAATAGGGAAGGGAGTTTGAGCCAAGTGGGAAGAGGGAGCACATGCAACCATACCTCAGGTGTGAGGTGGGGTGATGTGAAGCCATAGTCCCAAGAGTGCAAAAATATGGGCATGATCTATTGATGTGTTTTTTTTGGTCTCATGGATGATTACCTTGCCATTGTGGGGCACAATATCTGGGAGAAAAATGATCAATTCCAATCATATATTGAGGAGGCAGAAAGTAGTGTTGACAACAAAGTATGAGGACTAATAGCAAAGCTAACAACAACACAATTTTCCAGACAATTACACTGATTCAAAGGATTATTTTTTATTTTTATGTATGCTTCTTAGTTGCATATGTTGTAGTAGCAACAAAAAGATAGAGGCGTGTTGCATGAATTAGAGACTTCCAAAGGTGTTGGATCGGGGGTAGATGTGAATCCCTTTCTTATGGAAAGGGAGTGTTGAAAACGAAAACAAGAAAATCCCGATTTAATTTCCCTCTTGAATTAAATTATAAAAAAAATGTAATTCCACATCACAAGACAACTTGAATGAGTTAAATAAGTTAGTTTGACATAGTTGGTTCGGCTTAATTCAATTTAAGGGCCTAACTTGAGTCATGTAGAGTGGTTCCCACTTTATAGGAGCCTAGGTTGAGCTTTGCTCTGAGTTGTAATTAATTAATTTGCAAACCGAGTTAAAGTCGCTAAAATAGTTCCAATTGTTGGAAGAACAGGAGGTCAAGTAGTGGGGTTTGTATTTCTAGATCAACCGCCTAACTGATAACCGAATCCATAAATAACTCATGCATGCGTGATCTGAGAGTTAAGTGATCAGGTGAGTTACCCAGCAACAGATTGGAGTTCAAGGGTAGTGTGCTATCGCTTGTATAATTATCTAAGTTGTACAAGTGGTACATGCATTCATAGAAGGGCTTGCAGATATTGCGTAGTTATGGATGAGGAATTTCAAACAATAGGGGCTAATTCCCAAGGAAACAACGTAAGTGAAATAGGGACTTGGTCAAAATTTTATTTGGTTAAGTATTGACCAGACTAGCTTCGTAGAGCAGTTGAGAGAGAGCTTGTAATATTGCGTATGTTGAAAACTAGGTTGGAGAAATCCATTATATTTATTCTTCTTTATTTTCCGACTAATGCAATATACAAATAGGAGGGTTTTTTAGATGTGGCTTTCCCTAGGAAATCATTGTGTAATGTGTTGATTGAATTCTTTCTCTTATATGCTTCATACTGATCGTTTAATTGTTTCACAATTCGTGGAGTATATTCAAGTCTATTGTTTTACTTTAAATTTCCTAGTTAGCGCTTTAATCTACAAGGAATTTATACAAATTGTTTTCATAGTGTAAGAAAACATTGCATTTCTTTTCTTTTGATTCACGTTGTATAAAGCTCAAATTTTATAATTAGATTTTATTTACACAACAAAACAACAATGTCTAAAGTTTCAAATCCTAAAGGTTGAATCTAAAGTTATAGGTAAGGAGATTGTAAAGGATGAGTGAAACTCATGGTAAGGATTGTAATGTTCTAGCCAATTTAATGATTGCCACATGAAATTGGACATATTTTCAAATCAAAAGTGTATGTACCTTCCTTGTGCATGGAGAACACTCCCATATGTTGAATCGAACATTTCTTATTTTTTTCTAGTGGAGCAAAGCTGTACGATATGTTATCTAGTGTGAACACATACTCTAAACATGGGAGCAAGGATTGATGATGAAAAATATGGTTTTAAAGTGTGGAGTGGTAAGCTTTGATAAGTGTGACGAGCCTCCACATTAGACATAAATTAATGCCCATATGACCATCCTTCCGCACATTGAACCTCTCCTTTTGAATTATATGACATAATTCTTACTTTAATATGCTCTTTAGGGAGGTTTAGAGATAATTTCGTATTTGTGCCTATTATTATTTATGCTTTTGTAGAATATTGTGTGAATATTGGGTAGATTAGAATATTTTATAGGAGATAATTTTAGACTTGCACCTCACAACAAAGGAGGATCAAAATTGGATAATAAACAGAACAAAACATCATGAAATTATTGACAAATTATAGAGCTCCAAAGATTGAGAAAATATAGGAATGTGTTCCCCATCATTTAATGCAAATTCCTAGTGTTGGGAACAGATCCACTATTCGATGGATTTTGGAGGGAATGCTTCCCCATCAATTTGTATAAGTATCCATTCTAATTTTCTCTCTCTAGAGGCATGCATTTCTTGAAGTCTTCGTGGAGAAAATTGTTATTTAGCAGCTCCACTTTCATTTCTAGTAGGGATGTACTTGGATTGTACTGCATGTAATGAATTTGGGTGCCATTTTAGTTTCTCAAAGTTTGGTTTCCTTCATAGGAATCCAATTTTCCCCGATCTTCGGCCATCCCGTGGAGCCTCATATCCTCCTTGTACAATTTCTTTATTTCTTTTAATATCTTTTTTTCACTTCCGTATCTCTTATTTATGCATTTACTATTCATGCCTATTTTGTTGTAGGTTACATTGGTTAAATTATTGAAGTGAGTTATTTTGCAGGTTATTTAAAGAGTCAAAAGAATTATGTAGATTTATAAGAACTTTTAAAATTGTATATTCATCTTTGAGCTACTTGACCGGTTTATTAGTTCGTCAAACTAGAATTTTTGGAAATCCCATGTAGCAAATAGTAGTAATTTTATGCTATGTTTTAGAAAATGTTAATGAGATTCAATAGAGTTGATTTCAATTAAATTCAATAAGTAAAACATTCAATTTAATAACAAAATTTACCCCATATCATTTTCACTTTGATTGGATTAGCAATTTGGTACCTTAACTAGTCACTAGCCCTTTCAATTTCCGCTTATAATAGTATTTACTATTTTTTTAGCATGTATTGTCAGGTGTTTTTAGAGTGATTCCACTTGTAATGGAGTCCTAATACATCCTACTTAATAAATAAAAATTCATCCCATTTTGATTTGATTTTCTTGGGCATTCGACAATTTATCTCCCTCTCCTTAGCAAACAGTAAGCCTCCCGTAACACTCCGTAGCATCGGTAAACTCGACCATATTTTTCTCCAAAAGCTTCGTTTTTTTCTATTAGGCTTGAATCATGACCTCTAGGCTTTGAACCATGATTGAGTAAGACCAAAATAACTCTTAAGCCTTGCCTTTTCTCCATTGTAATTCCACTGTAGTTATGGTTAAAGAATGCATTCATGACTTGAAGAGCATAATTACTCCCATGAAGTACCTTATGAACTCCGTTGACAAAATATATCTTGAATGCAGTGATTGAATAATGATTATATGATTAGGTTTTGTTTCATACATCTTAATCCAGGGTTTCCATTTCCAACATTGATATTTCTATTACATAAAATAGGTTTTCATGCAAAAATTACATTCTATAAATAGAACAACTTTTACATCCATGAAAGTAGGTTAACATTTACATTTATGCAAGGTAGAGTAACATTTTCATTCCTGAAAATAGACAAGAATTTCCATTTCTGCAATTATTTTATATAATATTTTTACGACATTCACTTCACCGCATCGATAAATGAAAGAAGGACACATTGCATGCTACACATATAGTGTTGACACCTCTTAAGTTTGTATGGAACTCGAGTTGATAATTTAATTTGGTAGCTCGGGAGTTGCAACATTATTATTGCAATACTGAGGCTCATCACTTTTTGGCATTGCTACTGTGAGGTGTCAGCATGCAATGTTTTCTTCCCTAGATGACCCATTTATGAAAAAAATGCATCATTGCATTAGGCATATTTCATTTCAGAAAATCGCATTTACTAGTATTTATTATTCAATTTATTTATAAAAACATTAAAAAAAATATTTCTCCAACACCAAACCCCCTCATTTGATCACGTGGTGCAGAAGAACCACATCACCATCCACTTTTGCAGAAGAAGAAGATGTGGTAGATAAGGAAGAAATGGATGGAGATGTTGACAACGAAGAATATCCTTTCATGTTGGGGTGCATATAAGAATATACCTCCATATTTCCTTCCCAACTTCCATCGTATGAGGTCAGAGGATCTTGAAACATTTTTCTTTGAATTTGAAATCCCTTTGTAGATCTTATGTTTACTTATTAAACACTCAAAAATTGAGATTGTTTCTCGACAACATTCAAAGATAAAGCTCAGAAATGGTTCATAAGTGAGTTTAAGGACTAATTCAATAGGATCATGAGATGATATGCAAAATAAATTTTTATAAAAACATAAAGATCATGATCTTAAAGAATGAATCTTTAGAATGAATCAAAAAGAAGATGAGAGCCTTGAGGATCTAATAGACATATTTATGTCTAATATTAAGAGGAAAATTACATCATTTAGAATGTATATTACCTAAAAACCCTCTTACTTAGAACAATAAGGATGAGTGGATTGATCTTGCTTGATCTCATGAGTAGAGGTACTGCATACAAATTATCATTTGAAGAAATTCTAGAAACATGCAAGCAAATATCAAGGAAGGGAAAGAGTAAGTAAATTGGCATCAATATTGGTAAGTCAAGATGAACTTGGAAATATGCTTGATAACTTAAAAAAAAAATGCATGGAAATCTAAGAACAAGTAGAAATTAAGAAATGCAAGATGAGCAAAACGAAGGCACACATTTGTGTTTTTCATGAAGAATCACATGCTATTAAATATTTCCCATGATTACCAAGGTTGAAGGAAGTTTACCAAGATGACAATGGAACAAGGCAATCACCAAATAAATTATGTTATGTAGCTCCAATAATACCATGGCAGCCTCAGTCAACCTAATATGATGCAAGAGCCTAATTCACAATTTCAAACTTATGCATACATCCATCTAAAAGTAATTGGAACACACTCTTTCCTTGGCAACCTTGGCCATCTCAACCCCAAAACCAATCTTGAAAACAAGACTCGGGTACAAGGAAATTATGGGAGTAATCCACAATATCCTCAATACTTTCCTCAATGTCCTCCATACCCAACTACATATATCCCTACCAAACTCACGTCCACCACAAATCCACAACCTCAACCACATACATCTCAAATATCCACTCCCACTCAACTACCCGTACCACCATTTCCAAACCCACAAAAGGAAATAGCTCAACCTACTTACAATGTTGAGGTAAAATACTTCCAAACAACTCCTCTTTGATCCGAATGCATTCATCTTAGATCGTGGAAAGGTTTTTCAAAAATAAATGATCTTAATGTCATTGAAGGAAAACATCCATAAGAAGAAGATTCAAATCAGAGACCAAAGGATCATGTGTGCACTTAATGGAGAGAATACACTACACCGAGAGATTGAGTAAGTTCCATCATGTTCACTATCAGATCCTCTATGTGTTTAAGAGAATAATCAACAAAATAAGAAGATATGAATTTCATGGAAGAAGAAGATGATCCAAATCAGCAAGTGGACCAGTGGCATCACAACTATATTGAAAGATGGCTCCTGCACAACCATTAAGTTGCAACAACACACTCTTCTTCAACAATTCTTTATCTCATCTCTATCAAATAAGTTTGTCTCCTCAAATATCCGCACATGTCAAAGCACATATTTCGAGCCTACATATGAGTTTATCTATATTTTTGATGTGCGCATGGCTCCATTGGAAGTATTCCTATGCCATGAAAGAGATTTTTTTTCTTTTTAGGTAGAGTAGGATAGAAAAAAGAAACAAAAAATGGAAAAGAGGAAAAATAAGAGGAAAAGAATAAAATCTCGTGTGAAACCTCTCGAGGTGCTTCTGAGATTGGCTCATTGATTGAAAACCTCCATGAGGCGGTCAATGAGTTGGAAAAATAGAAAAAAAGATAATAAGAAAATATCTTAGGTGAAACCTCCGTTAATTTAAGCTGCACTTGCTAGTTGAAAACTCCGTCAGAGTCTAGTAGGCCTAGGAAAAAAAAGGAAATGAAAAGGACAAAATTATTTGCTCCGTATCTTCTTTATGAATGCAGTGTTCTTCTCCAACCCTTCCTACAAATAAAGTAAAATTTATACCAAAGGCAACGATCAAAATACTCAGGAACTTCAAACTTGGACTTTCTCCTTTTCCCGTATTGTTCCAACAAAACTAATGCCATGGTCAATTCATCACCCTCATCCATTTTCCAACATCCACACATCCTTTCCAATCCTTTCCCATTCATTTTAATCATCGTCCTAAAATGCTATAGGAGGGTTATGTTTTTGCTGGTGAGGCCAAAATACAGCGTGAAGAAAATTATTTTTACCATATCTCTAAAATCATGCATCCATTGGTCGATCTATTTCATAATATATGGATATTGCACTGTTCACAAACTCTAAACTGTAACTGAGAAAAATTGATAAATCATCTTTATGGTCACAACCATTTTGATTGTTTCTCTAGATTCGTAGTATCCATTGAATTTTATGAGGAGTATAAGGATTATGGAAAATTTCAAAAATCTGTGTTAATCCATTCTACCATTTGAGATATAAGGATAAAAAAAATTATACTACAAGAGATTGTCCGAAATGCGACAGACAACCATAAGTGCTACAGAGGGAGATAAACTTGGAAAAAGAGCCCTAAAGGTCCTATTTTCCTTGCAAATTTTGGGAGAGTGTCCACTAAAATTCCTTCACCAAAATCCCCACTCAATTCATCCAACAACACACACTACACCTCCTCGACCACATGAAAAAAAATACAGAAAAAAAAAGGACTCGACTTCATTATTTTTTCCTTTCCCACAACTTTCACTACCTTATAAATATGTTATTTAACCTAAAACCAACTATCATTTTTCCAAGTCCCTAAATTCAATGTGATATTGTGAGAAGAAACAGAATGATCAAGCATGTTAAGGAAACAATCTTGTAGCAACCTTCATAGATTCATCGTAAGACCGATCCAAGAAATTCTTATTGCTCCAAAAATGAAGAGATGGACAACTCCTCAAGTTTAGAGGAAGCCACACCATCCTCGAGGAGTAGTTGTAAGGTCAACTATCCACACCAACAACAAAAAATAAAAATTGAGAGATACTCCGTAAAGCAAGAAAGGTTCCATAAGTTAACTACATCGATGAAGATCTATGCACAAGCAAAAATAAGGAAATTAGCACCTCCAAAGAAACATGGATAGATCATCAAAACATCATGTATGTGTCTCACAACCACCAAAAGTAGGTATATAGGTATGCAATATTATTCACATATTCTCTTGAGCATGTTATGAGTAGATTTTTTTTCATTGCATGAGAGATGCTGTTTATAAATCAAGGATGAGTTAGTAGTATCAACCACCCCCAACCACTAATTGAAACTAACTCCTCACTCGTGCAACTTGAAAATAAAAAATTATGGAACGCAATAATTACGAGGAATGAGGGAAACTTCAATAAAGCACATCGATCCCACCACCATAGAAATAAATAAAAGAACAAATCTCAAATTCATATGTATCAATGCTCATTTCAATAGTTAGAGAGGTCATTAAGACACTGACATGAGCTAGATGCTACCAACGACCGTCTAAGATTCTACAAGAGATATAGAGTTTATTTTCAAAGCAAGAGAAACATGGATGCTACAAGAGGAAACAAGGCTCCTATAGGAGAGACAACCGTGTGCTGATGAGATATGTGTTATAGGAGACAGCTTGTTTGCTACAAGATTTCCCCAAGAGGAAAAATGGCCCCTTGCCTTGAGCATTGTTAGCCACTAAACCCTATAATTTTTAAGGAGTGTCCGCAAGAAAGGGGTAAGCATTTTCTGATCTCTCACCTCTACACATAAAAAATTGATTTTTGCAAAATTCTTCCAAACAATTCTCGATAAAGACCCTAAAACAAAAAATAATAATTGAAGTGGAGTTTTCTTGTGAGGATCTCGCATTATGATGGGAGAATAAACTTTTTTTGAAATTGACATAACATTTTTCACCTCGCTCATCAACAACAAGAACTCCTCCTCTTTCTAGAAGTTGAAATCCTAAGTGCTCGAAATTGATAATTGGTTGGAGGGTTCCCTAGCACAACCTTAAGAACACATGAGTACTTTGTATTCATGGATAGAGAATATTTTCAGACATGAAGAGATAGTCAAGGATGGATCTATAGAAGAAGGATAGGGTGAAAATAAAATAAAAGTTTGAAATAGGAAGAAAAGCATAAAAAAATCAAAACAAAGGATAAAAGGTAAATAAGAAGAAATAATGGAAATAACCTCTCCAAGCCTCCAAAGGAAACCAAGATCTAGGGGAGCCAGTGACCAAACAATTGAAAGAAGATTTTTCCCTACTATAGGAAGACATGAAGTTACAGAAAGTCTAATTTTCTCACAGAAAGGTGAAAGAAAATCACAAGACATATTAGAGGAGGCCACGAGGGCCATGAATAAGGCACACTTAGGTCACTAGGTTGCTTAGGATAGTATGAACACTAAAGAGGGGGTATGGATAAGCCTCCAAATTAGACATAAAATTAAGGCCCATATGATCATCCTTAAACATATTAAACTCCTCTATTTTTGCATTGGATGACATATTTTTAACATTATATATGTTCATTAAGAAGGTTTAGAGATAATTTCATATTTGTGGCTAATATTATTTATTTTTTATAATATTGTGAGAATATTGGGGGTAGATTATGAAGGGTTTGGAGAGCAGATAATTCGTTGAATTTATACCTGCTACAGAGGATCACATGGATAATAAATGAACAAAATATATAAGCTGTTATTCATAAATTTTGAGCTCTCAGTGGATTGATAAAATCTAGGAATGTGTTCCCTCTCATTTAATGCATTTCTAGTGTGGGGAACTAGACCTAATTATCTGAGGGATTTTGGAGGGAAATATTCTCCTTTCAAGGAGAAATGTTTCCCCATCAAATTTGTATAAGTACCAATTTGAATTCTTCTCTAGGGGCATGTACCTCCTAGTCTTCTTGTGGAGAAAACTTTATTTAGCAACCTTATTTTCATTTCTAACAGTGAGGTTTGGATTGATTCAAATAATGAATTTTGGTGCCATTTTAATTTACATAGTCTTACTATTCATAGACCTAATTTTTCTTTGGTTTTTCCCATCCTGTGAGACCTCGTGCCTCCTTGCCAATTTCTTTATCCCCGAATGCCTTTTCACTCGATCTCGTATTTCCATATTTGTCTGATGCCTCTTTGGTTGTAGTTACTGTTAAATGATTGAAGTATGTTATTTTTTAAGTTAGTTTACAGAGTCACAAGAATTATTTAGCCTTGTAACAAATTTGACAAGTCATATTCATCATTGAGCTACTTGGATTAATTTACTAGTTCATAAATCTAGAATTTTGGATATCCCTTGTAGCAAAACAATAAAGAATTTTCCGTCGTTTTTTAGAAAATTTTAATGAGATTAATTTGAGTTGATTCCATTTGCATTGGGCTACAAAAAATTCAATTTTACAAAATGTACCCCATAGCATTTTCACTTGATTGCCAGTGATTGTAGGTTAACTAGCTACTAATTCTTGAATTTCCAATTTTTACAAAGAGTAATTCTCTCGCTATTTTTAGTACATGTTAACACGATATTTTAGAGTGAGTCCACTTGTAATGGAGTCCTAAATATATCCTAATTAATAATAAAATTCTTCCCATCCCATTTTCTATTTTATTTTCTTGGGCACCTCATTAAGTTATCTTCTCTTGTAGAAAAACATGGCTTCTTCCTTGTGCAATACCCTATAGCACTGATAGCACGGTAAACTTCATCGTATTTTATCCAAAAACTTGGTTTTTGTCTCTGTGGATTGAAATCATGACTTGTGGCTTTAAATTCATATGATTATTATGACCAAAATAATTTTGTATTTCATTCTCTCCCATTTCAATTCACCTTTATGCTTATGGTTAGGTACGTATTCACATTTGAGAAATAGAGCATAATTACTTCATGAAGTACCTTATGAACTATGTTGACAAAATATCTAGAATGTAGTGATTGAAGAATGATTCTGTGTTTCCTTTTCATGTAACAAATACATTTTTTAACATTTGTAATACATTCTGTTGACCATGAAAGTAGGTTAACCTTTGCATTTATTCAAAGTAGAGTATTTCCATTTTCAAATAGATAAGAATTTCTATTTCTAACTAGTTTAGGTTAGTTTTTAGACATTCACTTTATTACGCGCATCAACAAAAGAAGGACAATATTGCATGCTACATATATGGATCCACCTCTTAAGTTTTTACGAACTTCGGGTTGATAATTCAAGTTGGTAGCATTGGGAGTTGCAACATTCTTGTTGCAATACTAGGGCTCATCAATGGTGGTCAATGTTGACTATATTGAGATATACAATGTATTAATGGACCGACACTATAAAAGGTTGATCAAATTTAACATTTTCAAATGTGACCATATATGCAAAACTATTTGAAGCATAGATTGAGGATAATAGTGCAAAGGGCTTGATCGAGGAAATTTGATTCATTATATTAGTGTTAACCATAAGAATTGAGATAAAATGATATGATTTTTCTTTTCATACTCACCTATTTTTCTTGGAGAATAAATTGTTGTTCCAAGGATATTATAAAGAATATGGTAATATTTTGACTTCATCTCAAAGATTGGAAATCATCTATCTTAATGGAAAGTTTGTGTATGACTAAGAAATGAGATTATTCTGTCCTTTGATATGTTTTTTATCATATTGGAATGTTTATTGATGTTGTATGAATGAATATATTTGTATAAATGTTTTTTAATATATTTTCATCTTCCAATTCCTTGCTTATTATACTACAATTAGTGATTTTAAGGTTTGTTTGCTGATCTACTAACAATTGTTTAAGTTTAGCATTTGATTAAAGACAACAATTATGGCATATTATTTGAATTATATTATTGCATGCTCCATCAATCTATGCAAGATGTTATTTTTTTAACCCTATAGCCTCAAAGGACACTCATTAATTCTATATGAAATTTTAATTATTAATAAAGTAAACATCTTAAGCAACCTCCTTTTTCTGATTTATTATTTTTCAAGGGTGTAAAAGTTGGGTTAGAAAGTGGCACCAAGGATTCTTCATTAGTATTGGAATTACATTTGCGAAGAGAGAAAAAGACTAGTATTGTGGTGATTATCAATGATCTCATTTACATAAGTTGAGACACTAATTTATCAACTAGGGTTTGTAAGCTTCATGGAAGTGTAATCATTGTATGTGAACAAATAATTTAGTCCTTTTCCTATTCCGTCTCTTAATTATTGGCATAAATCTTCAAAGATGTTAGAAATGAAAATGAAATTTAAATCAATTACTACAATTAAAGGAACTCGAAATTAACCTCTTAAAACTAGGCTATTTGGGACAAATGCTGATTCTATATGAATACTAGAATTTTAATTTTACAATGAAAATTTTCAAATGAATAAAGCCTAATCCTTCATTTTGAATCTATCACAACTTCACTAGCCGAAAATCAAGTTGCACATCACACTGCCCTCATAGCTTTAACAACTCATGCAATAGTAATGTTTTCACTTGTGTTAGTTATAATTGAAAGGATATTTAGCAAAAAATCATCAAATAAAGTCTATATAATGAAACAAATGAAGACAGAAACTAAACCACAATATTCTTAAATCAGAATTTGTTGTGGCTCCATTGGTAAAAATGAAGGTTACAACACTTTATCACATATTTATACTAGCATATAATTGACAATAATAATCTAATGACCACTTTGAATTGTGACTAAAGGGTAAATTCAAGCTTGAATAAAAGAAATTACATGCAACCAATCAAAATATATGAGATCTCAAAGATGAAAACATAAACAATTGATAGATAATAGAATGTTGAGAAGAATACACAATATTTACTATGAATAAATCTATAGAAAGAAAAATATAAATATGTATGTAATAATTAATAGAAACAACAATGGACATATCAAAATCATGGGGGGCCTCTAGACCGGAAAATTTACAACAATATTACTATCTTCTAGAACTCAAATTGATATATTAAGAGAGAAAAATGAAATTGTAGAGAGCTCAATGAAATGTATCAGACATAATGACCATTTATTTATACCCTATTTCTATTTATACAAATTGAAATATAAACTTTGCCAGAGATATGATCCCTCTCCTAAATTAATAATGATAATGATATAGTTTCTATACTTAGAAAATTTAATCCCTAAGAATGTGGTTCCCACTCCCAAATCCCATATTCTAGAGAAAACTAAAAGTCAAATCCTTGTTGCTACATTATTTGGCTTGCTATCACCCACACCACTAGAAAGATTTGCCAATATGTTTTCATTCACCTTTTGTGCATCCAAGGACCAAATCATGCCACAGTGAAGATGAGGATCAAAACCCATGTGCCTAATTTCACCAAAAATGTCCGTAACTAGCTCAATGAACAAAGAATTACCAAATGAATTTATTCCTAAAAAAATCATGATAAAGCAATTTTCAACATTTTAGCTTGCTTAATTAATAAAAATAAAAAAACAAAAAAATTGAAATACCTCGTATCCTTATATGTGTCTTTATTGAAGGAAAACTGGTCAAAATGTGTTAAAATGTGGTGAAAAGGAGGGGAAATAAGACCAACATGGATAGGGTTTGGTGATTTCAAATAACAAAAATATGTGCCAACTTTCCTCCCAAGAAAAAATCCATTCCATGTATTTATGCAATCCATGTTCACAAATTTTTGGCAACGTTATGCTTACTTTATTCCTTGTACAAATGGTCTCTCATACTGGAGCAAGACATCCACATTACGTGGATTCCTTGTGAAGTGGCTTCATGGAATTTGTATTAATACTTTCACCATTATGTTTTGATTCTATAGTTTTAAGGCATGTTTTTGTCCATATCATTTATATGTTTGTTTTGTTAGCAACACATTTTACTTATGTCGCTTTTCATTCTCCTCTTTTAACTCTATGATTTTCCGTTATCACCTCCATACTCTATTTATGAGCATCCTATTACTTTTCTGATATGTCCTCTAATACTTACAATTCCTCAATGTCCCTCAATTTTCTAATTTTTCATATCCATATATGAAATATAAAAACTTCAAGTGTAATGGTTTACTTGTTTAGTCTCTGAAAACATGGAAGACTCCTTTGGAACAAGACTAGTAAAGGTAGGGAAATATGCAACTTCTTGTGTTAAGAAAATGATGATTATCTTTCATTGGAAGTAGTGAATGAATGTGGCTCCTCTATATTAGCTTCCATGGTGTTTATGTAATCATAGCAATATTAATCGTGATCATCAACTCGAGTGTTTTTGTGTTTTTTGAAGCAAACATACTTAGTTTTAGGTTTCTTTTCTACCTTTGCAAACACTAGTTTTTCCTTTTGGCTATCTCCCTATTATCATCTTTGATTTTTTTTCATAACTTGATTTATTCTTCTCCAATATGTTACCCCTTATTTTTGGCGTCTTTATTTTTGCTTCCTTTTGCTTGAAATCTTTGCTCTTCTTGGCTCATTTTACCATACAAAGATTTCATGTAACTCCATCTTCTAGATCCTCTAGTATATCATGTTTAATAATATCCTAGAAAATCATTTTGAGAGAGAAAATGTGGCAATACAAGGTCCTATCGATATTTTTAGTTTATTTATTTATTTTCCTCTTTTTCCATCTTAGTCAAACTCCTTAACAAATAGTATGGCATGTAGATTGGCTTCTATTCTTTAGACGAAGTAAAAGATGAATATGATAAAGGAAAATAAGACTAAGTTTTGCGTCATATGTTATATATTTTTAAATAAGAAAATTCAAGTCTTTCTAGGGATATTTTTAACCATACTCTTGAAACTCATGTAGCCCAATCTCCGTCATTTAGTCGATTGACCGAGGAAAGATGTCCATGATTTCTCATCTATTTTTTCTTGAACCATTTCTCACCTTCTTGAGGTAAAAAAAAATGGTCTATGACAACAAATTATTAGAGATATGCAACATTAAATCACTCCAATGGCACACTCAATGTCAAAGGTCTAAGCAGGAATGCCACACTATGTTTGTGACTCCACAAATTTTGTGCTCAGTGTACCCCTACTCTCTCGTAATATTTTGTGGAACTTTAAGTGAAAACTATCCAATCTGAACCGAAAGGTTTGAATTGTATTGCCACTTTTCACCATATAGATCTATATGGAAGAACTTTTGTATGAAAACCTATTTATAGAAAACATAAACATGTGTGATAAAAATTGTTGCAAAAATATTTTATATGAGGAATATTGTGTATGATCAAAGTTGCATATAAAAATCTCCGTGGACCAAAAACTCTCACAAAATAGTTTTTATGAGGAACACTTTGTATGAGAAACCTGTGTATAACTAAATTTGTATATAAAATTCTATCCCTTACCTCGCAACATGCACTAATTTCAACAAAAAGGTGATTTATAAAATAAAATGGTAGTAGCAAAAAGTTTGAAATGGAATAAGTGATTAGGCACAACAATGATATATTTGATTTATTAATGAGATACAAGAATATTGTTGTGATAACTTATCATGTCAAAAATTATTTAAGAGTACTATCATTTTATGAGTATTAAGAGACAAATGTATAAGGTTATAGTAATGTTGACATGGTAGTTATGGATAGAATAATAGTAACGAATAATATCGTAATTTAGGAATCAAATTCTGGGAAATGATTTTACCGCCAATATTCTCCTTTTGACCTCATATAATGCCCATTTTTAATCAATAATGTCAACCCTTCATGAATCTTTCCATAAAAGTCACAAAAAAAGCCTACAAGGTAATTTGTATATGTTGTATATTAATTGAAATGTTTTAGTATGATTAGGAGACTTAATTAAGGATTTATGCTACTAATGAGGGCTTTCTAGTAAATATAGTAACCTTAATGGGATCATATAACCGACCTTCAAGTTCAAGAGGGTTCCATTAGCCCTCTTGGGCAGAAATGACAACATTGGTTTTCTTTCTATGCATCATCATTATGCCTCATGATCATTGGATCAGGTTGAGGGATTTTGTGTATGGTGTTGGCTATTGGTCAAACTTTCATTGACCAAATATCCACGTTTGGAATGTGAAGTGCAACTAATGGGCTTGGAATCGATCAATTTTTCCAAATCATGTATACAATACCAATTTGTGGTTAGATAGAGTGGGTTTGTTGTCTAAGATCATACATGAGATCCACTCACATATCTCATTCTTGGTTTCTCATGGATATCAACTAGTATCCACCTATTTGATCCTCTTCCTCATGCATTTGTATAAACCTCGACCTTCTTTACCGCATCCAATAGGGGTGGAGGTGGATCAATTTCATTTGTATTGTGTAGTAATAATACCGACCCATTGCTGGGGTATGCTTACGCTAGTTGACATGTAATTTAATAGAGATAAAATCAATACAATGGAGTGTGTTGGTGTTTCACATCAAATGTATTTACATGCTCTATTACTAGCTTTGGTAGCTAATGCAAGAGACATAATTGGTTGGGAGGGCCCACCAACTTAGCCACATCATCCCTGCATATCTTTTTTACATTATCTATTGAATGCATGTGGTAACCCACTATCTTCGCTTGATTTGTGAAATATATTTGTTTCTTTGTATTGCTATCACATTTATACTTGTTGTATAACCTATTCATTTTTTTCTCTCGTCGATACACTATCGTGCTAATTTTTTTGATGTGATGTAGTTACATAAATTTTCTTGGATTCATATCATTTTGTATGTAGGTCCTAATACCGATGTTGTGTGTGTTGCAAGTATAACAAGATAAAAAAATTTCACTTTCCCCCAAACAAAGTGTCGATCCATATGATGAGTCTTTCTATGAGATCATGAAATTGTTAAACCTTTTCCAAGTATTTATTTTCCATACAAAAATAGATAAGTTTCATTTCCTTGCATATTTTAGTGCATTTCTAAAGAACTTATTGATTTTGTAGCTTTACTTTTGAATTGTAAAAGTGTAAGATGAAACATTAAGGGAAATGCCAATTTTTCTTCCTCCTAGTTGTACAATGACTATTTGGTCTAGTCAACATGAAAAACAAGGTTTTATCAATCAGGACATCATAGTAAACCCCAATGCCATTAATAGGTTCAGAATCCTTTTCCCTTTCCTTTTCCTTTATTGTGGATTTTACCCTCATAACAAACCTAAATTCCGAGACTTAGTATAATATTTCGAATGCGATTTGAATGTAACAATTTTCTTGTGCAATAAAATTGTCTCATGAAATTAGTATAAATCCATATTCTCGTCAGCTTGTCTAGAGAACAAGTTCTCTATGAATATATTTTCAATTGGTGTGGTTTTCCATGTCATTTTATTTCATAGCGATAAGATAAAATTCCATTAGTAATATGACCATTGCATATATGGTATAGTATCTTCAAAGTTTAAAAACATCCTAGTTTATAATTAAATGCCAAATCCTTTAATCAATTAAACTAACCAAATTCTTTGGCATGATTTCCTAGGAGATACTAAGGAGGTCGGTGAATTGATGGGTTAGTTTTCATTTATGCAACCAAGTTGTGTCAATTTATTTTTAGCACTAACATTCTAGATCTATTGATTTATTTCTTGGTTCTAAAAGTAATGATAGGAATCTTTGAAAAGGGATATAATTAGAGACATCGTGGAATATTTACATGAAAATAAAAGGTAGTTACTTTTGACAAGAAAAATCATTCAAATTATAACTTGTTGGTAGGAATAACTAAAAGAATATGAACAAAAAATTTACATTGTCAAACTCAACCTCTAGGAAAGGTTTTAAGGCCCAAAAGAAACAATCGAGGAAATTTTTTCATATTTCAAACGTCAACAATTAAAACCCCACCGGCATATCAAAAATCGAAGCCTCATATTTTGAAGATCTAAAAGTTCAAAACAAAAAGAGCCACAAAACCCGTAAACCCTCAAGGAAGATTTATGTCAATCTCTCTTGATCAAAGTCAACAATTGGATCATTTAGAGCTAGAGGTGGCTGTAAAAAATTATTGTTGAACAAACCCAACCTTAGTTAAATTATCGCAAATGTAGAGATACCTCCTAAAGGAAATAAGTCGATTTTGTACAAAGAAGAAATCAAAAGAAGTGAAGCGTACAAAATATGCATGGTATATGAAAGAAAAATAAGGTGAAGACCTGCAATTATATCTATATGCTAGTAAGTGTTTTGATGGTGGAAGTTATGAGCCGATGGAAAACTACTAGACCTATATATTAGGTCGAATACCGAAAATTTTTATACAATTACAAATTTCCCAAGTCACATGATAATATTAGATATCATTTTATGACATGTATAAGACGATGAAAGATTCTACAAGTGATATGCAAACAAATCATAAATGATATTGCACAAAATATTGTAATTATTTTTAGTTTTATTTATGTGTTTTGCATTATTCTAACTCCTCTATCATTATATTTTTAATAACTTAGTTATTATTGACATATTATATTTTATTAATACAATTTTTTTGAGGGAATTTTAATTATGTTGTGGGGAATATTTTTTATAGAGTGATATATTATGAATTCAGTCACATTTTCCATGAACACGAAGAAGATAGTGAAAGAAGCAAAATAAATTATTTGCCGCAATGATACTATATAAAATGGATCAATATAGTAAAGGTAGACATGTTAATTTTGAAGAAAAGGAAGTTGAAGTTGAAGCCGGAGATGAGGAATATGTTTCCATTATCGAGGATCAAAGTTAAAACTGACATGTTACAAAGGAGAAGATCCATAAAAGAGAAAAGCCAAAATTCCCAAGAAGGTCTCCCTTCTAGTTGATGATGAGGATATTATTATGTTGAATAAAATATGATAACCAATAGGAGGAAGAAACTAAAATCTTCATTCTAAAAAAAAGCATGGACAATAGTGAAGTTCCTAGTGAAAACTCAAAATGAAGCAAGGAAATCATTACACCAGAGTTGATTTAGAGGATGGAGTTATTAAAACAAACAAAATGTCATTTGACATCACTTGATGAAGACAAATTTAATTGATGGCACGTCATTTCAACTTAATGTCACTAAATCTACAAGCCGTATGCGAAGGACAATTCAAATATCAAATTAGAAATCCACACCATTTGCATGTTCACAATTTGAAAACATTGATGAGGTACACTCCATATGAACATGTGGTTGAATATGTTCTTCTTGTTGATCCACCCTAGGTTCCCAACACAGAACATTTGACAAGTCAAAATGTTTTGAATACAAATATTATGTACTTGGGGAACCATTCCTAGAAACTCAAAAGGCAATTTATGGAGAAATATCCCATTAACCCGCATTTTGAAACAATGAAATGTATAATTTACGCTTTAACAAATACAAAATCAAAGTTATTAAACATGGGATCATACGTATAATGAGTATAGGATATATGAATTTCATCCAAAGGGTTATATTTATTCATAATGAATTTAAAGAAAAATGTGGCGGGGATAAGAAATAGGTATTACGCCTTTTCGTATGGAATGTTGTATGGAAATAGGTTATCAAATTGGAGGAAACATCAATTCAAAAGGAGGAAAGGTAAATTTTTAAAATATTCAGAGTTATATACAACATTTTCCAGCTTGGTATTTAGAACTCGGAGAGATATGGGAATTGATAATGATTTTTTAGATGTGGGAGAATATTGACATAAAAAGCTAGAAGTTCAAGAATTCTAAACTATCGATATGTACCAATAGTAAATCGGGTCTTGAAATGAAGCTCCTTCCAAAATATATTACTATCAAACCTTGGAGAGAAATGAAAGGATTGAAGGATGGAAAACTTGTCAAAAAAATATTATCTCATGTAAAGTCGAGAGAATTATCATTGACGAAATGTCCGAGGAATTTCTAAAGTAAGTTTGCTATTTTTACTTTTTTGGATTATAAGTTTTTGTTAAAATGTGAAAATGTGAAGTTGGGAAACACTTTTTGCCCTTGACGTTGAAAATTGTAATTTTCTATGTTTTTCAACTTCAACTCCACTAAACTCATATTTTTATTGCAAATTATGCTTTGACATAAAAAAAAAGAATTGTAGAGAATTGTCTTACCTCCATACCCATATTTAAAAAAAAAATATTGACATATAGAGGGGTAAATTTCTTTATTTACTAACCGCATATACTTGAAATTTTCAGCAAACATAAATAGCCACTTTAACTTTTTACTTTTTTAGCGAAGGTTATTCATTTTTTGGAAAAAAACCATAGCATCATAATCCGTATATATTGCACTAGTGCACGTACTATTTTTCGGTAATTTTCTTGACAATCACCATTTTTTATTATTTTTTGGAAATGGACGAAGACAAAAAAATAGTGATGTTTCGAAAGACATTTTATCATCCTTCTGATTTTCTTTTCAATGTGATCACAATAAGAAAAATGAGAGTACCCTTTTGAAGTAGACAAAGGAGAGGAAGTGTGATGATTTTTTGAATTTTTTGGTGTCCTCATTTGAAAGTTATTTAATTTTCATTCAAGGCAATTTTTCGAACAATGAAATTCCATAGTGACACGCCTTAGTAAAAAATAACAAAAATTGAATTTTTTAATGAAAACTCCATAAATCTTACATCATCAAAAACTAGATTTAGAGATGAATCTAATAGTACTTGGTCCGACATAAAACATTTTGTTTTTGTAGTTGTTCGTCCCTCCAAAGTTGCACGTTTCTTAAACCGAGAATTGTTTGAGTTTTTTTCGTTGACCGTAAACTCGCCGAGATAATGTCTCGACGAGAAATTTCTAAAACTCTCGACCAAGAAATTTAAAACTAGTTTAACCCGCCTAAAGTTAGATTTTACCGCGGGAAAACTCTCGACTGAAGTTTAAAAACTCCTGGACGAGAGTTTGCACCCCGAGAGTTTTCCCAAGAAAATCTCGACCGACAAGTTAGGAAAACTTCACGAGAATTTTCTTAAACTCTCGTCGAGAGTCTAGAATGTGATTAGTATTCTCGTTGAAGAAGGTAAGAGAGAACAAAACTAAACAAATTATTATGCATGCATGAAACAACATAAGCATGATAAAATGAAAAGTTGACATCATTAAATCGATTATAACGTGATTTGTATGGTTGTTAATGAAACTCGTGTTACCCACTATTGATATGCCTTGTTTCTTTGTGAAAGTCCTCAAATTGATCAAGCCGATCTTGATATTCTCCTATGGTAATATAAAATAAAAAGGCACCATAATTGGGGGATTTGTAAAAGTGAGCGGTGGTCGCTTATGAAGAAATTTGATGGTCGATTCCCATTGTGATTGTATAAATCACGACGAAGTAACAAGCTTCAACTTTCTTTCATTGCCAGTGCTTCATATTTAACAAGTGGCATCAACATCTTTTTGAGAATCGATAAACCCAAGGGTCACCGGTTAGATTGATATTGGATTTTCTATTCCTACGGGATTGTGTAGATCTTGCACGGAAAGGGATGGGCTCTTTCTAAGAACATCAACCTCACTTATTCTCGTTGCTCATTTTCTGAATTAGGTTAACCTCTAGTTTATGGGATTTGCATTCTTTTGACTTTTGCTGACTTCATATACATGTATTCGTGTGTTCAAATTCATATACATGCACTGTGTGTATTGCAAGTTAGAAATTGGCATCAATTCATTTAGTACATATATAATTTATTTGGAAATAATATATATTTAATTAATAAAATAAAATGCATAATATGTATATTAATGTATTTATTTAGGCACTACATTTTAGATATTAAAATGCTTTTTGTTATTTTTTTGCATTAAAATATTTTTAAATATTTGTTAATATTATTTAATCCTAAATATTAAAAGATTTTATGGATGTGTGAACACTTTTTAGTTGCTCCCTCATCTAAATATTTTCATAGGTAATTGCAATTGAATGTGATAAATTGATATGACTAGATTGTGAGAAATGACAGAGATTTATAGCTCTAGGAGGAAGCTCCTTCCTGTATCGGCTTGCAAGTAGGGAAAGTATAGAATGGTTGGTGGAAGTAGGGAAAGTATTAAATGTTGCAATTATTCCCACCCAAGTCCTTTTCACGTTGTACTCATAATTGATGATGATGTATGGGAAACAGAGAAATAAAGGAAAAGCCTGGCCACTCCACATCATTTCCACATTGTAATAAGAATCGTACGATGTTGTATGGGAATAGAGAAATAAAGGAAAATCCGGTCATGTGGGATGGTAGACTTAGTCAACACAAGCTTGGGAGATGAGAGCACACACTCTCTCAAGGGGAGTCATTCAATGATTGATGCATTCAAGCAGCATTATTCGTAGAAAAGGGAAGTCAATGACATAATAATCACATCATAGTGGTGAAAATATGCATTAAGAGTGTGTGGAAGCATCATAGTGCACACTCGCAACTAGTCCGGAAACATTGCAAAAAGTAAAAACAACCACGTTAATAAGGTAGGGTGATTTGTTGATTCCCGCACAAGTGGAGATGTTGGTTACTTCCGGAAATTCTCTTGGTTTTCAAAGGTGGAGATCCTTTGGGTGGACTTTGGATTCCCATGAATACCTCTATTAGGTGGAAGTGTAGTGCACTGATTCCTACCGATTTCATGTGGAGGCATTATGGGCTTTGGATTCTTATGGTGTAATCGGGTGGAGATTCCAAGCTTCCCAAAGGAATCTTGGGATCGTGCGGATGTCTTCCCAAAGGTTTTTGTTTCCATGAGGTTGGGGCGAGCATTTGGGGTTTCAAGTTAAGCATATCTAAAATCCTATCCTCATGCCCATTAGCTTTCCACTATCTTCATGCCATTTCTCGGTGAGGAAAGTTTCTTCCGATATTCTCGAGAACCACTTTCTGGTTTCTTTGGCTGAGTCGATACTGTCTCTTTGGCTTTCTGCTTCTTCTTTAGGCTGACCCATAGTGAGAAATCCTTACAAAGAGTCCCCACGCCATAGTTAAGAACAAGGATTTTGTACCCTCCTTTTCTCCGTAATTTCAATTGTATGCCCTCGAGGCCTTGTCCCTATCCGTTTATTGAAAGAGGGAGGAAAGGTTTTTCCACAAGGTCTCAAAATGACAAAGAAGTTATTCAATAGGTGTTCCAATGTTTCTACACATTCTTCTTACACATAGTATATGTCACTTCAACCATGCATTCCTTTCTTCTCACTGAACGTATCCTAGGTAAGAATCTTCCATGACTAAGTAGCCACAAAAAGTATTCAATTTTCGGCCATTGTTTTTCCGACCATATTTTTTTCCAAAGTGGTACAATCATTATGAATGTTATTTGATTTTATGTAATGGCCTTCTCTTTGTATTGTGAACATGCTCTTCGTGCAATACCCCCATATGAGTATATCCTCTCGTGTTGCTATTGTTAGTTTTCTAGATTTAAGTTCTTTCACATAGTTTTCCCATTGACAAGTTTCTGAGCATTCTTCCACCGGTCTTTTAGCTTCCATTTTCACCATTGAAGCTTCCTCGTCCCTTCATCCAAAAATTGTGCTATTGTCTTAGTATTCGGTTCGTTAGTGAATAGGAAAATCTCCCCAAATCAATTTCACCGAATATTTTTCTCCCGTTGTTGTCATGATTCCTCCCAAAATCGGGCAATGTCGCTCCTCTAGTTTCCCAAAAAATATGTTATCGGATGAGATATCTATTTAGTGCTATCAAGTTTCAAATAATGGATCCTTTAGGGGTCATTGAACTTTAATTTCCTTACAAGAGTTGCTAAAATTTCATTCTTCTGCTCGAGATTATTTTCCACAATCTCTACCCCATTGTATCCATATTTACTTCGCAGCTTAGCTCCCATAACTTGATTTAGCAAATATGGATCTCTTAACCCCAAGCCTCCGGTCCTTTTTATTTTCGTAAGCTTATCCCATGAAAGGAGAGCCCATTTGCTGTGCTTGTTGAGATCCTTGCCATAGGATTTTTAAACGTCTTAGCCATATCATTGCAATAGATTTGTATGCCCAACTCGTAGAGTTGATATATGGGAATGGATTGTAAGAATGTTCTTAACATAACAACTCGACTCAGAGTATACCCGAAAATGCTCATAATTTTGGAAGTTTAGCTTATATGCGATTAATGAGATATTTCCACCCGTGCAGACCGAAGAGAATTTAGATTGAGAGGGATTCCTAAATATTTCATAGGGAAGGATCCGATGTTGAATCCCAAGGTAGAAACAGTAATATTTGGGAGAGAATATTAGTATTAAATATAAACACATTTTATTTGTCATTATTGATAAGAGTTCCGAGGCTTCCATGAAATCTTTAAGAATGGATAGAATTTCCTTAGATTCTTTTAGAGTGGCTCGATGCAAAAGCATAATGTCATTTTACAAAACCGTTATGCGAAAGTTTTAAACTTGCCCCAAAAGATTAAGGCCTTTAAGTTGACCTCCCTCGGGATCTTATACTTTTAATATGTCAACCAAGGCCTTCACGTAACAATGAAAGGAAGGGGAAAGTGGATACCCTTATTCAAACCCTCGTGTTAATAAAGGGAGTCAAGGAACTCCGTTAAGGAGAATAAAGTAATTAGAAGAAATAAAAGGTATTATCCAATAGATCCATCTTAAATCAAATCCAAACACCTCAAGAATAGCTTAAGATAATTCCATGACCTCCAGACAGGCTCCTCCGCATGACAACAACAAATGGATAAAGGTTGTGGAGGAGTATGGGGACATCTTCACCTCACCTACGTGTGTTCCCTTCGCATCGTCGTTACACCCGATTGATCTCGACCCCATGTGTGCCACTACCCAATGGATCGATCTATCGCGCTCTCGTTATGGGAGAATGATGAAATCAAGAGGCAAGAGCCTCAGAGTCATGGCAGAAAGGTGACACGTAACCAAGTTCATCGCCCTATGACAAAGAAATGTATTCATTGTGCAAGCCTGGCCGACACCGGGTTTCACCTCCATCTCAAGAAAGAAACAAAGGGGAGAAAGGCAAAAAGCCTCCGAAACCCTCCACCAATACAACCCCCACCAATAATGCCTCGACCCAAAGAAACAAATTTGAAGTTTCCGAGCAATCTTGACTCATTGGAGCACCCTATGTCTTCCAGCCCCCACCGATCAAGATCCGTCATTATTAAGTCAATATTTGATTACAACCAATGCTCCCAAGCACAACCTCGGATTCAATCCACGCCCCCCCCCCCCGTGCACCGGCAACACAAACCGTAATCCTCTCCCATTCGCATTAATACTACCCACACCTCATCGCAAACCCCTCAATGCAAAGAAATGCAAACAGAGTGTACCCATCCTCAACCACTTCAAACAATCCTCCGGAGGAGATCCTAGGCGACTATATCTCCAAAAGGGGTCGACGTGAGAAATGGTCCAAATCGTAGAGTCGATGCCATTCCCCAAGAACACTTGGAGAAGATAGAAATGGCATACCTCAGCTCGAATACATCAACTAAAATGCGCCCAAAAGGCAATGGGGAAATAGCAGCCAAAGGGCATTCAAGCCAACTCCGGATTTGGATCAATACAAGCCAGACTCGTAAAGAAAAAGAGGGGCGAAATCCACAAGACACCAAATACAAGAACCGTGCGTACGCCTAATCAATGAAGGAAAATCAGTGGCCTTGGTCCTATCTCGCTCCAAAGGTAGGTCAATGAAAATCACAACTCCGGAACATCATGGGGCTTGACCCGCACTAATTAAAAGAAGGATCTTGAAAAACCGCTTATTCTCGCTACACCTGACATCATACTTCTTCAAGAATCCAAATGCTCTCCCAAAGGCACAGACACTCAAAAAAATTTTTTCCAACAAATATCACTACATAAGCATAGATGCTATCGGGCAAGCAGGAGGGTTACTCACGTTCCGGAACAAAAGAAAATTCTTCTCGTTAGACTCTTCGTCCACTAAGCACTCGTTATCGATCATTTTCAACATGCCAAACCTAGTGGAAATCGATCTGCATCACCAACGTGTATGGACCCCAACGAATCCGTAGTGCCGAAGAGGATCTCGATGACCGGCCATGCGTGCATTCACTTCACCAATTTGGATAAGCCCCACAACACAATTTAGATTTGAAGCCTTCTCGACAGCACCCATCATTCATGAAAAAATATACAACAATCGTGGACTCAAGCCACCATAAGGAGCAACAATATCATGTACATATTCCAGTACAGAAGCTCAAAACAATAAAAATCAACCTCAAACGCCGGAACAAAAAACACCTTTGGCGACATATTTCAAGCCAAAAAATAACTCGATGAAAAAATGGCGAACTTCCGTTAACCCGATCAAAGAAGGGCCCAATGATGAAAGAATAGCTCAAGAATCAAATCTGCAAAGGCAATGGAAGAACGGTTAAAACAAGAAGAGTCAGGAGGTGGTCGAGGGTGCAATGGTTAAACAGGGAGAACGCAACACTAGTTTCTTCCATAAGTCAACCATCCAAAGATAGAGCACATAATCGCATCCTCTCCCTCAAAAAAAGCCGATGGCGATCAAGTTTATAAAAAGGAGCATATAGGTCCGAACTCAACTCTGATTTTCTCTTCAATATCCCATTCAAGATAGAACCCAAGCCATCAATGAAATTATCGCTACCATTCCCAACTTAAGCTTAAGGTGAGGAGCAAACTCCCTCCTTCTAAGAGACCATCGGAAAGCATGAGATTGAAGAACAATCTTAAACATGGCCTCGAACAGAGCTCCTGCACTGTGACAGCCTTTACAATTGAATTCTTTAAAGCTTTCTGGCCCATTATTAAGGTCGACCTTCTCAACCTAGTAAGGAACTTTCACAGAACCAAGAAAGTTTTTCCTACCATCAATGCCACATTCCTCGCCTTAATTCCCAAATTAGACCCGGGGGGCCGACTCCCCCGACAAGTTTCGTCCCATAGCCCTTTGTAATGTCCTTTACAAAATCCTTCCAAACTCGATGGCTAACAGACTTAAATCTTTCCCTCCCTCAATCATTTCTCGTGAACAACCGGGCTACGTTGAAGGTAGGCAAGACCACCGACAAGACAATCCCCACTCAGAAGTGTTGCATTCTCTAAAAAAAAAAAAAGGACCTAAGTATGCTTATCCACTTGACCTTTCAAAGGCCTTTTGATAAAATCCACCGGCACTATATGAGAGCAATCCTCCGTGCTTTTGATTTAGTCGCAATGGACAAATTGAGCAATGGAACCGGGTCTCGTGCTTTCTTTTCAATGCCGCTCAATGGAGGACCCCTTCAACCCTTCATTTCATTCGCAGGTATAGAAAGGATCTCCGTCTCCGTTTTTGTTACAGGGTGTATACAAGACCTAGCCAAGGAAAAACAAATGTGAATCAACTCAAAGGAATCAAACCGGTACACCAAGGACCCAGTAACGCATCAACAATTCGTAGATGATACAATGCTCATGGGCGCCCCCACAAAGGCAGAAGCTCAATCAATATCGGGGCTAGCAAGCAAAAGACTTTCTCGGAGGCCCTGTGCATGGAAATCAATCTCACAAAATCCAAACTATTTTTCTTCAACACATCCATTCCCGCAGAAATCTCAAATTGCACTATGAATATTCAAAAGAACTCCCTTCCAACCAAATACCTTGGTATACCACTCTCGAATATGCCTACAAATCGGCCAACCGGGAAGCCCTCTCAACAAAATGAGAGCAAAGTTGCTACCGGACCCACCCTCGGCCTTAAACATGGCTAGCAGATCGATATTGGTCAAGTCCATCCTTCAAACCATGCCGCATATATGTTTTCATGATCACAATTTAAGGCGTTTATAAATCCATCCGAAGCATCCAACGATCCTTTATCCGGAATGAAGCCTCTAAGGAATCAAAATGGGCCTCTCCCCAAGTGGACAAGATATCCGTAAACCAAAAATGGAGGGAGGTTTGGGCCTAAGAGACCCCAAGATATTAAGCAAGGCCGTAGTAGCAAAATCCGTGGAGATGGGTAGAAAATCCTAACTCCCTTCGGGGCACCTCGTGGAAAGCGAAGTATACAAATAAAAACTTCGTGACAAATACCTCATCAAAGCGCAGGCACCACTCAAGGATCCCCCATCCGGAATAAAGCATGGGAAAATCGACATATTATTCAACAAGATAGCTTTCCGGGAAGTGCACCAAGGCAAGATCGCCCTATTCGGGAAGATGCTCGGCGCATCTCCCACCCTCGCACACCTGCATCGGAACACTCTTAAAAGAGCTATGCAGGAGGAAGGCAAGGCTACGGTAGCAAGTACTACCGCAACTCCGTGAGCGAGGCAACCACATGGAAAAAATGGTTATCCGTGGTGAACAATGGCATACCCAAGCAGCTCAATGAATGTAGACCATATTCTACAAGACTCGACAAAAGAAGAATCCTAAAGTATAATAAAGAGGACATCTTGAGATGGGGAAGAAATCCCAAAGGAACGTTCAACCTCAAAGAAGCATATCAGATCTTGGCTGCCTCCTTGGATCCGCAACTGCATCACAAATGGCAAGCCCTTTGGAAACAGAGGGAACATGGCCAAAAATCACACTATTCTCGGGCCGGTCATGCATAACAAGGCACTTACATGGGAAAATTTGCAACGAGGCTTCGTAGGCCCTTCACGATGTATACCATGAGAATGGTCCAGAACTCTCAATCACATCCTCAACACCCGTCCCACGGCTTGCTCTCCGTGGGATGACATGGCCCTAGTCTTCGTACAATCTCGATAGAGATAGAAACTCCATCCAACTCTCACTCAAATATATGGAGATTTCTATTTTGAATTTCATTTTTAATATAAAGTGAGTATTTCAACTTGCCCCAAAACATTAACCATCTTTTTTGGTATTGGGTTGTAATTTAAGCATATTGTGTCCAAATATCATCAAATGTTTTCATAGTAAATTCATTTTGAACATTAAAAGAGATTTAAAACTGATCAAAACATTACATTAAAAATAAAAATAAAAATAAATCTTAAATCCTAAATTGGTATATATTTATTATTATTATTATATACATATATATATAATTTATTTATTTAAGTTTTAATAATGAATTATTAAAAAAATCTATTATAATCACAATAAATAAAATACATACATACTAAATAAAATATGGTTATGAACCAAACGTATCATTTGAATGTTATTTTAAGAGATACTCTAGTTAGAACCAAAACGTATCAAAGAGATGATACGCTCCCACCCATATTTAAACACATATGTTTTAAACATATAAACAAACCATATAACATGGTTAAAAAAGGCAAATGACTATATTAAACTATATGTCATGGTGGGCATGGTTACAACGGTTACGTATCCCCAAAATGAATTCCAACGTATGTTCCAATCCACCATTACGGTTGCCGTGATCGCCCGTGCCGCCAACGGAACACAGGCAAGCGCTCTGGGTGTACCGAGCCCCCAACGTCCCATTCAAATTCAAACGGCGGGTCTTTAAAAACGACGTGGTGCGATATTTAAAATGACGGGTTTTTAAAATTTAAATGGCTCTCGCATCTATATTGGGAAAACTTCCTGACGAGAGTTGGAGAAACTCGACGAGATTTTTCCAACTCTCGTCCGAGAGTTTCTCCAACTCTCGTCCGATTTTCCCCGAGAGTTTTTAGACCACAACTCTCGGGACGAGAAAATGCATAACTCTCGTCCGAGAGAATTTTAACTCATGTTAAACCCGATGCCTCAAACCTCGTCCGAAATATTTAAAATCTCTCGGACGAGAATTTTGGAAAACCCCGCCGAGAAATTTAGTTGACTTTTTTTTCTGCCGAGAAATTAAAAATTTCTCCGAATTCTAACCATCCGCCAAACTCGTTTCCCAACTTCGCGATTTGACCCAAAATATAATATATTGTTGTTGGTAGTATTTGTTATACATATCACTATATTAACATTTTTTACTTTATTTATGCAGTCACAAGGTTTATATGAGAATACGAGAACAAGTGGTTAAATTGTTGAATGACGATAATTGGGATGATGTTGTACGCAACTACCCAGATTCAAGTTCTACATCAGTGCTAATAGATTTTTATCTTGCATTTAAAAAGGTATGTTGATTTATACATTCATTTCTATTCATATTTATACTTTTTTTATTTTATAACTTATACATATATTTTTTTATTTCATTAAAGATGAAGAAGGATGCAAATGGAGCACCGAAAAGTTTCAGAATATTTATTGAAAAAATTAAAATGGAAAGGATGATAAAGCAACGTCTTAGTAATGTTGAACTTGATCCCAGTTTTAGTCATTTCATTTGAAATGGGCTCCACACTATCCAATATCAAATAATACCAAGTCCTTGTGAAGAATTTATAAAACTCATACCTAAAAGGGATTATTCCCTAGTTATTGCTGACATTCCTCGTGGTTTTAATATCCTAGACATTGAATATGATAGTGACCCTTATACTTATTAAGATTTTATTAAAGTGGTTGCCGTATTTTTAGAAGTCACAACATCACCATTTTGGAGATTTGTGACATTTCATTCAGACACACAATTTGCAATTTTATTAACAAGCTTCAGGGGAAAAGCAAAGTCAAGGATGCAACTTCCATGGTAAGACATTGAAATTGTATGTTTAATTAATGTTAAAAAATCATTTATGTACAAGTTATTTGAACTTTTAAAATTTCATGTTACAGGCAAAAGAAAAATCTTATTATTTGCGAAGATCAACCAATTATAAGTTATTGTGAGTTCGTTCATGTTGAAAGTTGGACAAAAGATGATAGTTATAAGCCTATGCTTTCCAGTCAAGTAGATGGAAAGAGTCATAGCCAAGTATTGGTCCATGATGTTGTTGTAAAAAAAATACATATGAAGATAAAGAATAAAAAGTAGAGATAGTTAACATATATCAAAAACCACAATCATTGATTAACTGTCTTTTATATTTATGTTCAAATGAAGGAGATTGGGTTTTGGATTTATTTTCAGGATCGGGTAAGTTTTATTATATAAAATTGAATTTCAATACATTTTTTTTTAAATTTTGTGTGTTTATAATAATTTACTTAATTATTTCTTTTGTACTTGATGATTAGGTACAACACTAGTAGATTTATTACGAAAAGGACGAAATTGCATTTCCATTGAGAAAGACCCAGTACAATGCAAATTTATTCAACAAAGAATTAATGTTATTCAATTTCTTTCAGATGCAATACAAGAATTTGGTTTGTGGAAAGGGGATTTTAATGAATCCCATGTGGCAAAAAAATCAAAGGAACATCAACCACCATTAGATGGAATTATTGGAAAGGAATACTTAGGAGATTCAGAGACAGAAGAGATCCATCAGAAGAGGAACGTGACCAAACTAAAGCATAAAATACTGTGGAAGAAGACAATAATGAAACTCTTGAAGATGAAGAGTTTGGGTTACATGATATTATTGATTAAATTTTAGTTAAGCTTGAAACTGAAGCTCATTTTTTGTAACTTGTTAGCCACCTATAAAATTTGTCATATCAAATGGTGGCTAAATCATTTTTTGAGCCTTCAAGAAACGAGTTTTATTGCTAAAAATGTTATCTCTTGAAGTCTCATGATGATATCTTATCCTATGATTAATCTTAACTGTTGTTTCCCTTTTCAACTCAGAAATTCTGTTGTTTTCATGAAGAAAAGACTGCTGCAAAAATCCCCATTCTTCCCTCATTTTACTCCTTTTTCCCTTCATCATTAACCTCATTTTGTCCTCTTTTTTCCCATAAAATTCCTCCATTTTTCATTTATTCCCCTTTCCCCTTCATGAAAATCCATTTATAAACTTTAAAACTCATTTTTAAACCTTACCGAAACCCCCAAATCCATCAAAAATCTTTGAAAAATTCATAAAAAATAAGTTTTTTACTATGGGGCTAAGCCCCTTTGGGCTAAGTCCTAAACCACTTCCCCACATATACCCACGCCCTAGAACTGGGCGCTAAACTCATTTAGTGCTTATCGCATCAGAACAAATCAGAGCGCGCAAGTCTATTTGTTATGTTGAGACCTCCGATCTGATTAGCCCTCTTATATATAAGCCCCGATCCCTTTGCCGCTTCACTAAACCCAAAGGCCCGAAATCGGGCACTTAAACACTGCAATAAACCTTTCCTGATCATGTTTTCCCTTTGTAAAATCATAAAACCCACTTTTTCCTATATTTGTATAAAACCTGCCTGTTCAATGATTTTTAATGAAAAGGACCATTGATCTTACAAAGCCGATTGACGGTCAACAAGATCTCACATCGGAGATTTTCTAATGGGTAGATTGAAAAGGCCCCTCCATATTTCCGATGCCGATTGGAACCCTTGCATATACACCCTGGTCCCTTTATCATTTTCATATAACCAAATAGCCCCGCAATCGGGCGCTAAGTCATAAACAAACCCCTCCCCGAATACAAAAAACCTTTGTATTTCGGAAAAATCTTGATTTTCATATATTATAAAGGTTTCCGCCGTTCATTATTTAAACCCTTTCCTGACCGTTGATCATCGACCAATCAAACGGCCTGCACAATCTCGCATTGGGAGATTTCATTGGGCACACTTATTATTTTATTCGCAACCTCCTATTGGCGACCTCTCGATGTTTTCTCCACCGTTGATCTCCCTCGCTAGATCCAAATTTGACGGTTGCCATCGCTCCTACCCCAAAGCCCATTTCCTCTGCCTTTTGACCTCCCGATTCATTTCCCACCGTCGATTGGATCTGTAGATTGACGGTCTACGTTCAATCACACCGGCGCCCATTCAACCTTTTCCCCCACTGATCGCAAAGCTTCGATTGCATCTGGGCCATCCACGTGTCAAGATCCGACGGTCCAGATTGTACCTCCCCACTTTGGTTAAAATTCATATACCCCGCTTTGTAATGTTTTTTGGCCAAACTCCGCCGTTGATCTCTGCAGATCAACGACCCATATTAACCCATTCTCCACCTCTATGTTATTTCATTAACCTCATAAGATTGTTCCGGGCCATCCATTCCATTCATCCAACGACCCAGATTCATCTCGGTAGGCCCGACTCTCTTGGGTCCTACCCGTCCCAATTTTGATCTCCGCCATCCATCCTCTGATCAGATGGTCCTAAATAAAACCGCTCCACCTATTTCCATCCTTGCTTCTTATCAATATCACACTCACTCCCTACCGTCCGATCTGAGGTCCCAGATCTAACGGTTGACACGCGTTTTCACGTAAATTTAAGCGCGAAGGTTAATTCCCCAAGAGCTACGTGATATGGGCGGTATTCAAATGCCACGTTTTGGGCGGGAATGCATATCACGTTCGAAAAGTTAAAACCACCTATTCCCCTTTTGGCCATGTGAAACCGTTGGTTTCCCAGGCCAAAACCACTTTCCCCATTTGTGTTTTATCTCGTTCGTCTTCCGTCGTTGATCTCTACAGATTAACGGCCAGCATTCGATCCTGTCATTACACTATTGCCCTTCGCCTATCACCAAGGGACTTCTAAAAGTGATCTCCGTCATTGATCTCAGGGCCCAATATGATCCAACGGCCCACGATCATTTGGAAACCCCAATTTCCTTTCAATGTGATTTCCTCCGACAAAGGTTTTAAAACCTATTTCCCTTTGTATTTTTTCGCATTTTCGCCTATGTAGTTATAAATGTGACCCATTCGCATTATCTTATTACGTTTCCTCCCGACCTTTGATCTCCGCAAGATCAACGGCCCTAACTTAATCTCTATATTGATTCTTCCAAACGCCCCCTTTGAACCTCAACGTGCAATATCCAGCGTTGGATGCTGTCATCCAATGGCCATGCTCCTAACCACAACCTCTGAAGCAGTTTTACCCAAATACGTAGGATTTTTATAACATTTTTGTGTATTGTGCAGGTTTTTATTAGTTTCTTCCATTATATTAAAAGAAAACCAAAAGCTGAGGATGACGATCCTCCAGGCTTTCATTTACTAAAGAGTATCCATCTACAGGGTTTCATATCACGTTTTATCGGTGCCTCATGAGCACTGATAACATTATAAAGGCCCCTGTAGTACCTGCACATCAACAAGACACAACAAAGATTAAATAAAACAAAGAGTATCAGTGTTGAAGACCCAACCATAGTAGAGCTGAAGAATTGAAGGTTGATTACGGCTAAGATCGAAAATCAAAAGCCTAATCCACTAAATTAAACATAGTTAAAGAACAGAAAGACAGAATTAGGCCGAATTAATCCTGACACACAGAGTTAAAGAAAAATTAATAGTGTTTAAAGAAAAAACAAAAATATCTATCAGACCGAGAAGCCTCCACTACCACATCAGAGGCTAATTGATTCCTCTAAGCTACCTAATGCCACTTGTAGCCTCAAATCATTCAACGGAAGGCCGAGTAATGACCAGAACAGAGGATATTTTCCTCAATACAGCCGAACAGTTATTCCAAGCCAAACAGAGTTATGGCAAAGATGACATAGAGCCTTAAAGTCAACAAAAGCTTCCCAGCAAGCTTAAAATTTAATGTAAAGCAATTAATACAAGAAATATCTGTAAACTTCTCCATTGAGCCCCTCAAAGGCCAAGAAGCATTAATTGTATTAATTGAAATCAGAAGATCTTTTCTCTCTTTCGACCTCCTCATCCTTCTATAAAATCTTATTGAGGAGCTCATTATAAAGGGTTGGTTGCAGAACTTTGAAATATACTTCTGCTCGAAACTTCTACTTGTAAATAGTGTTCAAAGGCTCTTGAAGCTCTGTTTGTGATTTAATAAGTTAGGCTAAGAAGTGAAGATGATTGCTGAACTGAAACATTGGACTTGAAGATTGTAACTGGATTGACATCAATATACAAGCTATTTCTTGGGATCCTGGTCTATATCACTGGTGAAGTGCTTCTTTCCGTGTTATTGTTTTCCCTTCATGTATGCCATTTTGTCCATTATTCTCTGATAAAGAACAACAAGCATAGAGTTAGGATTTACTGTTTACAGTACCCTTCTCTGACTGATAAGCATTATCTCAATGTTTTCCTCTAAATTGTTTATTTAAGAATGATTCAATACAGTTAAGCAGTTAGGAATGTTGGCGTTCCCTCGTCCTACTGTTTTCTTTAAACATTGTTCTTGAATGTTATTTTCATTATTTACTTAGTAAAGTTAGACTAGGAAAGTGATGGTGTGCCCTTTTTTATAGCTTCTTTCTCCAAAGGTAAATACTGAAAGTTTCCCTATGTGTTTGCTGAAAGCAGACTAGATTTAAAAGTATCTTATCTGATCTTAAGTTGCACTTTGTTTCTCTTATCTGTTTTCATACTTTCTGAAAGTAATTATGCAGATTACTGGAGTGTTTGTCTATTGAGTTATCTTTAATACGAACTTTCCCAAAGAGGTTTTATGGTTAGCCCTGCCCTTTGTTCAGTTTTAAACATTTACTTAAAAGGATTTTCTTGTTTGGACAGACTGTTAAATCCTAGTTGAAATTAGTGTCTGTTTCCACCCCTCCAACACTTTTATTGTTTCCATCCCATAATTTAATCTCAAATATCTTTTGATATAGATGACTTTCCCCTTGAACCACTCTTGAAATTGTTGCACAATTAAAACCCTATTATGACTCCATAGCCCAATGGACTAAAAACCAACGTTATATCTATCTTTTAGCCAAAGCTTGTTCTGATTTCTTGCAACTTCACACATTTGAAACTCTTTCCATTTAGGACTTTCCACTCAACTAAGAAAATTTGGTATATTAACCAGTTGAGCCACCAGCAACTAACATTTCTGGCGACTCTAATGGGGAACTTCTGAGTCATTTTCATTTTAAGGTAATCATACGATATCAGAAATTTGTTTCAAAGAACATTTGGTATATTAACCAGTTGAACTAACATTTCTGGAAACTCCACTGGGGAACTTTGAGTGTTTTTCAGCCTAGGTACCTTTAAGACCTCAGGAAACCCTTGATTCAAGAACATTGTGCAGTGAGTAAAAGCAACCCTCTTCAAGCACTACCAAAAAAATGGTAATCAGGATAAAACTTGTTTGAATCAGTGACAAACTAAGGAAACCTTAGGATTCTTATAAGAAATTATCAAACCTTGAAGGAATAGCTAGCTTAGCCATAAGAGTAAACTGTTTTTTTCTCTTCACCATAGCTAAGTGTTGAAACAGATTTAGGATAATTTTAGAACCCATAGGACTGAAAATAACTCAGAAAAACCCAAAAATATTTCAGATTGGTATTTAATAAACATGGTGGTGGACCATAAAACCTTTTACCTCCAAAAGAGCTAAAAAATTCCACTTGGCGACTCCACAATCCTAAACAGACCTTAAGACTCCACTGGGAAGACCCATTATCATCATAATATCATTTAAACTCAGTAAGAGGATTTTAGGATTAAAATTTTCTTGTTTAAAATATCAGTTAACCTCTTAAAGATTTTCATATCTGGTTGAACTTTTCTTGTTTAGTTGGGTCTGAAAAACAAAGCACAGTGGCTCCTAGGAAGATTCATACTAGAGCCTACCCTGACTCAAACCCACTTGAGATAGTTGATAACCCTGAAAGTATCCTTAGGAAGTCTCCTAAGATAAAATTTTCAACTGTTTTCAGATCACCCTTGAGAGCTAATTCAGTTCCTGAAAACCTTGCAGCTCTACAACAATCAAAAGTAGACTTAAGAAACCCATTTAGAACTAGGTCACTTGATGATTTAGATCAGCTAGATTCAGAGTCTTCACTTTCATCCCCGGAAACAAGTGAACATCCTGGTAGTAGAGAAACCACACCACCTGATTTACATTTCCTTTACAATTTAGGTGTCTCTCATCCAATATCAGCTCAACAATCTATTGCTGGTACATCCACATCTATTCGTCATACATCCATTGTCCAAACCACTCCACTCCAACCCACTTTCCCTCTTGTTAATCCACCTCTTGTAAATCCACCTCCACCTCCTATCATGGCAGCATGGTATGCCCTGTTGGTCCTTCCTTTGCCCTTAGTCAATCTTCCATAGGACTATCAGTCCAAAATACCATTGTATGATGCCAGTAATGCTACAACTGCATCACAAAATGTGGATAAGATGAATGAATACTTTGATAGAAATGAAATTGATGATGAATCTGTCAAACTTAGAATATTTGCTCAGAGTTTGGGGGGAGAAGTAAGAAAATGGTTCAAAATCTTAGCCCCCCATAGTATAAATTATCTTCAAGGCTTCCATCAGACATTCTTAAACAAATGGGAAGTAAGGAAAAACCCTCTTCAAATACTTTCTGATTACAAGAATCTCCAAAGAAACGCAGGGGAAAGTGTACAAGCTTATTGCACTAGATTTAACAGTGTATATAACGCACTTCCCCCAGATTTAAAACCTCCACAAGGCTCAGCTCTAAACAAGTTTCCTGAAGGATTCGATACTAAGATGGCCTAATAGCTGAGAGAGATAGACCCTTTAACTCTTGAAGATATGAAAAAATGGGCTCTTGCTGTGGAAGTTAACTTAATGGAGAAAAGGGAAAAAATGAAGAATGAGAAGAGTGTGTCCTTTAGAGAGGAATCCACACCTTCCACATCCAGCTCAAATATGGAAAGAATGATGGAGGAGATGATGAAAAATATGAGCATACTTGAGAGAGCACAAGCTAGTCAAAATCAAACAGCTCCTCAAAACATAAATCAGAACCAGAATCAGAATTTTAGGAGAAACCAACCTCAAAATAGACCAAGGGAGGATGATCAATAGATCACCCCTCCCTTTCGTCAAAATAATGTAAGTAAGGTTGAAGACACAATAGAGAAAACAGAGGATGATGATATCAATATGTTGGGAGTAGATAATGATGACTTTGAAGTTCATTATGATAGAAAACAAGGTCTTTATACACCCTATGATGATAAAAGAGATGATGATGAAAGTTATAATCAAGACATGGAAAATGTTATCATAGAGCCTCAAAAGGAATATGACCTTAGGAGTAAAAGAAATCAACAAACTCCCAACAAAAAAACCTCTGACAAATCTTCACAAAACAACACTGTAAACAAACCAAAAATTATAAAACAGAAGGACAAGACAGTGGCTGTAAATTATGATAAAAACAAAGAGAAAGACACTCAAAACAATGAAAAACAGAGAGCAGACCTTAGTAGTACTAGTACCTCAGCTAGTACTCCTGTTAAAACAATTTTTTCAAATGTAAATAGAACAAATCAGCAAACTGATTTTGCTGATAGAGTGGCAGTTAATAAGGCTGAAACAAGCACTTCAAATAATTAGATTCCGTTTAGTTTGGAGCAGGAAATTTCCAGAATAAAGATCTATGTTCCCCTGACTGAATTAGCTGCCCAAAATGTATATAAGACTCAAATTCTGAAGGCTTTAAATATAGAGGAGAATAATGACACTGTCAATCTTAACGATGACCAGCCAGAGCTAATTTTTGGTCCTAAGATTGAAGTTAGATATCGAGAGGGACCTGTTCCTCATTTTTATGTAAGTTTAAACGTTCATGAAAAGATTTTGCATAACGCTATGCATGATTCCGGGGCCTTTCACAATTTAATGCCCAAAGCTGTAATGGAGAGCCTAGGCCTTGAAATTACCAGACCTTACAAAGACCTTTACTCCTTTGACTCAAGCAAAGTAAAATGTTTAGGATTAATCAAAGACCTCTGTGTTGACTTAGCTCAAACCCCAGCCAAATGTTTAGTAATGGATATTGTTGTGGCTGATGTACCCCCAAAGTATGGAATGATGTTATCTAGATCTTGGGAAGCTAAGTTACAAGGAACTATGCAGATGGACATGACATATGCGACCATCCCTGTTTTCAATCAGACTAGAAAAATTTACAGGGAGTCCCATATGCAATACATGGTGACTAGCCAAGAGAGACCCCAGAACTCTCCTCTTTATTCTGTTAAGACAATCCTTGATTCATTTATTCTTTTCAACGATGAAACATTCAGTGAACAAGTCACTTTAACTGAATTAATGGCTGATAGAGAAGAGGAGGAGGACAAAACACAACTATCAAAACAGTTTTCTACACTTGAAAACAACAACAAACCAAACACAGGTCTTGAGCTACAAATCATGCATCCTTTACTTTTAAACCTTGACAGTCAAGAAGATGGCCCTCAACTCAATGAAAAACCAGAGGATTTAAAACAAGTTCAACAGAGTGCTGACCTTTGAGAACAATCCGAAAGCACGTTAGTTGTAGAGGACAGTAACCAAACTGAAGAACCCGAAACTAATCCTCTGTGGAGTATGAACTTTGTTACACAAGACTTGTCACCACCGCCTATCTGTCCCGCACAATGGAGGCACCATTATCGTAGACTGTGTGAATGATGTCATGCTTTGAAAACATCATCAATGCATCCCTTCAGCATGAGTTTTATTTTTCCCTGACACTTGCAAAATTCATGAAAAAATGGGCTTTTTGTAATTACAAGAGAGATAGCTTTATGTTTTCCAATCAAAATCCTCAGAAGAGGAGCTCAAAGGGGCCACTTGGCGCTCTGTCATAGAGCAGCAATCGCGCCACCCATTTTAGGGACTGTTTTTTAAATATGGATGGCGGAAGTTGAGTTCAAACAAACTCACAACCATTGTCTATCTTGAGTTGGGAGGTTTGGCTGCGGGAGTTCTATGGAAGGGAAGTAGTTTTGCCACCTTCTATGGAACCTTCCTTGTTGATAGGGCCAATCCCATAATAATAGGGATCCCAACCCCCTCCTTCCCCATCTATAAAAGCTTGCTCAGATCCATGGCAAGCTAGTCTTGAAGTGCTGAAGCTTTGCATCTCCCTATTCCCAAGTGCCTTTGTGCTGTAAAGAATCCCTTCTTTCCCTTAAGGCCCATTCAAGCGAGGAGACCATTGCTACGAGACTCTGGAGAGGGTTTTCCCTTTCCTTGGTGAGCTTTGCGAGACGTGGACGACCGGAGACCCGTTCGAAGGAGGCTGCGACGTCAGAACTTGGTTGTAACTTCTATTTGTTTATTACTTAATAGATGACTATGATTATGGTTCCACTCCGTTTTCCATTATGTTAATGCGAGTAATATCTTTTTTGACCGATGTTTAGCTACGCATGCTGGTTCCTATGATTGTATCTGTTCGTTTCTTCTATGTGTAGGTGTTCATCCGCGGAGATCGTGGAGGGATTGTGATCTTCCAGGGCTGAAGGACGGGGACACTTCTTCTTCTTCAGATCGTAGCGTTGGAATCCAGGTAGGCTTCTATTCCTAAGTCTCTCATTCGTAACTAGGAGCTTGCGTCATAGCATTGTTTGTTTGTTGCTAGACCCCTGCTGGGCTAGTAGGGATCGCCTCTGTCCGCAGAGGGGATTTACCTCCTCAACAAATTGGCGACTCCACTGGGGAAGATCGTCTGGTCTTCGTTGTCTCGTTTATGTTGTTTCGCTTTGATCGTTTTTCCTTGCTTGATGAACCTTCTGGGTTGGATTCTTTCTTTGCTTAGCTTGTATTGGTCTGCTTCTGGAACAGCTTGTTTTTTAATTTTTATTAAGAAACTCAACTGGCGCGGTTTTTAACCCGACAGTCGCGCCACTTGGCGCACGTTGCTTTTGTCTAGCCCGCGCCACTTGGCTTCTGGCGCTAGTTTCACTCTCACAGTCGCGCCACCCCTGTGAGTTTTTTGAGTTTCTTCATTTTTTGGCTCTCTGGATTTGATCAATACTTTCCTTCTTGATTTTCTGACTGTCTGAGTGTGTTGGAGTCTTTTTTGGCTGGAATTCACCTCTGTCCTTTGGTTGTTTGCTTCTATCTAGCGATTTCACGTTTTGAGCCCTAGGGCATCTAGTGGCTTAGTGTATCGAGCCCTCCTTGGGAATTTAGGTGTCTTGATTGTCCTGTCAACTTGTTGATTGATTCTCCACGCTCTCTTAACAGTCTTTGATTGTTTTGTTGTGTTTTTTGGGTGATTGTTCCTTCCTTCATTCGAAAATCGTTTGTCTTGCTTTGGACCTAGATCACACGGTCCATCAGAAGTTTTTGAGTCTTTTCTTTGCTTTGAGAGACTTTGGGTCGATTTGGGGATCTGATTGATTGCATTGTTGAGTGAATTTTGTGTGTTTCGCTCTCTTGGATATCATTTCTCAAATTGTTCCGTTTGTTTTCAGTGCACATTAGCCATTAAACATTGAAAATAAAAAAAATCTCTTTTGTTTTGTTAATTAGTGCAAATTGTGATCTTTTCCATATCGCTAGTGATTAGTGTTTTGAATGAAAAACTTTCAATTGCATTAGTTGCATTAGAGACATTGTTGTTTGTATTCCGTTCATTTCATTTGCATTAAAGCTCTCAACTCTTATTTAACTAGATTTCATCGAACGAAATGTTGCACTGTGGCATATAGCTTGCATTTAGGAGTCTTTCGAGACACTACATACGATAGGGCCTGGAAATTGAAACTTAATTGAAGATCAACTGTAAAATTTATTCAATTAACCTAAGGCAACATTGGAACTTAACGAAACACATTTAGAAGGTCTAGGCTAGAGACGTGTTCCGGCGTCGTTAAACCTAGCAGCTATCGTTCGCCTGTTGGCTTTAGACAGCGCTAGTACGGACTTGCGCTCCCCGTACCGTCGCGTATATAAAGGGAGACCCCTCTAGGTTTTCAATCCTTTATCCACAGGAAGTCGAGTCTGCCGCCCTATACCCGTGATACACCGAACACAGCATTCGGGGAGACTACCTGCACGTACGGAAAGTCCTTGGTCGATTTCTGTTTCATTATTTGAAACCAAGGTGTATATTGCAGTTCACGGATATTTGGTACACCTTTTGTGCCTAGTTTTTCCTGAGCAGTCATTTGGTCTTTTCTGACTCCCTAAACTTGAAAAGACCGTCAAGCGCTTGTCCTTTCACGCTTGTGTCAACTCCGAAAGAGATAGAGTCATCTTTTTATCGTTTCTCGACTCTTAAAATATGAAACGGTAGAATTTCTTACTTTCCAATGTGGTAAAATTAATCACCCACGATTTCACGCCTGCTTAGATATTGCTTGTTGATCGTTTGATCGTGTGTCTTAACTCGTTTTCAGCCCGTCTGTGGTTTTGAGTTTGATGGAAACTTTTTCAGAGTTCACCAACCAAGGAATCCCCTCAGAAGGGAATCCTGGTCATTTTCCTCCTTTTGGAAATGTTGGTGCTCCTTACATGGCGACGTTGTCCCTTCCTGGATTAACGGTTGGGTTGCCTGTTTGGTTGTTCTCAACCTCCGTAGTTCCGAATGTCTCCACTACTGTTCAATCAGTTCCTCCGACGGAACAACATCATGTTGATTCCAAGGTGGACCTCTCCCCTTCTTCGCCTGTTTCTGCATCCTCATCTTCTACTTTGCCTGGTGAAAGCCTGGATTCGAGTAACCAGGTGGCTAAAAAGAAAAAGAAGAAGACAAAGAAGAAGAAGTCTGATAAGCGAGAGGTTAAATGTACAGCTACTGCCTCCGAGATATCTCCTCTTGATAAACCTTCCAACCCTCCATGGAAAGTCAAATTCCCTTGCCTGTTGTGCACGGGAGACCATTTGCTTCGAGACTGCCCTGGCATTCCCAAGGTGCTCGAAACATGGTCCGACGGCCGACCGCCGTTGCCTTTGACTTCCGGGAGCCAGGTTGGGGGCATGTATTCAACTGGTACTGATAAGAATCCTAAGAAGCAGGGTAAGATCACCAATCCCTGCAAGTTGTGTGAAGGGCACCATGCCATTCACCTTTGTCCTTATATGGATGAAGCCAAACTAGTTTTGGACAACTCGACCGGTTCTACACCACGCCTTCCACCTGGTTATAATCGGCTTTCTTCGAGTCCTCCGCCAGCTGATCCCATGATTGGTCAAGAGTTATCCTTGGTCGATCCCACTCCCCCAGAAATTCAAATTCACGGATCCGTCCCCGACCAACCATTGGTCGTTGGATCGGTTGAACTGGCCCCGTCCGCGGTGCACCAGGTCTTTTCTGTCGAGAGTGGATCTCACACTCCTCATGTCCTTCTGGTTTCTTCAGATTCGTCAGACTTGGAGAAAGATTCTCCTGTCCCTGTGCTTCAAGAAGCTCCTCCTCCGCCTCCCATGATGGAGGCTGCGGAGGATATTCCTCCCGCCTTCGAGATGGAGGTCATGGAGGAGGCTTCTGCTTCCGTAACATCAGGGGAAGACCTTCGTGTTTCGATGGTAGCCCCTCCGAGTAGTTTGGTCGCTTCCTTTGATTGGAATCGATTTGCAGGATTTCGCCTTCCGTCTTATGTGCCTTTCGAGATCACAGTACAGGCTCTTGGTCTGGTTGTACCCAGCACCATTATAGATGAAGGTGCCTCTGTTAGTATTCTGTCATCAACTACCTGGCAAGCTTTCGGTTCGCCGCCACTTGCGCCTGTTACGCAGAATCTGTTGACATTCAATAGAAGAACCAGTCAACCGTTGGGGATCCTTCCATGGTTACCGATTACTTTGGGAGGGAAACCGTCCATATGGATGTGATGGTCGTTCCAGGCCCCTTGGATTTCAATCTGCTACTGGGGCGCGATTACACCTATGCCATGGGAGCGCTCGTCTCCTCCCTCTTTCGTGTGGCCTGTTTTCCGCATGAAGGAAGGATCGTGACCATTGATCAGCTTTCGTTCTTTGGTCCTAATATGGCATCTGGTCCGCCATCACCCCCTCCTGGTTTCTATCCACCCGTTGTATCTGCTCCACCGCAGGTCAACTATGTGGCTACTTACCCCGTGCCTGTGCTCAGTGATGATGCCGTTGTGCATAATGTGCTGGGGGCATTGGGTCCTGACTTCCAGGATATTTCCCTTCCATCAGGAGTAGAACTCTTGGAAGCACCGCCTTCTTGTTGATTTTGATGTAAGTCGATTAGAGCACGATTTCCTCCCTAGGTCAAGCTCTTTAAAAAATGAAACAAGGTCGTTGGAGCATAGTTCCTTCATTTGTGTCAAGCTCCTTAAAACATGAAACAAGTTGTTTGAGGATAGTTCTTTTCAGTGTGTTAACCTCGTTAAAATAATGAAACACGAGCATGTTCAATTCGACTTTTTGTTTTGAACCTTCACTCCATTTTCAATGGACTGAAGCTTGGGGGGCATGCACCTCGAATTGAGACACCATGCTGGGGGGCATGCCCGTTTTCCCATTTCCGAGCATATTTTGCATATCCATTGGCAGGTGTGCTTTTAAGCTTGTTTAAAAATAAAATTTAATTTCAAGCATAGTTTGCATGTGTATGTGTTCATGTGTGCTTTTAAGCTTGCATAAAAATGAAATGTGTGATTAGATACATTGTGTGAATACATTTCGCATTGGGTCGTTTGTTATGTAACTGATACATTAGATTACATCGGTATTAGACATTTGCATGACATATAGAAAACATCATCACATGTAAAGAAGACTCATCCAGAAATAGATATGCATATATATAG
>CM076579.1:516753660-517080088 GCA_034641835.2 Pinus albicaulis | reverse complement strand
TTTTTTTTAACTGTAACGGGTATTTTTATTTATGAAGAAGAATGGCCATAGCCAGATCAAGCTTACAATTCACTGTTTTTGTCATTACAATTCTCAGCTTTTGCAAGGATAGATGCCCATTTAGGGAATAGATGCCATTTTCGGTGCCCCTTCATTTATGTTGATCATGCTTGTTTCTAGTATGCATCCTGTATTTGCCAATGTGTCTGCTTCTGTGTTTAAATCTCTGAGGATATGGAAGATTTGAGCTGTGGAGAATTCCTGTAGGATTCTGCTCACTCTTTTGAGCTGCTTGTTTAGTACTGGATCCTTGGGCACTTTTTTGTTTATCAAGGATTTTATCAACAATTCAGAGTCTCCAAAAATTAAGATGTCTCTTACATTTCCTTTTCTGGCCAGTTGACAAGATTTTAAAAGACTGAGGACTTCAGCCTGATTGTTGGTTTTAAACCCAAGACCCCAGCTGAAGTCCTCCTTTCTCCCATTCGGAAGATAAACAACCCCACCTGCCCCAGACCTGCCTGGGTTGCCTTTCGAGGCTCCGTCGAAGAAGATAGTGCATTTACCTTGTGCTTTCCACCACTTCTGGAAACTATCCAAGGTGTCTCTAATCTGCCAATTTTCATTTTGAATTGGACGAGTAATTGATGGAGTTCTCGACACGGGGGAGAAGCCATCCAGCCATGCCCTTTCCTCCTTTCGTAGGGAGCTATCATCTTTGACAATGGAATGTCGTAAAGTTTCTAGAAGTAGATTCTTGGCCTGATCAGCAGCATTCTCTGTTGTTGTTTCTTTTTGATTGAAGACTATATCATTCCTGGCAAGCCACAGCTTCCAGCAAAGATATTTAGGGGCAGCAATCCACACCTTGAGCCAGAGAGATTTTTCAGTGATGTTGAGGGGGTATCGAGCTCTCCAAGACGAAAACATGTCAGTGATCGAACAATGGGAAGGAGGGATCACATTCAGACCTGTCAGGAAGCTAGTCCAAGCCTTCTGAGCATACTCACAATCGATGAACATGTGTACTGAGGTTTCCAAGGCTTTTTTGCAGAGCACGCAGCGGTGAGGCCCTGCTATGTTTCTTTTGCACAGGTTATCACCAGTCAGAATTTTGTTATGAAATAAGGTCCAGAAAAAGAAATTAATCTTAGGAATGCTGAAGGATTCCCAGATCTGCTTCCACACTGATTCCGGATGCTGAGAGGTCTTTTTGCCTTGCAGCTGAAAGTAACCTTGCTTGACTGTGTACACACCTGTTTTCCCCCATCCCCAAGAGTCAGCCTCATCCTTGTGCACAGGTGTAAAATCTGAAATGGCTTCTGTGAGGGTATTCAGCTGATTTTTTAGGTGTGCTGGAATGATGGGCAGTCTCCAACGCTGCCAATTGCCATTGAAGTCCCACTCAATGATGTCCTCGACTTTTCTTATTCCTCTTGAACTTAGCCAGGCTCTTAAGTCGACAATTTCATTATTAGCTGATAGTGGAGGGTGCCCCATTATTCGATCTTTCCACAGCAGAGTGCTTTTACCGTTCCCTGGAATTTTATACAACTGTGATCTGAAGAATTCGAGTCCTTTGCAACAAAGCCTCCAAGCCTGCGTTCCTTTCATAGCCTGCGTTGGACTGTAGATAGAAAGCGAATGATTGTTAAGATACTTCTGTTTAAAGATTTGGCTGACAGGGTGCAGAGGCTCTGTGATAAGCTGCCACAGAAGTTTACATCCCATGGCTAAATTAGCATGCTGTGGGTCACGAATTTGAAGCCCGCCCTCAGCAAAGGGACGCTTCGCTGTTTCCCAGTTAATTAGGTGAAAACGGTTGATGTTACCCTTTCCTCCTTTCCATAGAATATTCCGTATTATGCTTGAGATCTGATCAGCAATTTGCTTTGGAGCCAACAGCAGCGAGGTTTGAAAGGTTGGTATAGCAGAGAGCACAGCGCGAATTAAGGTGAGCTTGCCACCTGTAGAAAGGCCATACTCCACCCCACGCATCGATCTTATTCTTGAACTTTGATATCATCTCCTCCCACAGGTGATTACGATTTGAACCCAGCGTCAAAGGAAGGCCTAAATACTTTATTCTATCCCACTCAGCGTAGCCTTTGAATCCAAGCACGCTGGCAATCCTCTCAATCGAATGCTGGTCTATATTCCATCCATAGACAGCACTTTTCCTCTCACTAATTAACGCTCCTGAGCTATTGCAGAACTTTTTGAGGATGATCTTGAAGGCGTTTTCCATTCTCATGGAGGCTCCTCCGAGGAGGAGGGAATCATCAGCGAAAAATGCGTGGTTCACCGGAGCAACGCCTTGCGCAATTCTTATCCCTGGTATGGATCCAATTTTCTTCTCCTGAGACAACTTTCTGCTTAATGAATCAGCTAGCAGAATGTAGAGGTAGGGGGAAAGAGGGCAGCCCTGCCTCAGACCCCTAGTGGCTAAAAAGAACTCAGCTGGTCTGCCATTCACCATTGGGGCTATCCAAATGTTTTCAATACAAGCTTTGATGAGATTTATAAATTCTTGTTTGAATCCGAATGCTGCAAGCACCCTGTACAGAAAGGAACGATTCACTCTGTCGAAGGCGTTACACATATCCAACTTGATTATCATACCTTGTTCTTTCCTGCTTTGACTGGAATGCAGGGCTTCTTGAATTTGAATGACATTGTCCAGTAGCTGTCTGCCCTGGACAAAACCTCCTTGGGCCGGAGAGATGAGCTTTTGTAGAAGAGGCTTAATTCTGTTAGCCAACAGTTTGGCCACAATTTTATAGGATGAGTTGCAGAGTGAAATCGGCCTATATCTATCAAAGGAGCTTGGATTTGAATCCTTGGGGATTAAAGAGAGGAAGGTTGAGTTTATACCTCCACCCACTTTTGCCTTCCTTAAGAATCCTCTTATCATTCTGAAGAGATCAGCTTTGATAATCTCCCAACATATTCTATAAAAGTGTACTGAGAAGCCGTCGGGCCCTGGAGATTTGTCTGGTTCCATGGACCAGACTATTTGAGTAATCTCTTCTTCAGTGACTGGCCTCATCAGAGAGTCATTGTCTTCCACATTGACCAAATTTGGTATGGTTGAGAGAAATTCTGTTGCATCCTCCTCATTCCCATTTCTTTCTGCACTTAGAAGGTTCTGAAAATGATTAACAGCTGCATCTTTGATTTGAGTAAATCCTTTATACACCTGTCCATTAGAGTTGGTGATTTCTGCTATATGGTTGCGTGAAAGGCGAGCCCTACACTGTCTATGGAAGTATGTGGTATTTCTGTCTCCAGATTTAAGCCACAGACTTCTAAACTTTAAGCGCCAGTGTTCTTCTTCGTTTCTAAAATAACAGTATGTATTCCTTCGGGCAGATTTTTCGTTTGCTAGGTCTGTGGGGGAGGGATCCTTCTCCTCCATTTCAAATTGTAATCCTTCCAACAGCAGAACTGCCTCCTTTCTCTGACTAGTGGGGGTGTGCATGGGATGCTTTATCCAATCCTTGAGAGCTTTTTTTGTGTTTTTCATTTTTTGTTCCCACACATAGCTTGGGGAACCGAGAACATCTTCCCAGAAATTCTGTTGCATCCTCCTCATTCCCATTTCTTTCTGCACTTAGAAGGTTCTGAAAATGAATAACAGCTGCATCTTTGATTTGAGAAAATCCTTTATACACCTGTCCATTAGAGTTGGTGATTTCTGCTATATGGTTGCGTGAAAGGCGAGCCCTACACTGTCTATGAAAGTATGTGGTATTTCTGTCTCCTGATTTAAGCCACAGACTTCTAGACTTTAAGCGCCAGTGTTCTTCTTCGTTTCTAAAAGAACAGTATGTATTCCTTTGAGCAGATTTTTCGTTTGCTAGATCTATGGGGGAGGGATCCTTCTCCTCCATATCAAATTGTAATCCTTCCAACAGCAGAACTGCCTCCTTTCGCTGGCTGGTGGGGGTGTGCCTGGGATGCTTTATCCAATCCTTGAGAGCTTTTTTTGTGTTCTTCATTTTTTGTTCCCACACATAGCTTGGGGAACCGAAAACATCTTCCCTCCAAGCTGTTTGAACTGTTTCAAAAAAGCCTTCCATTCCTGCCCAGAGAGGATTAAAACGAAAAGGAAGGGGACCTAGGTCTTCTTCTTCTTTTAGGCATAAAAGGATTGGCTTGTGATCCGATGTAAGCTTTGGGAGTATCTTGGAAAAGACTATTCTGTTTTCCATCATTAAGGAACTGCTGATTAGGTATCTATCAAGCCTAGCAGAGATATGATTTACTCCTGTTCTATTGTTAGTCCATGTATATTTGCCTTTCATGGGTTTGGGGTCAACTAAATCCCACTGTAGAATCAGATTTCCCACTGTATTAAGAAAAGGATCCCTAGAGTAATTTCCTCCTCTTTTTTCTGTGGAGTCCAGAATAATATTCAGATCACCACCTATGATCATATTTTTGGGGTTGATCTGCTCTATAAATTCCAAGAGTGACCTCCAGCACTCTCTCTTTTCTTCATAATGCACAGGAACATACAAATTAAACAGGGCGAGAGAGAGGTTACTTGCAATATTTCGCAGCTCTGTGAAGATCCAATGCTGGGTCTCAGTAGATCGAACTAATGTGAAGGAGTTTTTTGACCAAAGAGTGCCAATACCTCCAGCCGAACCCCTTGCACTGACTGCCTTTCCTGTATCATACTTCCATTTCATGGTGCTAGTATTTAGGAGAGTTTCTCCTTCTATTTTGGTCTCTTGGAGCATTAGGATGTCCGCTGTTTCCATCTTCAATAAATCCTTGATTGCCTCTGCCTTATTGGGATTACCCAGACCCCTGCAGTTCCAAGAGACCAACTGCATCATTTACCACTTGATTGAGTGGGACCTCCTCCCTTGGGCGCCCTTGGTCTAGTATTTCTCCCAATGGACATTTCAATAGTAGTTTGGCTGCCTAGGGTTTTCTGCCGTTCCGATTCTTCTTCCCTTGTTTCCTTGTTTGTTCTTCTTCCCACTTTTTTTGTTGGCCTTTCGAAGGTTTCCTCATCAGAAGAGCACGTGTTTTCTTGAGTCTTCTTCTTTTGTTTTATGATATCAGCGTAAGAAGGAGAAGAAGTATTACTAGAGTTTGGGATTAGAATGTTACCTGTCTCTTGCATGTCTGCATTATTCGTCTGTTGAGGTTCTTCCTGCTCGATCTCTGGAGTATCTGTCTGCGGGGTAAGGGATTCGAAGGGGTTTTTGTCTCCAGCAATGATGTTGTTTTCCCTGCTTCCACTGGGTTGATTGCTTGCTCCTTCTTGCCCTGCTTTGTTCCCTGTCTCTTTTACTCTGTTTTTGTTGTTTTGCCTGCTGCTTGCAGTCCTCTTTGCTTGCTTCCACTGCTCGCCTTTATCTTTCTCTGCTATTTCTTCGTTTTTTTTTTACAATATCTTGCAAAGTGCCCATATTCGTGGCAATGACGGCATTTAAAAGGCATCTGTTCGTAATCTAACTCTTGAATGTGCGACCAGTCAGCCACCGAAAGATTGATGGCTTCAGGGAGCCCAACCTCCAGGTCAACTTCCACACAGATGCGTGCGCAAGAGTATTGATCCTTTCTCGGGGCCTGGTCAATATACCTGCCGAGGGCATTCCCTATGGATTGCAAAGCACTCTGACTCCAACAATGAAGGGGGAGGTGCGGGAGGCGCACCCAAACAGGAACGGCTGTGGGCACATCTTGAGCAGGGTCGAAATCGGGGGACCAGTTGTTCAGGTATAACCCTTGGGGGCCCATGAAGTAAGGTCCGCTTCTGAATATCAAGCTTCGGTCTTCCACGTTGTCGAACACAAAAACGAAAAACCCTTTTCCTACGAAGTGACTTTTTATACCTTCCTTCACCAGTGGGATCCAGTTTCGCCTGACCCAATCATCAACAGCCTTCGGGGATGGCCATAGCCCTGTAAACTGGCCGATGAGGCCCCTTTCAGCAAGGTTTAACGCTGATCTGCATGTTTCATCTGTCGGTAGAGACACCTTAGGGATGGTGTCCAGCCTCTTTACGAACTTTTGTTGCGAGACCGAGGGTGGCCTCTTGATGGCTGCAGAAACTAGGGAGCGAAAAGCTTCAATATCTGAAGGCTGAGAATCACCTTCGGTCGACATGTTCAATGGTGAAGGTGCAGGGGTCAGAGCAGGGTCCCCATGCACCGAGACAACAGCTCCCGGAGCTAGCAAACCAAAGGAGATGGGGGCAGGCACGATGGCCTGGGTCAAGCCAGGCGAATGACCCGCGCACAGGGCCTCCCAAGCACACCAGGTCAGACGGAACAGGGCCGAGCCCAGCCAGACACAGAACGGGCGCCCAGAACAAAGACGAAAGAATAAGAGCTAGAACAGAACAGAGCCCCGCCTGTCTAAAACTCAGCTCTCACCAGCGGCCACCCCCGCAAACCGTAGGTCCTACACCCGCCCCTGGGCAGGTGCGAGCCGAGTCTCCGCAGAGACTGCAGCGCGGTACCTAAATACGTAGGAGCGGCGCTAAAACCCCGTGCCGATCGCCAAATTCCATCCCAATATTTAATTTAAATAATAATAATATATGAAATAAATTTTATAAATATAACAAAAATTTTATAAATATCATTATTAAACATAAATTCAAAATTTATAAATGAAATTATCTAAATATACCTATGCAAATGATATATTTGCATTGGAATAAAACATTCTCAATGTCATTTTCACATGGAAAATAACACGTTAACTTTATTAGCTTTTCAATCCTACCAAATTCTATGGTGACAAGACACTTCATCACATATGATCAAGTTCAACGCAGTTGTATTGTACGTCATGTTTGTAAGTTTATTATTTTATTATTTATTAAATTTTGAATATATAGAAACAATGTATTCCTTCTCTATTCAAGTGGATATATGAATCAAAAGCATACGTGTATAAAAAATATTGCTAATAATAATATGAAGAAAAGTATATTTTAATTATTATTTTAATATTATTTATGTGTATACAAAATAGTGCAGTGAATAATAATAATATGAAGAAAAATATATTTTAATTATTATTTTAATAATATTTATTTTCTTGCTTTAATTATTATATTTGGATGATTTTTTTTCGGTGAAGGTAAGTTTAAGATCAAAATATATTTGTGGGACAAAGGATGGAGATGTACATTAACATGTAACTTTTTATGAGAAAGAATATATTTTCAATATTTAGATTACTCAAAATTATATTTGATTTTATATTTAAAATTATATATAATATATAACAAATAATATTTAGAGGTTAATAAAAATTTTGAATTTTGAATAATTGGGAAAATAAATTTAAAATTCATCTACGTCCACGATTGGTACATCTAAATTATAGACATGTTAAAAGTTTATTGGGTCCCATCCAAGTGTTTGCATGTCCCCTAATAGAAGTTTCTTACATAGAAACAAACACAAACATAAAAACACACACACAGATATATAACATATTAAAAACAACACAATATAATAAAAAATCATCATATTATTTATTTAATAATAAAAAATCCTAACAATAAGAAGCCTACAATATTATTGAAAACTATCTTCATTTAAATATGAGTTTCACAACATCTTTAAACTCTCCACAAAAAGATGTAATTTTCACATCTTTTAACTCCCCACAAAATGAGATAATAAACGTATGGATAATTTAATCTTACATTTTTTACCATTTACATTTTTACATCTCTTATATATATATAACAAACATATTAAAAGAAACACAATATAATAAAATATCATCCTATTATTTATTTGATAATTAAAAATCCTAACAATAAGAAGCCTACAATATTATTGAAAACTATCCTCATTTAAATATGATTTTCACAACATCTTTTAACTCTCTACAAAAAGATGTAATTTTCACATCTTTTAACTCCCCACAAAATGAGATAATAAACGTATGGATAATTTAATCTTACATTTTTTACTATTTACATTTTTACATCTCTTTTTACCCAATTCACTATTTAAAGGCTTAAAGTAATTCGTGTCATAAAGTTGGAAATTTATGATCATTTTTGTTGCGGATCATCATAGGATCATAGGATGTGTTACAAATTGCTATAAAATCATGTTACAAATGACTATAAGACTATGCTATGAATCACTATAGGCTTGTGTTGTGAATCATTACAAGCCCTTTCTATGTATGCTACAAGCTTGTTAAGTTAAATTGGACTATAAATCATGTGTTGTGGATTTGGATATGAGAAGATGAAGAGAATATCATCTTTTAGATGTTAATTGGTATATTTTGAAGTTTTGAACAATTATCTTAATCGTATTTATATTTGGTGTAACTAATTTTTGTTGAAAGTGCATAATGTAATTATGCAGTATATGCTTGCACACTTAATGGGTGATAACTAATTTTATTATATGCATCATGTCATTTCTAAGGAAGCTATCCATATTCTATAAACTTAATAATTGGGATTTAAAATCTACTAGAATGGCTTGAGAATATTTGATTCTCAAGGATATTTACTTAAATTTTATTTTATAATTTGATTATAAAAAAGGATATCCATATTTATAATGGGACATATATAGAGATCCATAGATAGAGAGAAGTTTTAGAAGTTTTTTTTTCTTTTGTCGATTTAAAAGCTTCTATTATATTATGACGAAAATACTGATTACAAAATGTTTCTCAACAACTCCCCTGGCTTCACGCCGACCTGAATTGTTAGCTGGGAGAGTAGGAGTACACAAAAAATATTCTCATTAAACCATTATTTTCAATAGGCTGAATAGCCTTACATGCCAAAAGGGAGACAAAAGTAACAAAAAAACTCTGAGCATCCTTTCAAGGAGGTGGCTAAGGAGGGTGCAAAGAAGGCATAACAAACAAACCCTATCTCTAATGCATGTGTAAATCTATGTGCTCAACTCTGGCCTCCAACTCGTGTAGACGCTCATTCATCTGATGTTGGCTCTGATGGATGTCGACCAACTGCTCCAAAATCTCATTCTGACTGAAGTAGATGTCATTCATGTATTCCACAAGCTCATTCCTATCCTCATATATATGTTACTTGAGGATGTCCGAGTTGGTCTGGATTCCTCTCAGCTACTCCCCATTTGATTCCAAAGTGACTAGCCTAACCACGCGGCCCCAGGAATGACCCTATTCTTGAGCGACCTCCCCTGTGTGTTCCACACACAATGAATCCATAGTCGACGAAATGTTGTTTCCTTCTCCCACCTACTGACCACTACCTCTGTGAGGTCGGCCCCGCTTGCGAGGCATGACGAAAATCGCCCTGTAATCCCGAACCTGAAACACAAATATAACGCTAGAATCCACAGTGACACCACCGCCACGACCACAGACAGGGTGCACCCATAACAAACAACAAGGCAAGGGTAAAAACATGACAACACTGTAGAACTCACAGAACATAGGGGTGCCCATGGACTTGGTTGCCCCTAGGAAATTTTCCCAATCACTAAAACAGAATTTAGAAGGAGGCTTACATACCCACCCCACCTATATGGTTACATACTGCATAACATTATTGAATAAAGATCGTGGCGAGATAAACTTCACTTGCAAACAAGACCCTACTAGGGCCACTATGATCAGAAACTGAATTAGGGGAAAAAATTGCTAAAGATTAAAAGTGCTCAGAATCGCTCCAAAGTAGAATGAACAGATAGGTCTCATCGCCAAGAATCCAGTACACTTCGTTTCATTGAAAACCGAGTCTGTATGTAAAAGTTATAGTCTGTTGTTCGTTTTCTTAAACAACTAAAATTTTTGCAGAAAGGATAGATTGGTGACATGGCAGCCTAGTCAGCGAAAAAATAATATTCTAATAATATTCCTTAATTTCGCCCAATGACACTATGGCAAGTGTCAATTCGTGGTTGGTTGCTCGTTGGGTGACTTGTTGCAATTTAATTGGATTTGGAACAAACCAATGGGAAGAGGACATGTGGCAAGCCCGGAGGTCTCCATGTCCCCCCGTGAAAGGCTGCAATTTTTTTGTGAATGTCCAAAGGTCGAATTTAATTTTATCATGTGGTAAAATTATAGGGCGAAGGTCGGGCTCGACCCTATGACCTCCCCCATGCTACACACAAGACTTACCAATAGAGTTACACATTAAATCTTATTATTTAAAGGCCTTGGCACATACTTAAGGTTTAAACAAAGATCCAACAGGGGTTGAGAGGGCCAACCCTCGGTCACACAGGACCACTGCTATAACCTATGGTGGAGTCTTATGCTAAATGGTGGATTAATTAAAGTGTGCCCTTAGCGCTTAACCATAATTAACCATAATGGTGGAGTCTTATCTTAACCTTAATCTGTGTTTTAAATGTGCTAATCCACTTTTTAATTGTGGATTAATTAAAGTGTGCCCTTAGCGCTTAACCATAATTAACTCCTATTTAACCTTAATTAATCCACACTTATCCATGCAGTTATTTTGGAGAAGTTTGCCATTTTTGGAGGAACTCCCAAATGTGGTGGAGTTAACTGGAGTTTCTCCAGATTTGGAGGGGTTTCCTAGGCCAAAATTGAAGAAACCATAATTGGAGCATTATTCAACCAAATTAGGCTAAAAAAGAGTCAATCCTAGATGATTTGGATGATTTGAGCATGATGGTGCAGGTTGAAGAGATAAAGGAGCACTTTTGTAAGTGATTTTTCCACTTTGAAGATTAAAGAAGCTCGGGGCCACTAGGAGAGGAGGCCATGTCTAGATTACATGAAGACCATTTGCAGAGCCGAAAGAGTCTATTTTGAGGTTTTTGGGTCTTATAAATCCAACGGAGTAGGTTGCAAAGCCATTGGAGCACTGTAGGTGCACGTAATCAGAGAATTGACCATTAATCAAAAGATGGCCAAGCCATTGAAGTAGATCCATGGAGATGTAGCCCGGGAGGGGTGAACTTCGTTATGATCTATTGTGTAATGTGTTTTTTTTGTATTATTTCTTTGTAGTTTACTTGTTGTACATGTATTTTTAACAACTAATTAACTCATGAATTACTCATAAAAACACAAAAATTGACACATAAACCCTCACATAACTGATTAATTTGAGATGATCCTAAACACATTTATTTAATACCAATGAGGTAGCTAGCACAACAAAACTAGTTTTCCCATATTCAGATCACGACCAATGGAGGGTTGAATTGAAGACACCATAAACTCTCAAGCAGCAAGAAGAGACAAAGCCCCTGAGGCACAAAGGAATATCTTCCCAAGAGCCACCAGTCACATTCTCGCATCCCTAAACTACAAAGACCTCATAAAGTCTCTAAAATAATCCCAACCGACCAGATTGGGTACCAGCCATTCACCCAAAATCTTGAGCCCAAAAAACATGCAATTTTCACCAGAAGTACACCACCCTAAAAAAGGAAGCCTCAAAACAAAACCATAACCAAATGAATATAGATACCTGAAAGCCACAAAGAACCAAGTCGAAACAGGTTCTACTATGCTACCTGGAGCCAAAGTTTCCACCATCAAGCTCAAATCCGGACTATCAAACAAGTCAATTTCACTCCAAGGTCCTAGATGAATGCCTAGGATTTGGACAAGACACAAAATACTGCATTAAGGGTTGTCACTTCTCGTCTCTAGCTATTTAGATTACATGGTGAGATCGCATGGCCACCCTCATTCAAGCTCACCACCCTATGACCACCACACATCTCCCGATCTACACCAACCTTCCAAAGGTGCCTGAGATACATAATAACAATAATTGTTGCATCTAGAAACATCTAAGGATGTTCGTTCCCTCCCATAATGCTTGTATTTATTCAAAGCATGTTTTCCGCGTGCCAAGGGGGGGAAGCCCCAAGGCTAGTTGGCCTTCTGTTTGAACACCCCCATCGAGGGAGAGATTTTAGAACTCTTAGTACAACAAGGGAACTAAATTTCTTGTGATGTAAAACCATTTCTTGATTAACTTAAATTGTTGATAAGGTTTCTATAGATATGACTTGTTACTTAGATCTTCGTTTTCACCAAATGGAAAGGCCCACTCTATGAGTACAAAGTTCCTTATTTAAACTAGTTTTTGTTTCTTTGCTTGGTTTATTTAGACATTTTTCTATTGTTTTATGTTTTTTACTAATTCTTTTTCCTTTTCTTTGATAGTTAATCTCAAGTACATGAGTTATATGTACTATAGTAACAATATAGTTTTGATCACTACAAGGAAAAAACCCTCTAGTGAAGGTTATAACGAAGGTTTTTAGTGTTATAAAATTGGCCAAAATTGTCAAAAAAACATTTGCTACAACATCCGTTTTTGGGAACGGAGGTTTTGGCGAAGCTTCTAACGAAATTTCAACACAACTAAAAAAAATTGGGCGATCATAGGTTCTTACATATGTTTTTCTCATTGATGCAGTAATCAGGTGTCAACGCACCAATGTGTTGTACCGTGAACACACTGGTACTGTAAACCTACCAAGCACCAAGACAAAAAAAAAAATTGGACGCCCTGGGGTGTTTAGCAATGACCCGATGCATGTTAAAGGAACACAACACCAGTGAATGCAGCGCCTATCGGACCGCCTGGGTGGTAGTCATCGATAAATCGCACTAGGCATTCTAATTGGTATTGGTATTTGTGCGGTGCCCATAGGTCATAGAAACACACCAATGCACAATATCACACAAACACATCGGTGTGTAGTATCACACAAACGCACCGAGCATTCTAATTGGTATTGGAATTTGGTATTTGTGCAGTGCCCATAGATCGTAGAAACACACCGATGCGCAGTATCACCAAAACGCACCAGTTCTCAGTATCACACAAACGCACCGAGAGTTCTAATTTGTATTGGAATTTTTTTAGTGCCCATAGGTCGTAGAAACAAACTGGTGAACATTATCACCACAACGCACTGGTGCTCAGTATCACACAAATGCATCGAGCATTCTAATTGGAATTGGTATTTATGCAGTGCCCATAGGTTTTATAAACGCATCGGTGCGTAGTAACTAACACACACTGGTGTTCATTTTTATTTTTTTAGAAACATCGACCTGTGACAGTGCAATTATTGTGATTTTTTAAAATTCATTATTCACCAAAAGACAACACATATTATAATAGTATTCATATCAATTAAATTTTTATTAGTGCATTTGAATGTGATGTTTGGATTAACTTTGTTATATCATATCATGAGATTTAGCATCTCTTCATTATAATATTTAAACATCCATATATTTAATCACTGGTGTAACATTTCATAGTGACAATGGAGAACACAATATAATAAATTAAAACGTGTGTGTATATATATATATATATATATATATATAAGACCCTCTTTTTCATACAAAATGGGATAGTTATTGGTATCCCTCTGTCTTTCAATTGGGACACTATGTCCACTACATTAAACAAAATGTCTGATTTCACAGACATATTTTTCAAAAAATACAACGCCTTGCTTTGATATCCAAACATATTGATCATCATTCTTCGCTTGAACTGTTGTCACTGCTCCAGCGACTTCCATGACTTCGGTTATTTTGAGAAATGTTTTGTTCACGGTGTTGATTGTTTTCTTCTTCTTAAACTTCCATCTACAAACATAAAAATAAACTGTAATGAGTGTATATACATTGGCGAGAATAATTAAAATTGCAATATTAATAATATACATCAATGTAAATCGAAAATAAATGACGTTATTTGAAATGTTGTCATTGATGGCATGAAATTGGAAAGAGTCAGCATCTAAAACGAGTAACTATGAAAAAGAGAAAAGCAGCGGAGAACAAGGTCAGACACAGCAGTATAAGCAAAGGTATGATGCGATATTTGTATGTGTGATGCGATGAGATCGCACATCGCAATCGGCGAAAGAAATAGAGAGGCAGAATATGCGATTGATCTGCGATGCGATGCGATATTTGTATGTGCGATGCGATGAGATCGCACATCGCAATCAGCGAAAGAAATAGAGAGGCAGAGTATGTGATTGATCTGCGATGCGATGCGATATTTGTATGTGCGATGCAATGAGATCGCATATCGCAATCAGCAAAGAAACAGAGAGGTAGAGTAACGAATATGCGATGCGATGCGATGATATAAGGATATGGGTCCTACAGGGCAATTGTATATCATAATATTCTGAAGGTTGGGTACAAAAGAGTTGAACTTAAGAAATGTAGTGCCGAAACATTTACAAAGGAATTGACGCTATTCTTAAAGATTAGTTAAACAAATAGCAGTAATGTATGTATATATAAAACCTTATTCCGGGAATCTTTACCTAGCTGGGCATCATATATATATATAAATAAATTCTGAGAATCGCCTACCCCGCTGGAGGATACTCTAAAACTGGAACATAAAAGCATATATAGCACATTACATATTTCACAAGGTCCAAATTTTATATATAATTCATATGGAACCAAAAGCGATGTTGTTAATTTATTTCACATGAAGGGCGAGTTCATATATATTGCGGACAGCCACAGATGCAGATGGAATTTGATTGGATGGTTGATCAACGTTTAAAAGCAGCGAGTGGATTTGGAAGCAAATTGCCCATGTCGCCTGTGTACTTGGGTTAGAGCGTATTGACTAGGTTGGCCGATTCCCGCCATTGAGCTGACCACGCGTCCATGCGACTTTAGAAAGAAAGCTGCTTGTAACTTTCATCCATCACGCGTTATTGTTCGATCCAGGATGCCCATCGATATTGTTGTGCGCCGTTGATTTGGAGGGAAGCCATTGGACGGTGGTCGTATGAGGAAGATGCACGAAGATTAACCAAAGTACGGCAGGCCATCGCGCGTTATTGTTCGCGCACCTTCGCCGAGTGATATCCGTCCGATCAAATGAGGTGGCACGACGTGATAACAACCGTCGGATGGATATGACCATTAACACTGGGGCCCATGCATACGAATGCGTTGGTCATGGTTAAGATTTACGGATTTATTAACCATTGGGGTTATAGTTATAAAATTCGAACATTTTGTTATGAAGTGTGAAGGAAGCCCCCGAATTGAAATAATATTATATGGCGGAGATAAAATACTACCTTTGGGATGATTCGTGCATGGAAGAATGAAGGTTGGGGTTTCAATTTGGATTGGCTCGATTTTTAATACGCTGGATTATCTATTTTGACCCCGTCCAGGAATACCAATAGCGGTTTGTGGTTTTGACTCATGGTTTTACTAAAGGAAAAACTATATAAGGAGAAGAGAAATAGAGAAAGAGGTGTGCGTACGAAAGGGTCGATAATAAATGAATCTCTTTTAGAGATATCTGTATGAATAAACTCTGATATATATGAATCTATGGCGCACTTGTGAATATGATGATTGATCAAGATCTTTAGATCAGATGATGATTAATTCATGGTTCAATCGACTGACGAAATCATGAAGAACGTATAAGGGTTGTGAATGAATACTTCACTCTGAAGTATATATGTATGGAATGGGTAACAGATTGCTGAATTAAGTATGCACCTCTGAAGAAAATAAATAAATCTGGTGGCCTGCAAGGTATGTTATGTGGAAGTGGATGAAGCGTGGTTCATAGTAGATCTGAGTGTTGAAGCCTTCAGTGAGAGGGTTGTAGCTCCCTTCTAGTGGTCGCTGGTAAATGAGAGCAGGGGGTTGTAGCTCCCTTCCAGGAAAGGCTGGTAAATGAGAGAAGGTTGTAACTTTTTGCAGGTGGGTGCCTGCATGCTGGTATGAGTCTGCACCAGCATAAAATTGTAAGAAGTTTTCTTTATAATCAATATTGAAGACTGAGATAATAGCAGCGGTGGTTTTCTCCCGAATTGGGTTTCCACCTTAAATCCTGGTGTTCATATGTGTTGCTTATGTTTGATGGTTTGTTATGTTATTTCTGTTAATGCTTACTGCTTCTCTGATGAATAAATGATGCAATGATCTATGTAAAGACATAATAAGATCTCTGGACATACAAGTTGGATACAGTAATTTAACATATGATTTTAAGGGAAAGGAAAACTAAAAATTGTTAGTCAGCTCTAAATACTGATTCGCCCCCCTTCTCAGTATTTTTCCGACAATTGGTATTAGAGCAGGTCCTTCTGAAAAAGCTTAGCTGCTAGAAGGAATATCAAGCAAGATGAGCAATCAAGATGCAACAGCATCTATCAGGCCTCCGCTATTTAACGGAAACAATTTAATCTTATGGAAAACAAGGATGAGATCCTATCTTCAGTCTCTGGGAGCAGATGTATGGGCAATTGTTGAAGGAGGATATCAATATCCAGCTGCAATACCAACTGATTTGACAGAAAGAAAGAATTATGAAACCAATGCAAAGGCGGTCAATGCACTATTGGGAAGTCTAACTAAATCAGAATTTGTCAAAGTCATGTAGTTGAATACAACAAAGGCAATATGGGACAAAATCATTCTAAGTTATGAAGGTGATGTAAAGCTAAAAAGTGCTAAACTCCAAACTCTCAGAATTCAATATGAGAATCTAAAAATGGATAATGAGGAGAGCATTGCATGTTTCTTTTTACATCTTGATGATATTGTAAATCGTATGAAAAATCTAGGAGAAACAATAACCGAATCTACTCTGGTTGAGAAAATTTTAAGATCTGTAACCGCAAAATTTGAATCAAAAGTTTCTGCTCTTGAAGAAAAGCAGGATCTTCAAAATCTTACTGTGGTGCAACTTTATGGCATACTAACTGCATGTGAAATGAGAAGAGGAGGACCATCTGAAGTCAAAGAAGCAGTCTTTAGAACTTCTACAAAAGGGAAGGAAGTACAAAAAACAGAAGGATCGGGATATATCTCAGAAGAAGATGAGATAAACTTTGTAAAGAAACTTCAACTAGGCACAGGACGGTTCAGAGGTAAGCTCCCTTTCAAATGTTTTGATTGTGGAAGATTTGGTTATTATGCTGCTAAGTGTCCTCATAAAGAAAAACATAAAAAGGGGAAGGAAGTAGTAAGAAGGAATAAGAATCGTTATAGCACTAGAAAAAGTTACTATACTCATGAAGACAGTGATGGGTTATCTGATAGTGAGGAAGAATGTGAACAAGATCTTAGACTTCTCATGGCATTTGAAAAGGAATCTAGAGAAGAAAAAGATACTTTTATGGATGCGTTAGAGGACAATTATTTTCTTGATGAATTCAATCAACTCAAAATATGCTTAGAAGAAAGTAAAATATCCATAGAAACTCTGAAAAATCAGCTTGAAGAAAAGGAAAAACACAATGAGAAATTAGAATGTGAAATAGTAAGTCTAAGAAAATAAATTGAGAAAGTGAAGACTTTGAATCTTAGATTTGCTAAAGGATCTGAAACCTTAGATGAGATTATCAAGGTACAACATTATCCTCTTATAAAGATAGGTCTTGGATATATCGAAAAATCTTCTCAGGCTTCAACACCAAATTATCTAAAGGTAGCTACAACTAGTATACAACTTTTTGCCACTCAGCAAGGGAATAAAGAATATTTACAGGTAGAGCATGACCATCTCAATTCAAAGAACATTAATAGGAATACCTTTCAAAGAAACACCAATCAATAGGTAAATTCAAGTAGAAGATTTCATGATTGCATAAATTTCTTCTTCAATGGACAATGTTTCTCATGTCACAATTTTGGTCATAAAGTTGTTCAATGTGTTGCATATAAAACCATCATGAAAAGAGAAGCAAGAAAGAAAAGGATTGATATTGAAACAAAGAAGAATACTTATAACAACTTTTCTCCTCTTCAAAATGAAGTTGAATGTGCTTATTGCAATAATTTTGGCCATGAAGAATCTGAATGCAGGAGCAAAGTTCAGCCAAAAGAACATGTTCCTTCAAGCTCCAAAGTATGGAAAAAGAAGGAATTACAGGTTGAAAATTGTGGCATAGCGTTATTTGCAGAAGATGAAGAAAACCAATGGTACATTGATAGTGGATGCTCAAGACACATGACGGGTGATAAAACCAAACTTCTTGCATATAGTGCTCTAGAAAAGGAAAAGAATGTTACATTTGGAAATGATACTCCTGTGGTCATTAAGGGAAAAGGGTCTATTTTTCTAAAAGAAAAGGTGAAAGCTAATGAAGTCATGTATGTGGATGGATTAAAGCATAACTTGTTAAGTGTAAGTCAAATGTGTGATCAAGGAACCGAAGTTGTCTTTAGTTCAAAATAATGTGTGGTACGTGATCTTGATACAGGTAAAAAAATTATAAAAGGAAAAAGAACTCCAAGCAACCTGTATGTATTAAAGAACTGCAAAGAACAATGTTACTTGAGTAAATATTCAGAAAACTGGCTATGGCATAGAAGGTTGGGGCATCTGAGCTTCTCTCAAATCAACAAATCAAGTAGACTTAAAGCTATTCGTGATCTTCCCAATATTACTCTACCTGAAAATATCATATGCAAATCTTGCCAATTTGGTAAGCAAACCAGAGTACAATTTAATTCCAAGGAAGGGTCATCAAGTAAGCCGATTCAACTCATTCATACTGACATATGTGGACCTACGAGGAAAAATTCACCACGTGGTGAAGAATACTATATATTATTCATTGATGATTTCTCTAGAATGTGTTGGATTGGGCTGCTTAAACACAAAGATGAAGCATTTGAGAAATTTCAGATCTTCAAAGCACTAGTTGAGAATGAATTAGATATAAAAATCAAGTGTCTCAGATCTGATCGAGGAGGAGAATATACATCAGATGAATTCCTTGAATTTTTTGAACAACATGGCATAAAAAGACAGTTTTCTATAGATGGCACTCCACAACAAAATGGTGTTGCAGAAAGAATGAATAGAACAGTTCAACAAATGGCTAGGCTATAGCATTGATTGCAGGAAACCACATTTGACCCCAGGAGAGCGGCACATACGACGATAAACATTCTCAACAAGGCACATGTTCGTGTAAATAGTGATAAAACTCCATATGAACTATGGTAGGGTAATCCTCCCACTGTGAAGCACTTTAGAGTCTTTGGGAGCAAATGCTTTATCAAAAATAATGATGAAAAACTTAGCGAGTTTGAACCCAGAGCAGATGAAGGAATATTTCTTGGTTACTCCTCTAGGAGTAGGGCATATAAATGTTACAATAAAAGACTTCAGAAGATTGTTGAATGTATTGATGTTGTTATTGATGAGTCTCCTGCAGCTCCAAAAGAAGAAAAAAAAACAACAGATGAAGACGATGATGACATATATCCTTCTACATCAAATGGGAATGATGTAGACAGTGAACCCAATGAAGAACCCGAAGATGATTTATCTGAAAAAGCTCCATCCAGATATGTTCAAAAGAATCATCCAGAATCTCAAATTTTGGGAGAAAAGGGATCATGTGTACAAACAAGAAGGACTCTTGTGGGATCTTCTAGCTATCTGGCATTTCTATCCAATATTGAACCACATAATGTCAATCAAGCTAGCAAAGATGAACGTTGGATTCAAGCCATGAATGAAGAGCTTGATCAAATTGAAAAGGATAACACTTGGGAATTAGTACCAAGACCTCATGACAAAAATGTCATTGGAACTAAATGGATATTCAAAAAAAAGTTAAATGAGAATGGGGATGTTATAAGAAATAAAGCTAGACTTGTTTGCAAGGGGTATGCTCAACAAGAAGGTATAGACTTTGAAGAAACTTTTGCTCCTATAGCTAGACTTGAAGCCATAAGAATGTTTCTTGCTTTTTCAAGTTTTCAACAAATCAAAGTTTATCAAATGGATGTTAAATCTGCCTTTCTCAATGGTGATCTAGAAGAAGTTTATATAGAACAACCAGAAGGATTCATTTTGGGAAATGATGAAAATCTTGTTTGTAGACTTAAAAAGGCTCTATATGGTCTCAAACAAGCTCCAAGGGCATGGTATTATCGTCTTGACAAATATATTCATCAACAAGGATTTTCAAAGGGGTCTATTGATAGTAGCTTATACACAAAAATTAAAAATGATAAACTATTGATTGTGGTTGTATATGTTGATGATATCATTTTTGGAAGTAATGAAGAATCTATGAGTCAGAAATTTTCTTCTGTCATGCAGCAAGAATTTGAAATGTCTTTACTTGGGGAACTAACATTCTTTCTTGACCTACAAGTGCATCAAACTACAGAAGGTATATTATTATCTCAAGCAAAATACCTTAAGCAAATTCTGAAGAAGTATGGGATGGAAGAGTGCAAACCTGTAAGTACACCAATGGTAACCGGATGTAATCTCAGTTCTCATGATGATTCTCCCACAGTGAATCAACCAGAATACAGATCTATGATAGGAAGTCTACTTTATCTCACTGGGACTAGACCAGACATTATGCATGCAATTGGGATTGTTGGACGATTCCAAGCTAATCCAAAAGAGTCTCACCTTCAGGCTGTCAAAAGAATATTCAAATATCTACAAGGAACTCAAGACTTTGGACTATGGTATCCAAAGAATGCTGATCTCACTCTTCATGCTTACACTGATGCAGATTGGGCTGGAAATGTTGATGATCAGAAAAGCACTAGTGGTGATGCATTCTATATGGGGCCCCGGTTAGTATCTTGGTTCAGCAAGAAGCAAAACTCTATTGCCTTATCTACAGCAGAAGCAGAATATGTGGCTGCCGCATCATGTTGCACTCAACTTCTTTGGATGATGAAAACCTTACAAGACTTTCAAATCAAATGTTCACCTCCTATATCCATTATGTGTGATAACACAAGTGCCATCAGTATCTCAAAGAATCTTGTTATGCATTCCAAGACCAAGCACATTCCCATCAAATATCACTTCTTACGTGAACAAGTGCTTGAACAAAAGGTGAAGTTGGAGTATGTGCCCTCCAAAGAACAAGTTGCTGATATATTTACCAAACCTTTACCCAGGGAAGCGTTCGAATATCTCAGACAGAAGCTGGGAGTAGTCTCTGCCATGCAGAAGATCAGATCTACTTAAATACTGAAAAATACGTTCCTGTTGAAGGTGGTCAGGATGCACAGGCTAAGGGGGAGCATTGGTCATGTGGCAAGGATGCATTACTTGTTGTAATCTGATATCATTCTTGAGAATCTTTGATCTTGAGTGTATAAGTCATTTCTGATATTTCATTGAATATTATGTTTGAAGATGCAGCATGATCTCAGGGGGAGAATGGTATTGTCGGTACAAAGGATATTGATTAACCCTTTGTCATTGATGTCAAAGGGGGAGGAAAAGCAAAGAGGGGCTTCTCAAAGACCAACAAAGGAAGAATATTGCCATCAATGCCAAAGGGGGATATTGTTGGAAATGTTGTCATTGATGGCAAAGGAATTGGCAAAGAAGGAGCATCTGAAATAGTAACTATGAAAAGATAAAACCAAGGCAGAGAACAAAGGTTAGCAGAAAAAGCAGTGTAATGAAGATGTGATGCGATATTTTTATGTGCGATGCAATGAGATCGCACATGGAAATTGGCGAAAGAAACAGAGAGGCAGAGTATGCGATTGATCTGCGATGCGATGCGATCGCACATCGCAATCAGCGAAAGAAACAGAGAGGCAGAGTATGCGATTGATCTGCGATGTGATGCGATAGTTGTATGTGCGATGCGTTGAGATCGCATATCGCAATCAACAAAGAAACAGAGAGGCAGAGTAACGAATATGTGATGCGATGCGATGATATAAGGATATGGGTCCTACAGGGAAAGTGTATATAATAATATTCCGAAGGTTGGGTACAAAAGAGTTGAACTTAAGAATTGATGCTATTCTTAAAGATCAGTTAAACAAACAGTGGCAATGTATGTATGTATAAAACCTTATTCCGGGAATCATTACCCAGTCGGGCATCATATATATATATAAATAAATTCCGAGAATTGCCTACCCCGCTGGAGGATACTCTAAAGCTGGAACATAAAAGCATATATAGCGCATTACATATTTCACAAAGGTCCAAAGTTTATATATAATTCATATGGAACCAAGCGATATTTGTTAATTTATTGCACATGAAGGGCAGAGTTCATATATATTTGCAGACGGAACCTGGAGTACGGAGCGGGAATTTGATTGGACGGTTGATCACTGTTTAAAAACCGTGAGTGGATTTGCGGAAGCGAATTGCCTATATCGCACCGCTTTTGCGGGTTGAGCGGTATTCAAGAGGTTGGCTCCGATTCCATAGAACGGGCGACACGCGTCCCTGTACGACTTCACAAAACCGCTTGTCACTGCGTGCCATCACGCGTTATTGTTCGATCCAGGATGCCCAGTGATATTTTTGTGCACCGTTGATCTGGAGGGAAGCCATCGAACGGTGGTCGTATGAGGAAGATGCACAAATATTAACCAAAGTACGATAGGCCATCGCGCGTTATTATTCGTGCACCTTTGCCAAGCGATATCCGTCCGATAAAATGAGGTGGTGCGACGCGATAACAATCGTTGGATGGATATGACCATTAACATTGGGGCCCATGCATACGAATGCGTTGGTCATGGTTAAGATTTGCGGATTTATTAACCATTGGGGTTATAGTTATAGAATTCAAACATTTTGTTATGAAGTGTGAAGGAAGCCCTCGAATTGAAATAATATTATATGGCGGAGATAAAAGACTACCTTTGGGACGATTCCTGCATGGAAGAACGAAGGTTGGGGTTTCAATTTGGATTGCCTCAATTTTTAATACACTGGATTATCTATTTTGACCTCGTACAACAATACCATTAGCGGTTCGTGGTTTTGACTCATGGTTTTACTAAAGGCAAAACTATATAAGGAGAAGAGAAAAAGAGAACGGGGGAGGGGCATGCGAAAATGGTTGATAATAAATGAATCTCTTTTAGAGATATTTGTATGAATAAACTCTGATATATCTGAATCTATGGTGCACCTGTGAATATGATGATTGATCAAGATCTTTAGATCAGATAATGATTAATTCCCGGTTCAATCGACCGACGAAATCATGAAGAACGTATAAGGGTTGTGAATGAATACTTCACTCTGAAGTATATCTGTATGGAATGGGTAATAGATTTCTGAATTAAGGATGCACCTCTGAAGAAAATAAATAAATCTGGTGGCCTGCAAGGTATGTTGTGTGGAAGTGGATGAAGCGTGGTCCGCAGTAGATTTGAGGGTCGAACCCTTCAGTGAGGGGGTTGTAGCTCCCTTGCAGTGGTAGCTGGTAAACGAGAGCAGGGGGTTGTAGCTCCCTTCCAGAAAGGCTGGTAAATGAGAGAAGATTGTAGCTTTCTACAGGTGGGTGCCTGCATGCTGGTATGAGTCTGCACCAGCATAAAATTGTAAGAATTTTTCTTTATAATAAATATTGAAGACTGAGATAACAGCAGCAGTGGTTTTCTCCCAAATTGGGTTTCCAAATTAAATCCTGGTGTTCATATGTGTTGCTTATGTTTGATGGTTTGTTCTGTTATTTCTGTTCATGCTTACTGCTTATCTGATGAATAAATGATGCAATGATCTATGTAAAGACATAATAAGATCTCTGGACATACAAGTTGGATGTAGTCATGTAACATATGGTTTTAAGAGAAAGGAAAACTAAAATTTTCAGCTCTAAATACCGATTCACCCCCCCCCCCTCTCAGTATTTTTAACAGACGGCATCACGAAATAATTGACTCATGAACTATACACATTCTCTTTCAAAACCAAAGTTCATGCCATCTTTCAACATTTCATTTGTTGGTACCATACTTTGTTTCTCAAAGTTTTATACCCCGGTAAAAAATCATATATTTAATATAAAAGATTTTTTGTTCTATTAATTATAGACGGAGCCGAGTAAAACAAGATCGATAGATGCTTACAAATTCCACAATTAATTTCTGATATGCTAACATATACTCACAACCCATATTTAACCCAATGTCAATCAATTCGTCTGATGGTTCTTCTTTGTATGTTAGCATTTGTTTGAAGACATTCAATGATGAATGTTGTAAAACAACTTAAAATATACAAAAATGAAATCTATTTAAATTGTTATAAGGAAGTAACAATTACTCACAAACTTAGATATCAACCGTTTTCTTCCTTTTTGTCCTGTTTTATGTGTTCAATGGGTTCCATTTTCTTTTCTTTTCTGTAAGAAAATACTTGAAAATTAATTTTTAATGCTAAATTGATTATTTATTGTACCTAATTGAAAAATTCAATGATTACATATTACATTTGAAGCACGTTGTCTTTAAGATGCCTCCTCATGCAATGCAATTATGTCCATTTCTTTGACCATCTCCTTGTACATCGTTTTGGACATTCCTACTGGCATATTTCTGATATCAGCACGTTCATCCTTTGAGATTTTCATAATCTTCCTGAAAATGCAACATCACAATAAACTATTTAATTTTTATATTGATATATGAAAATTAAATATAAAATTAAAAGTGATATTTATAAATGATTGCTTTCTAGTAATATATACATATAATTATAGAAAACATTTAAAGGAATATTACTTTTTCATTCCTTGTTTTTTGTTGTTGTACGTTTTTTCTATTAAAATTTTGACATGTCTCATTGATCAATTCTCTAGATAAAATTTGGTTCTTGGAATCATTGGATTGATTTTTCTATTGTAAGTGGAAAGGACGTCTATACACTCGTTCCACTTGATCCCTCAAAGTTTTGCAAAGGTTTTCTCCCTTTCGTTAACCTCCAGCATCACTCCAGATGAGCTAAGGAGAAATTCATTTTCATTTGCATGTTCTATTTATTTTCTTTTCTTAGAATAACATTCCTTTTCTGAGTTACTGGTCCTGTAGAACATTAAACATATGTGAATTAATATATTGTTTGAAACATGAAATCTAATATTTTTAAGTATATTATTAATGAAAATTTAAAAAACAAACTCATATTGGATCGATAGTATTTTTTCATTAACCTGATTCATCCTTATGAAATTTTTCCATCAATATTTTACGCTCTTCTGATCCTAGATCAGAAATAATCTTATCAAGCTTCGTCATTTTGTGGCTCTGCATGATACACAGTAAACAATACATATTAGTTAAACTTACATATAGTTAAAAAATAATATTTTTTGTAAAGAATTTACAAAAAACCTACATTTTTTCTTTTCTTGATGTGCTATCAGTATTTTTGTTACTTGATATCTTGCCCGCCATTCCTTTATCAATATGAAACATGTACCATACCATTCATTAATATATTTTATAAATAAATCACAAATTTTTCAGGTAAAAAAAAATCAAGAAAATGGTGCACCTTTCAAGAATTATGCACCAATGTCAGTGCGACGTGTTCTTATAAACACACCGCAAAAACAATAGAAACATCGTATGGTGCTCTCTGTCAACAATGAGAACCAATGCACTATATGTTAGCTAGCACACCGACTAACACAGACAAATTAATAAAAATCCTCTAGTGTTAGTTTTTGTAGCATATGATGTCGTGGAGAGGGCGGTGCAGCATGATCTTACAAACGCATCAAGAAAACAAGGGATCATCGTATGGTGTGTTAAAAATCAAATCAACTCAGAAAAATACAGAAAACACACATAATAAACCAGACACCAAATAATGGCGAAAAAGGCTTCAGCCTCACGGCTTCCTCACATATTTTCTCATTATTAAAAGAATGTAGTGTTACAATTAAATAGATAAGGAGACAATGTCTCAAGATAGTGTGTGCTATCTTGGACACCTTGGTTGAGATAATTTCTAAACCAAACACACACAAATATAGGAGCTACCTAAAATAACTCCTATCTTAGAGGAACAACCGAAACTAAAGAGTTAGGCATAAATTCCTAAATTTTAATATTTATTTTATTTTTAGATTTATTATTGTTTTATGAGAGAGGCTAACATTCCCCCATTCAATGATAAATCCAAAATAAGAATGAGGAATCATCTTCCAAGTTCTCATGTTGATCCTCAAAAATATTGCCTGAAAAACCGCCAAAGCTGGATGCTGAAAAAACTGTAATCTGAAGAGACCATGAGTCAGCTGCATGTCTGATTCATCTCTGAATTTCGCTTGCCAACTCCATCATGTGCCAAGTTGCAAAAGGATCAATTTTTCCTTTGCATGAAATCAACATCCTTTGTCCATTAACAAAATTTTTTCAACATCCACTAGTTGATGATGTCAAAAAAAACTCTCTTTGCTTTTGTTGTATTGAAAACTTCTCACTGCTTCTTTACTGTCAACTACCCACTGGCTGTTGAAGATGTCCACTGGCTACAGAAGCTACCCACTGGCTGATTTTGCTAGTTTTTTCGAGACTTTAAGTCTGAAAATTACTGTCAATTTCATTGACATTTTCCCCCCTTTGTCAGCTGAAAGGAGAGACAATCCTCTTGAAATTATTCCTGAACTCCCCCCTTCAGGTGTAGGAGTGTTGAAATAGTGTACTCCCCCATTCAACTGCATGACAGTACCATATTATTTTCACTATTGGCTGCACTATGTGTGATTGTATTTGGTTGTAGAACTGAGACAATATTTTGACTATGGATGACCATTCCCAAGGATCGATCCATTCATAATGTATCTTCAATCTAGCTGATTGTTGGTGGTTGCGACATTTCTCTGAGTAATGATTGGGCTTGCCACAATGGCGACAAGGATGGAGGTCAAAACACTGATCTTCCATATGACCGGTTCTTTGACAATGAGAACATGTCGGTTTGACTGGAACTTCGGGTTGCGTGCATTTCTGTTTTTCTACAACTTTCTCAGAACTTGTTGAGGTGATTTGTGTAAGAAATCCTTCACTGAAGAACTTAATTGGCTTGGAATAATCTGGGATATGCAAGTTGGTGTCATCGTTGATATATCCTGAGCCTCGTTGATTCTTGTTACTTTGAATTTCTTCCCATGGCTTGATGACTGGCTTGGAAGAAATTTTAATTGGAACAACTTCAACACTAGAATTTGTTTGGATGAATGACTTAGAATCATGTTTAGTTGTATGGTTCAAAGACTTGAAAGTATCACTCTTTTCTTGCAACTCATTTCTTTGTAGTTGCGACTCTAGTTGAAGAAACTCAATGGTTTCATTTGTCTGTTGTAGATGTCGTGAAAGATCAGCAAGAGTTTCTTTGCTGATGTGCACCATGTCTTCATCACTTGAGAGGATCAAATTGTGATGAATTGTTAACAACTGGATGTGTTGCGCAATCTGAATTTGCTCTGTTGAATTTAGGCTTTCTTGTCGTAGATGTCATGCTTTGAATTGTTTCACTTTATTTTGTTACTTGAATGACAAGCTCACTTACTATGTGGCTTGAATGACACGCTCGATTGATTTGTTTCTTATTGCGCTTGCTTGGAACACTTGCTAGAGTTGTAGAACTTTCCTGCTTGAACTCTTGAATTCACGCTCGCTTGATGATGATCTCTTCTCTTGAACACTCGCTTGACTTGCTTGATTACTTCATGCTCACTTGAATGAATACTCACGCTCGCTTGATGTAGGTTTCAACTTGCTTGATTGGTGTTAGAGTTGAACTTTCTTGGTTGCTTTGATGGTTGCTGAAATGAACTTCACGCTGGCTCGCTTGATGGTTTGAAATTTGTACTGACTTGATGGAAATTGCTTGAATGAATACTCATGCTCTCTTGCAGGAGATTTGAACTTGTTGCTTGTTTTCTTTAGAGTTAAAACTCATGCATTCACTTGATTATGCTTAAATAAAGGGTTTCAAACAGTGTTGAAAATGCACCCAAAAATGCTTAATGATTTTAATGACTCACTACAATGAATTCAATTTGACTAAATTTGACTCAATTCAAAACTTGGGTGTCGATTTCAACTGAGAATGCACCCTTACAATTCAATGCAATTTGAGTTTGATTACAAGTTCAATAATGTTGATGTAGACTGTGCTCTGAAACGTTGGAGGTTGCGGGCTCATTAACTTGATTGTATTGATGTAGACTTCGCTTTGAAATGTTGGAGTTTGCAGGTTCATTAACTTGATTGTATTGAGTTAATTTGTGTTGTTGAAGTAGAATGTCGATGTTGAAAACTTTGATTATTTGTTGTAGTGACGCAAATGCATGTGTTGAGCTTAATTATTCTTCCTTGTAGCTACTTTGTTACAAATTTTGTGCTTGTTTGTATTTAACTCTATGTATGTGTTAAATGAAATCATTTATGTGTCAAAAATAGACACAAATCAAAAGCAACAACATGAAGCATGCACCATCATCAACACATTCTTTGTGTACCTAGGATCCCCTTATTTAATTTCAGGTGGATCTAGGACACAATCACCACAAAAAATATGTTCTTTATAAAAAATTGGAGTACATAATCGTTCAGCTTCACAACATCTTCATGGAATCAAAGTTTCAGAACTTCTTGGAGGAAAAATGACTTAAAAAACAGACTCAACCTCCTACAACAATGAGCTTTCTTTTGATCACTCCAAATTTACAAAAAAGGTGAATCCTGATCACTTCACAAAATCAGTTATTGCTCCAAAATTACAAATAGAATTTCACTTAAAAAACTCTCACTCCACCTTTTTTTGTTTTTTAAAACAAATTTATCTCTCCAAATTACAAAACTTTGAAACATCAAACTTATTACTCCAAAAATAATAATTATAAAATCACTTTATAAAAAAAAGTGAATCAATTTTTCAATACTTCAATTCCATTAACCTCACTTTTCACTCCACTCACTTATCACTCCAAATAAATATCTACTAAATTTGTATCTCTCCATTAACTTAATCACCCACTTCATTAAAAAAATACCTCCACTTATTTCAGAAAAGGTATACTACCTTTCCATTACCTTTTAACTCCCTTTCATTAAAAAAATGCCTCCACTTATTTCAAAAAAGTAAACTCCCTTTCATTAAAAGAGTCTAGTTGTAAGCGCTCTCTAATTTTTGATTTCTTGTAGGACATGCACCGGTTTGGCCCATCTAAATTTTACTGTACTTAATCAGTCATGGGATTGAGGGATTCACCGTGATTTGTTAGGTGGTGCTTGCAAGTTTTTCTGATTCAAAACAATAATCCACGAAACAAAGAGAGGCAAGGGAATGAATATGGGGGGCGCCGAAAAGAAGCGGATCAGAGAAGAGCAGGATTTGAGTCCACCTGAGGAATCCTGGAGACAGAAACAGGGGCGTTTAATGGAGTTGGAGGCAGGGATGACCTTTCACAAATTTTAAAATTCCTAAGCAAGTAATGAGATTTTGCCAAAGTTTTTCTCTCTTTCGAATGAGTACTTGATGTTATTGAAGGATCCATGGAGTTTGGAGGATAGTGCATGTTTTGGAAGCCGAAACTTAGCAGTTGTCAAGAAGCAGCCTTGTATATTGGATTATCTCCATGATTCTTCTATAGATAATAGCAGTGAAAAAGAAGTTGCTGAGCAGTTTTGACATATTTGGCAGTGGGAGATGGTGGTTCGTTGAAAGGTGTAGCTTTCCTCTTGCAAGCAGATTTCCTAAGTAATTCTCAAGCTACGTACCAAACGGAAAACTTTATTGAAAGACCAGAAGGTTGAAACAGAATCATATGAATTCATACCTTCTTACAAAATAATGGTCAGAAGCATGTATCCGCACTGTAGGAGCGATTGTTGAGTGAGATTAAGGTGCGGCTTAATGGTGTCAATGAGAGCGCAGAGCATCCATATGCAAGAAATCTCAATCTGTGGATTGCTGCACCATTGAAGATGTAGTTATGAACAAACTCAAGAAACACTAGTATGATTGGCACGGTATGACCCACCGTAGCATTAGACCATCATATAACAAATTAGAGCCGCAATTTAGAAACTCAATTCATTTTTTAATCTGAAATTTCCAGCCATCCCAATTCAAACCAACAAAAAAATTTATCATATATGATACCATTACCTTTCAATGGTCTCGGCAAACCATTCATACCAATCTTGAATTATACTTTATGGAGTGGGAGATGCTTTACAATGTTCATAACCCAACTCTATGCAAACACTCGACACATTGTTGTATCTTTGAATCACATGGTAGCATACTTGTATTACTGTGTCCCTTGGATGCTCGAACCGCCTTCAAAGCTGAGTAAAACCTCCAGATAGAACCGCCAACAATTACATTTCCACTCCGTATGGATCAACGCAAAATCGTAACCCAACGTTGTGGGTAACGTTACAACTCTAACTAATTCGTTCAATGCTATGTATGGTAGCAAGACCTTACACAGTCAACTTCAATGCTGTAAACCACAATCAGTCCACTGCCAATGTGCTTCACGGTACTTCAACGATTGGTGTTCGATGCAATATGTGAAATTTTATAATTTAATAACTCGGGTTCGATGCTATGTATGCATCACGACTTTAATAATGGTTGTTTGTTGCTTTATGTGACATTTCAGCCTCCTAACCATCAAACTCAACGCGGAAATAGAAATCTCGTGAACTCAACGTGGAAATGACAATCTCGGCTCCGGTGTATGATATCGCAGGTGCGATCCCTCCAAACTTGATCACACTGTGCATCTGGTGTGAGATGTAAATTGCCTTGGCTATGTAAATTTTGCATTCATTCACAATTACAAACACTTTCTATGCATATATAAATTTTCAAATTGAAAACAGACATCTTTTCTAGCTCTGATACCACATGTTACAAAATCAAATCAACTTAGAAAAATATAGAAAACACACATAATAAACCAGACACCAAATAATGGCGGAAAAGGCTTCAGCCTCACGACTTCCTCACATATTTTCTCATTATTAGAATAATGTAGTGTTACAATTAAATAGATGAGGAGACAATGTCTCAAGATAGTGCGTGCTATCTTGGACACCTTGGTTGAGATAATTTCTCAACCAAACACACACCAATATAGGAGCTACCTAAACTAACTCCTATCTTAGAGGAACAACCCAAACTAAAGAGTTAGGCATAAATTCCTAACTTTTAATATTTAATTTATTTAATTTATTTTTGGATTTATTATTGTTTTATGACAGAGGCTAACATGGTTCTCTCTGTCAACAAGGAGACCCAATGCGTTATATGTTAATCGGTGCATTGATTAACACATAAAATAAAAAATTAGTTTTTTCAAACAGTATGTGCACAATGCGCTATAATGAAATAACACACCAGTGCACTAATTTACACAAGGCGCATGGATTAAACAAATATGTTTTTAAAAATCACTACGTGTGGTGCGCCTAAGATAAAATAGCGCACCGTGCGCCATTTTACACAGGCGACCGATTGCAAATTCAGCTTTTTTTAATTCATGCTAGGGCCGACATGGATTGGGATCCGTCTCTGCAAGTCATCCCGCGAGTTATATGTCATAGGCCTATATATATATATATATATATATATATATATATATATATATATAGCAATACAAACCCTATAAATCTAAAATGAAAAGCCCTAATTCTGATGTCACGGAAATAAGAATAAGGAAGTGCAGAAACAAAAAGAAACAAGGGTTTAGCATAAGAATGGAATTTTTTTGTTTTTTATTTTTTTTTTATTTATTTATTTATTTTTTATTTTTTTTTCTGAAAATTAACAGTAAATTTAAATTTTTTACTTATTGCGTAAAAAATACTGCAGAAAATGTTAAAAAACAATAACATTTAATCACTAGATGGTTTGAAATTCTATGCCACAGGGTTTGAATCACCAGAGGTTTGGAATTATGATTGTCTCAATAGCTCTGTTTGAAAGTATTTCGCTACTCCATAGTGCTATCGTGCTCTCTTTCCCTAGGTATGTGTTGTGCAAATCTCTCGCTGAATTGTTTTGCAAAAATAATGAAAAGTTTTTACTATTTAAAAAATTGTTTTATGAAATTAGATTCAAAAATATTTTTCCAGTCATTTTTCAATTTACCTCTTTTTTAACTTAAAAAAATTAAATTTGCACTTTTTTATTTGTGGCTATTTGACACCGGTGCGTCAATTAATAACACCACACCGGTGCACAGTAACTAAAATGCATTGGTGCAGTTATCTGTACATTAGCACACCAAAATTACTTTTAGGTGTGCACACCAAAATTACTGAAATTACTTTTAGGTGTGCACACCAAAATTTATTGTTGATTTTGCTCAAATGCAGGGAGAAAATATCATAATTATATTGAATGGACAATTCTTCAAAATCCAACTCGTTCCATAATATTTCACAAAGTCTATCGTGGAGTTCTCCCTATCCATATCGAGACGTAATATTTACTTCAGATTTTATTTATATTTTCATTATCTAATTGACTTTATTTATTTTATCCATGTCAATCAGCTTAATAAAATTAATGTATACAAATTTGTAGGTTCATGCAGATCCAGAATCGAGCTCAGATGCACAAAATATTCAAACCGCTCCAAAACGTCCGAAGCTCTTATCAGGAGTAGCATACCGCAAGGCACATTTGGTAGATGAAAATAGACAACCGCTTCACCTTGCCAATTGTAAAATTACATCTTCTAGCCACATTAATCTTGGGGAAATGATGGTAATAATAATTGTTTGATATATTAATGTAATTATTTAAACTTCAAACAAATTAATCATGCATTGTCGACGTTCTTACTAATTGATATCAGAGATTTTGTACTAATCACGTTCAAATATATTTTTTGAAATGATTAGGATTCTAGTGATGATGAACGACCTACCTACCATCTTCCGTTGCACCCCATGACAATGTCAAATTGAGAGAAGGCTGAATTAAGACAAAAAATCGAAGAGGAACGATACCAAGAATGGTTGAATCAGCCAACTATTCAATTCCCACTATGTCCAGATTCACCAATTAGGAATGACTACAACAATAGTGGTTCTTCACAAGCTCACAATGGAGGAAATCAAATAGAGGTTGGCATGGATGCTTACTTAAGGGATACAACTGCCATGGAGACAATGTTGTTAGATGCATTCCAGAATGATGACCAGCTAGGGGATGATGCTCATATCACTGATACATTTTACGAAAGCCTTAAATTTGCTTCCACCACCCCTCTCTTTGGACTTGGCAGTTAGTCAAAGTCTACCCAGTTGGGGAAAATGATGTTATTGTACAACTTGAAAGCAAAGTTTGGCTTGTCGAATGTATGTTTCTCGGAAATTTTGAGGTAAGTTATCATAAAGTCCTCCCTTATATTTTGAGAAGTATAATCACACAATGAACATTACAAATGATTAATTTTATGAATGTTAATAATTATATGGACATTAATGTACATTTAATATTGTCCGTGATCACCAACTACAGGCTATTCAAAGGTTAGATTCTTCCGAGTGATAATGTCTTTCCCGGTAGTTGCGAAGAGGCAAATAAATTGTTGAAAATGTTGGGTGTTGAGTACATATCATGCATGTCCAAATGATTGTATTCTATATAGAGGAGAATATGCAGACAAATAGATATGTCTGAAATGTGGGCATGATAGGTATGATAAATAAAAAAAGAAGGGTAAATCACGTGGTCCTCCTTTTAAGATATTTAGGCACATGACTATAATCCCAAGGATTAAAAGGCTCTTTCGTTGCAAAGAATTAGCTATCTTGTAGGGATGGCATGCCTCACATAGAAGTGAGTTGGGTGTTATGCGAATCCCAACAGATTCAATAGCCATGAAGCATATAGAGGATACATGGCCCGAAAAATTCAAGGATGAAGTACGAAGTCTACGACTCAGCATATCCATGGATGGCGTCAACCCATATTCCCTCCAGAACACCAACTATTCTGTTTGGCCTGTAGTAGTGATCAATAACAATATCCCCCCATGGTTGTCCGTGAAAGGGATGAACACAAAATATCGACAACAGACCAGGTGAGTACATCAAGAAGATCGACAACAAACTAGGTGCGGTGATTTTGGATGATGAAAGGGATGCAGATAAAAGAGAAGGGGAGCTGCTCCAAATGAATGGAAAAAGGCGCTTGATAAAGAGTAAGTGACTTATAATTTTTCAAATTTCCACAAAGTAAATATTCATGTTAAACTTTGATAAAATGTATATTTTGATCTCATATGTACTATATGTTGGTTTTATTTCATCAATGAATGCAGAAATTGAAGCAATCAATAAATTTGTTCTTTACAATTCTGAAGTGGCACAACTGTGGGTCGCATTGTACAAACAAAAGAGGATGAAATGGGATAGTGACAGGAAAAAATTCAGATGGTTTAATGGTAGAAGTGTGCCTTATCCCGATCATTTAAAAGAAAATATGCCAAAATTATGCCCTAACAGTTGGGTTGTTAACCAAGTCAGAGAGAAATATGGTGCAACCGGTCATTACCCATGTGCTGAAGAGGATGCGCTAAACATAGGGATTGGGTGCACCCACTCAGTAATAACTTATTTATGTACATTTTTAACTTAATAATGCACATTTGAAATGTAATTACATCTATATTTCATATTTTAACTGTTGGGTTATGATAAGACACATGACACTATGATTTTTTTAACTATTTTATATGTGAATTTGTTCCCATCTATGTGGGAATATGGACACCATTTTTGCACAGAAAATTTCGATGATGGACACATGACACAAGACTGTGGAGTGGAAGTCGATTTCGATCAATCTAGTTGATCTAGCCACCGTGATCAAAACCTAGTATGAGGGACATTAGGTTATGTCGAAAAGATACAAGAGATCATTGAAGTGTATTTCTCTTCTTTCCAATGTGGTATTTTTAAGTGAAAGTGGTGGGATACCTTTGATCAGAATATTGTAAAGGAAGATCGCGATAGTAGGTTGATATGTATCAACTATAGAAAGATGTGGGATGAAAATAAGGAGCCCTGTGTTTTCCCTAAACACTGCAACTAGGTGTTTTTTTACCCAGATGTGTTGGATAGGGATTGGTGGTTCATATTGAGACATGACCCTAGATCAAAACATATTTTTGAGAACAATAGTGTTATCATGCCAAGCAAGTTGGAAGCTAATGAGGGTGATCATGAGAACCAAGAGCGATATGGTACATGTGTTATTTCATCATTTATACTTTTTAAGATGGGTTTTTATAAAGAACAGGACTTAATTACTTTATAACTGAGACTCTTTTTTTCGAAACATTATAATTTTTTTTTTGAATTAATTGGTAATTACGATTGTGTTAATGTTAAAATCATTTCACTTTATAATTTGCAATTATGTTGATCTCGAAAACAATGACGTATTGTATAAAGTTATTTTTTTGTATGTAAGGTCATAGTAAAATAATGATAATTCTAAAGTACATGAATTTATTTGCATTATTTTCTAAACTTTATTATGTTACAAACATTCATATTATTCTAGATTTATTATTTTACAATTATTTTATTCATACAAATTTACAAATTTACAATTATGGTAATTTAACAATATTTATGGTATACATTTTACTTACGGTAGTTATGGTTCAAAATTGACAATTAATTTACAAATTTACAAATTTACAAATTTTAATGAAATTGATTTATGACAATACATACAATTACAATTACAATTTTACAATTTCACAATACAATTACTATTACAATTTTACAATTTTACATAGAATTACAAATAAAATCACAATTACAATCATTTCACATTAATACAATTAAAATTTTACAAATAATTTACATACAATTACAATTATAATTTTACAATTTCACATACAATTACAATTTTAGAATTTTACATACAATTAAAATTTTACAATTTTACATATATACAATTAAAATTAAAATTACAATTACAATAATTTCACATTAATACAATTAAAATTTTATAAATATTTTACATACAATTACAATTAAAATTACAATTACAATTAGAACTAAAATTACAAGTACAATTTTACAATTTCACATACAATTACAATTACAATTTTACAATTTTACATATATACAATTACAATTAAAATTACAATTATAATCATTTCACAATAAATTAAATATTACAATTACAATTAGAAATACAATTACAATTTTACAATTTTACATACAATTAAAACTAAAATTTCAATTACAATCACGACATAATATTTAATAAATATCATGCTTTAATATTAAAAATAAACATCATTGTCATGATAACCATCGTACAAACATCATATTTGGCTAAAAAACACATTCAAATACGCTAACATCATCTAATCATCGTGATCATGATCATCTAACAAAACACAAGCATTGTATAACATCATTACAACACAAACATCAAATATACATCTCATGTCAAATAAATTCTATCACATACACATCTATCTGCAAGCTGCACATTAAATGAAAATATCTAACATGACCTAACAATATGCACATCATGATGAACACCAACATGTAAATTAAGTACAACTGCAACATGAACATAAAATACATGGACTATATATATATATATATAAGGTCAAAAATATACAATTGTAATATAACTGCATATAAATGTCAGATATCAGCTGGTGGTACATCAATAGTAATACTAGTCGAGGCCTGCTCAGTCGATGGTTCAACCTCAACATGCTCAGATAGATGCCGATCATCACGTGTCTTCTGATCTAGAGGTGCCTCAAGCTAATCAGGATCAACTTCCTGCTCATGATGACTCGACATGGATGGTCCGGCGTACTGATCTATGGATGGTGTGGCAGCCTCCTCAGTTAATGGACCTGCCTCCCCAGATGGACCTGTGCCCTCCTCAAGATCAGCTGCCTGCTCATGATCATGACTGCTAGATGTTGTAGGCTGCTTGTCTCCGGAGCGAGGTGGAGGACGAGGCTGAACAATGATCACCCCCTGATCATGATCATCAGATGATGTGCTGCTCGACTGTCGACGTACTACATCTCCACCACGCCTACGTCGACCGACCCTTCTCGCCCGCGCTAGTAATCTAGTAGCTCCAATGATATGCCACATCAGGGTCAACATATCACGGGGCATGCCTCTCCATATCGTTGTCAGCCTACCATCAACCTGTATCTCTTTGATAATGACTCGTCTGAATCCATCCCCCACCAGGAGTCAACAGAGTTGGTCGCCCAACTACATCCTAAATCTAGTGTCAGGCCTACGCCTCACACCCGTCGGTACCTATGCATGATCATGAAGACCAGGTCTGTCACCAGTCTGATCCTCCACATCTGCCATCTCCTGATCGTCAGCATGATCTACACCTAGATCATTTGGTGGTGATGAAATCTCATCGCCACCAAATGACCCAATATCTACAAAATATATATAAGTACACAACAATAATTAGACAATTTCATGAAACAATTTAATAAAACAAGTTAAATAATGTGTCAGAATAAATTTAAATAAAACACTAATATTACCTCTCTCATCCGACGACTCGTCATCTGTGAAGATGATGTTGGCAAACCCTCGCCAATCAAAACCAACATACGGACATGGCACCATAACGAAGGCGTGATCATCAACACTGGATAGCAACTCCAGTGCATCATGAGATATCCTGGAGGAAAAGTTAGACCCACCCCTCTTGGGCATCATCTGGCCCCGCATCTCCATTCGTACATGCAACATCGGCCTACAAGGTTGCCAAACAAAAGTAGGCCTCGTCTCTGGAAACCTCTAAAAAAATAAACAAAATAGCTTTGAAGAAGAAGGGAAGTCCACCCTCCCTTATGCCTGAAAGCGACATATATCTAATGTTGTATAGAACTGCCACAAAAAAATCACAGACCACCTCACAAGTCGTGGTGCTTGTAATAAAGAATCAACATAAAATAAAATTGGGAAATTAATTTGTTGTCGGTCACTGGTATGGTGTGAAATGGTCGACAACAGTAGTTACAGGAACCTCACCTCCTCTGCACCAAACGAAGAAATACGTAACTGACTACCGGAGACCTGAAAATCTGTAGGAGAAAGTATATTGGTGCTAATATATCTCTCAGAGTACACCAACTGAATCCTTGCTGCATAGCCGACGGGGACCTCTGGTTACGAGGGAAAATCCTGCCCTCTCCTAGATAGGCCAATAATAAAATATATGTCCTTCTCAGTGGGCGCATACCACAGCTTAGGACCAACCCAGAAAGCCTATCGGTGGGCATTCCACGTGAAGATGAGTTGTTTCAATAACCCATTATGGCCCTTCAGGGATTTAGCCTCCTCATAGAAATTGAGGAGGCCTATCTCCCTTAGGAGAAACTAGGTGGCTGCCATAATAGGGTGAGGGTACATAATTCTCCTATCTCGTGCCTCCGATGTGTGAACGACATTATACCGGTCCGCTCATATGTTCTTGTTGTTCTCTTCTCTCCTTTGACATCGCTAAATGATTGATAAATTAAATACAACTTTTTTATTAAGTGAGACATGTATATATATATATATATATATATATTTTTTCTTTTCTTTTCTTTTCTTTTTCTTTTTTTTTGAAAAAAAAAAGAAGCCTGCAGACATTTTATCAGCAATAATCGTCACATGTGTGCGCCTAGAAATTAATGCACTACAACATAAAATGTACTTCTCATGTGGTGAGTTACCAAAACTATTCATCTCGTGGTGGATAGTTACGTCAACGCACCACCCAACATTAATTCATGGTCAATGAAAAGAAGCCGTTTAACCGACCGCACCATTGACTATGTACAAGTTTGATAGGGTGGGTGCGTTGACCAAATCATTTCGCTAATAGTTTCCACCGCACCACCCTCCCAGCATCAATACGTTCACGAGGTGTGGTGGCTAACCCACCACACCGCGGGGACTATGCATTATGTCTGGGGAGGGCGATGCACTAACCAAACTATGTGCCCCGGGGCGCATAGTTTACTCAGCGCACCACCCTCCTGACATCAGTACATGGTCAACGGTGTGATCGTTTAAATGACTGCACCATTGACTATGTACCAGTTTCTGGAGGGTGGTGTGCTAACTAACCTATCTACCCCGGGGCGCATAGTTTGGTCAGCACACTGCCCTCCTCAACTTGCACATAATCAAGGGTGTGGGCGGTTAAACGACCACACCACCATTTATGTTTTTTCTTTTAAAACACAGTGTGTGATTTCAGCAATGCATTGGAACCAGTGTGGTTTCCATTAGCACCGTTCGTGGTGCGGCCTATAAATTTACAGGCAGCACCGTGAACCAATGCGAGCCGAACGACTCGAGCGCACCACGCAGGATTTTTTTTTTTTTAAAGGGTAACTTTTAAGTTTTTTTAGAAATCTAATCCACTAAAAAGTTTAATTATGGAGAAATAAGTAAAATACCTGTACATTTTGGCGTCAAGGAGGCATATTTGTTGAAGAATTTGCAAAACTAAATTTTCCCACCATTTTCTAAAATTCAAATTCTAGAAGGTGGGCAATGGATGAAAGCAGTGCATGCAATGGGAGCATTGATAGAAGGGAACCTCACACAAGGGAAATTCACAATGGTGCTTGAGAGCTCTACAACACTAAAGAAGTGAAAATGTGGATTTTTTTGTGGTAATTTTTTTTATTTAACCCTGTTCCAGTGCACGGGTTTTTGAGGCGCATTGGGCAGTTTCTGCCAAGCGCACCGGGCCTGATTCTATTTAGCGCAGGTTTTTATGACGCACCTAGCCTGAATCTGTGTAGTGCACCAGTGCACTATAGTAATGAGACACACCGGGCAGGTTTTTCTGGAGAGCACGATGTCTCGGTGTGCCAATTTGTAGTACGCACCAATGCTTTTCTAGTTAAACACACCAGTATAGTGTATGATGAGAAATACACCAGAAAAAAACATCCGCAAAAACCTCCACCCGCCAACCACCTCTAGAAACCTCCGCTACAAACGGATATCTAGCTATTATTATAAGGGGTTCTTAAAAAACATCCACTAGAGGGTATTTTCTTTGTAGTGGATCCAACATTAATGAATTTTATGGATTAAGATGCAAGTAGAACAATTTTTTTTGCTTTTATTTCTAGCATAGATAGGAAATAAGTACGATTTTGAAGTTACTATTCACTATACCACCATATAGAAATCGCCAACAAAAAAATATTTAAATTCTACATATATAACACACAATATCTTGCAAGTTTACAACACATTGGATTGGCATATCAAATGTATAAATAGATTAGCATTCGTATTTCTAAAACAAGGATATTAATTAACTTATCATTTTTTTGCTGTTGTTGGGAAGATGGCAACAAAATATAGAACTTTATTTGTACTAATTTAGATAACACATGATAAGGGAATTGTCTCTCACAAAGTGTTGACAACCCCTAATTTTCATTATTTCATACATATTGTTTTATGTTGCATATAGAATGCATGAATAGAATACAAGACGCTAGTAGGAAATCCAACAAAATGAGAAAAGGCACGGTACCATCCAAATCTTGTCCTACTTCCAACAACGATAATGTTAAATCGAATTTTGTATTATTCAATCCTATATTTACTTCCGCCACTAAATCTATATTAATACCATCTCTTGTATGTATAGAATAATTGATAAGTGGTCAATAAGGCTCAGAATTCCAAGAAAATACTATACAAAAACTACAATCGAGTGAATAATTTGTTCATTCGAAAGAAGATGCGACATAAGGATATTCTAGTTTTTAGAATATCAACATGGAGGAAGTAGAAAGGGGAGCTTCAAATTGACCAAATCATGTAAATTTTTAATTTCTGATTCAAGATGCTAAAGGAATGGATCAAATGAAGAATATTCCACATTTTTGTTTGACAAAATTTCATGGCTTATCTAGTGAAGATATAGGAACTTTCCTCAAGTTTGATATGATTTGTTGAAGATATGACTAGTATTTGTATTCCCAAAAGGTTAAATTATTTCTTACCACTCTCCAATATGAAACTTTCTACTAGTTCGTGGGGCTAGAAAGAAATATCATCCAAACATAGGATGAATTGCGATAATCGTTTTTGAAGAAAAAATAAGATTATTTCAAAGACGAAGAAAGTTGTAATATGACCCAAAAATAGGATGAGATCTTAGAATATATGTTTATATATTCCAATAGAAGCCCTAGTGGTAAAATAAGAACAAGTTAGATCCAAACACCCTTTAGCTTATTCTCTTAAGGGGGATTTGAGATGAGTGTATTAATTAATTTGATTTATTGAATTTGATGGGAATGGGAGATATGTTCCAATTATCTTATGAGTATATTTGTGACATATGTAAATAATTAGGAATGAGGTAATGCAAAACATGGAAAAGGTCCTAGAGATGTTGTTGAAAATTTTATCAAATTAGTTATGGAAAGAGTTACCCAATATGAAATTCAATATTTACTGGGTAAATTTAAAATGAATATTCTTAGCTCTCTTAGTTCACAGTTGCATACACGGAAGAAGAATGATGAAGTGGAGTTGATTTTATCCATTTTATATTCCAAATGCCAAAAAAAGTATACTCTATGATACTTCTTACTTAATAACATGGAAACCTTTTATTTTTTGCAAGTAGAATCATGCAACCAATTGTTGTCCCTCATTTACTGAATTAAAGGAATCATATCCCAGAGCTAAGGAATGGGTTGAGAATATGTGTTTCATTTCTAAAAAAATGAGCTTGGTAGCCTAGAAAACTAGGTATGTTATAATAGACATCTCAATATTTTGTTCCATTTCCTTATAAAACTCAATATCCTTCCTAAAAATGGTATTCACCCATTCCTTTGCAATATTTACCTCCTTAATAAGGTTAAAAATATCCTTGGTAGTAAGGATGCAAAGTGCATTGTTTTTTAAATATGCCATGATAGCCATGCCCACCATATCAACCAAAACCATAGAAATGATTGTAGTTTCCATCCAATCCTTCTCTCCAAATATGTACATAGCCCATGCCTAACTCAAATAATAAATTACTTCAATCCACTTATAACATTGAACTACCCGATTACCTAATATATTTCATTTTCCACTTTTTATTGCCAAGATATTCATTTACAATTAGGGAAAGTAATCAATAGGACTTCTCCAATCACTGTAAAATAAGAGGATGAAAAATTTCATACCCAACCAAAAATTCATACTAATTACACTAATAAGCCTTCTAATTTAGTGTAGGTTGCTTCTAGGGGACATAAAAACTTTCCATAACTATCTAATGGTGTTCAAAATCCTCCCTATCCAAAGAGTCTAAGTTAACATAAAACACTTATTTAACTTGAGCTTGATTTCCTGGGAGAGATTTGAAATATTAATGTAAAAATTTCTTTGTTTCAAGTGAATATCCTAAACTTGTTCATGAAATATTCCTTAGGAAGAATATAAGGAAGTAAGAAGACCTTCCAAAATTTCACATAATTGGAAATTTAGTTGACTTGATGTTTGGTGTTTTTATGAAAAAATGTGTAGATATATAGTTAATGTTCGTAATAATAACATGTCAATTTCCACTTTTGCTACCCAAGATTTCTAGAAAATCCAATAGGGGCGCAATATTCAGCATGTCTCTGACTATTGGTGCATAAGAAAAATCCTACAAAATATCAAGCACAATATAGACAACGCCAAAGGCATTTCCTTCTCGACTATTAGGAGAAAGGCCAATAACTGGTGGACTTCCTGGCAGACACCAACGTCAGAGACTCCAATAGACTCACCTCAACTGATTGGGAATCCATAGTGGCGATGTCTGTCAAAATGGAATGCCTCTGCATCAGTGTTCTAGATTTGCAACAGGCCGAGCCGGCCTATTCCTTGATCTACCCTCATAATCAATTTTGTAATCATGAACCCCCCATTATCCTTCCCATGATTTATCCCTCCGACGGCTCTTTGGTGACCTAATCTCAAAAGTATGCACCCACTCCAAGCATTAATTTCTCGCATGATTCGGACTGCCCATCGGCCACGCCTCCCAGTGGCTTGCCCGAGCATTCTCACCCCTTGCTTGCCTATTTCATCTCCTTCCTCCTTGTTCATACCTCACTCATGTTTGTTTGGCCTTTGAACCCTGTTTCCACTCGGCCTCCACAGAAGCTGTCTCAAAGCGACTTCCCCCCTTATCTCTACATCTCACCCTCCACTCTTCCTCCTCGCCCCGCCTCCATGGCCCTTTGCTGCTCTCACCCACCTCCCCCTGCCCGCCGCAGTCACCGTGCTTTCTGGGATAACTCTTCTCACCCTCCGGTAACTCGGGTTGAGACCATGGCCAGAAATTCTGCCAGAACTTATGTGGACAATACCGACCATGAAATGGAGAGGCATATAGCCGACATGGAAAACACTGCCCACATCCGTCGCAGAGAAACGCCATCAGAGGCGATCGACGCTTCACCCAGATGGATCCTGGATCCTGGCCTAAGTAGGCCACAAGAGAAATTGTATAGTAGGACCATTGACATAAATTTGCATACCAAGATGATTTTGTCCATCGTCCTTCAGGAGTAGAAGGACAAAAACAAAGGGCTTGAGAGGAAAATTGATTCCCTGACAGAGAAATTTGTTACGTACGTGGAGGAAGTGCATCACATGCGCTTCATAGACAGAAGCTCCCCTCACTACGCCATTTTGAAAAGAAGCTCATGGGAAAGTGCCCATCGCAGCCGTATGTTAGATATTATAAATATTATGGAGCAATGCAACACATAAAATATGCAGAAAATACAAGCACAAAAAACACATAAAAACCAGAGAGACACAGATATACGTGGTTCACTCATTGGTGCTTACATCTACCCCCCCCCGAACAAATTACCCTTCTTTTCTTTCTATTATCCAACAAAAAATGAAGAGACAAAACCTACAGCAGATTCGCTGTAATATCCTCTATTCTCTCTCACAGTCTCCCTCTCTGTTTCTCATCCCGAGAATACACATACAATACACGGCCGCAATACAATGCCCTCATAAAAACGAGGGGTTGCCTTCTAGGGAAAAAACCCTAATCTAAACATAACTTCTACTGTCAGATCATTTGCTTAATGAACGGCCTAGATTGAATAGAAATTACTATACTTTTACAAGGCAATTTTACATCTGTTTTTAGCTTCGAGGGCGCTGCCCCCGAAAACCCCCGCCAGGGGGGGGCTCCGAAAAGTGCTTCTGCCCCCCCCCCTAGACCCCCCATGGTAGCGATTAATTTCGGGCGGCGTTGCCGCCCCTTTTAAGGTATAGGGGTCCAATGCTGTGATACAAAGTAAACAAGATAATCAGGCTCCACACCCAACAATCTCCCACTTGGAGATTGATTGTAGCAACTCCACCGCTACTTCATTTGCTAGACAATGACTCCTCTTTGGACCTGGTTGTTTCTCATCTTCATCGTCATCCTTGAAGACCAATTGAAACTGAGCACGTTCTCAGTTTCTCCCTGGTTACAACTTTTGTTAGCATATTTGCAGGATTCTGGCTAGTGTGTATCTTTTCCAGCTTCAACTCTCCATCTTCCAATACTGACCGTATGAAATGGTACTTGAGATGTATGTGTTTAGTCCTGGAATGAAATGCTGAGTTCTTTGCAAGATGAATAGCACTTTGGCTATCACTGTATAGTGTGCCCATATCATGCTTCTTACCCAATTCATCCATAAACCTTTGTAACCAACTCATTTCTTTACTAGCCTCTGTAGCAGCAACATACTCGGCTTCTGTTGTTGAAAGTGCAACAACACTTTGGATTTTTGAAACCCAACTGACAGCTGTTCCACCTACAGTAAATACATATCCTGTAGTGCTCCTCCTTTTATCTCTGTCACCTACCATATCTGCATCAACATATCCCTGTAGAGCAATGTTTGAACCACCAAAGCATAATGCTTGATTTGTGGTACCTCTCAAATATCTGAGAATCCATTTTACTTCCATCCAATGTTCTTTTCCTGGATTGTTCATGTACCTGCTTACAACTCCCACTTCATGTGCAATATCAGGCCTTGTGCAGACCATTGCATACATTAAGCTTCCAACTGCTGATGCATATGGAACTTTAGACATATAATCCATGTCTTCTTGGGTCTTTGGGCACATCTCCTTACTAAGTTTGAAATGTCTAGCAAAAGGTGTACTAACTGGTTTTGCATTCTGCATATTAAATCTTTTCAACACCTTTTCTATGTACTCATTCTGAGACAGTGTTAATTTGTGATTTTTCATGTCTCTAGTTATCCTCATACCAAGGATTTGTTTTGCAGCTCCCAAATCCTTCATTGCAAATGAATTTGCCAATTTTCTTTTGAGCACATTTATTTCCTGCATGTTAGACCCTGCAACAAGCATGTCATCTACATACAATAACAATATAATATAGCCGCCATCATTTTTCCTTTTTAGATAAACACAATGATCAGAGTGACATCTAGTATAACCTTGTTCAGACATAAACTTGTCAAATTTTAGATACCACTGCCTTGGAGCCTGTTTTAAGCCATACAAGCTCTTCTTTAACTTGCACACCAATTTTTCTTTCCCTTTTACCTCATATCCTTCTGGTTGCTGCATGTATATCTCTTCCTCCAAATCTCCATGGAGAAATGTTGTCTTTACATCTAACTGCTCAAGATGTAAATCTTCCGCTGCTACAAGACTTAAAATAGTTCTGATTGAATTCATTTTAACAACAGGAGAAAATATTTCATCAAAATCAATACCTTTCTTCTGTGCAAACCCCTTCACCACAAGTCTAGCTTTGTACCTATGTTTTCCTCCATCTTCTTCCTTCAGCCTGTAAACCCATTTATTCTGCAATGTAGTTTTACCTGCAGGCAACCTGACTAAGTCCCAAGTCTAGTTATGCATTAAGGATTCCATCTCTTCTTCCATGGCTAGCTCCCACTTCTTCCTGCTTTCAACCTGCATTGCTTCTTCATAACATTCAAGTTCACCAGAATCAGTCAACAATAAATAATATAATGAAGGAGAGTATCGTTCAGGGGGTCTACTTATCCTAGTAGATCTTCTAACACCACTTTCAGGTGTTTGAGGTGCCTGTTGCTGTTGTGGTGGTTGCTACTGCTGTGGTTGTTGATTATTATTATTTTCAGGCACCTTTACTTTTTCAGATATCTCATCAAGAACCGCGTATTCCTTGCTTTCTTTTTCCTGTTTCTTTTCCTGCAACTGATTCTTATACAAGAACTTTTCATTGAATATTACATCTCTGCTCCTAATGATTTTGTGATTTTCATAATCATATAAGCGATAGCCAAAATCATTAGCACCATATCCAATAAAGGTACATTTCTTTGATTTTGCCTCAAGCTTTGTTCTGTTTTCTTTATTAATATGGACAAAGGCCTCACAACCAAAAGGCCTTAAAAAAGAGTAGTTTACCTTTTTACCTATCCATGCTTCCTCTGGAATACCACCATCCAAGGAACTTGAAGGCCCTCTGTTTATTAGATAAACAACAATATCTATAGCATCTGCCCAAAATTGTAAAGGCAATCCTGCATGCAATCTCATGCACCTTGCATGCTCCATGATTGTTCTGTTCATCCTTTCTGACACACCATTTTCTTGTGGTGTTCTTGGAACTGTCTTCTCTCTACGAATTCCATGCTCTGAACAATACCTATCAAACTATTTGCTGCAATATTCACCTCCATTGTCTGATCTGAGACACTTCAACTTCTTTCATGTCTCAATCTCAACCAAAGCTTTCCATTTCTTGAAAGTATCAAATACATCAGATTTATTTTGAATACAATAAATCCAAGTTTTTCTAGTTGCATCATCAATAAACGTAACATAATAGTGAGAGCCACCGAGAGATGATACCTGAGCAGGTCCCCATACATCTGTATGCACAAGCTCCAATTTTTCGCTCTTCTTTTCTTTCCCAACTCTGAGAAATCTAACTCTCTTCTGTTTTCCATAAATGCAATTCTCACAGAAATCCAAATCAACATTCTTCAAACCCGGCAACAAATTTCTTGAGTGAAGAATCTTCATCCCCTTCTCACTCATGTGTCCGAGCCTATGATGCCATAATGTTGCATCTGCTCCTTTTGAAGTTAAAGCATTAACAGAGTTAGAAATACCATTGCATAAATACAATGTACCAACCTTTTCACCTTTTGCTATTACCAGGGCTCCTTTGGTGACCTTCCAAGTTTTATCCATGAAAGTTGTCACACAACCTTCACCGCCTAATTGCCCCGTTGAAATCAGATTTTTCTTCAGATCTGGAACATGCCTTACCTCCTTTAGTAGCCATTGGTTTCCATTCTGTTGTTTTACAAGAACTTTACCCATTCCAACAATTTTACATGGTTTATCATCACCCAAACGAACTTGTCCAAAATCTCCTTGAACATAGTCATGAAAATATTTCTTATCAGGTGTGGCATGGAATGAAGCCCCCGAATCTACAACCCAAGAATCAGTAACATTTTCGAAAGAAAGAATCAAAGCATCTTGTAACACATCACCTGTCACATTTGCTTCATGATTATTTTCTTGCTGTGTGTCTCCTTCTTTTCCCTTCCGAGATCTACAGTCTTTCTTTAGGTGTCCTTTCTTTCCACAATTCCAGCACACTATCCCCGATTTGGACTTGGATCTGCCTTTCCTTGATTTACTGCGATATCCCGAGCTCTTTCCTCTTTCCATTCTTCTTCCCCTAGATTCTGCACTCAAAGCATTACCCGATGTCTCACCAGAGCTTTTCCGTCGCATTTCCTTGCTAAGGATAGCACCAACAACATCATCAAACTTTAAAGTACTAGATCCAGAGACAGAGTTACTAATGGCCATTACTAAACCATTCCAACTCTCTAGCAATGAGCACAAGAATAACAGAGCTCTAACTTCATCATCAAAGTTTACCCCTACAGAACTTAGCTGACTGGTAACTGTATTAAATTCATTTAAATGGTCTGCAACAGATCCACCTTCCGACATATTCATATTAAATAGTTGTTTCATAAGAAATACCTTGTTTGAGGCCGAGGGCTTTTCATACAGTTTCGCCAACGTCTGCATCAAACCTTCTGTTGTTGTTTCCTTCGAAATATTGAAGGCGACTGACGCCACAAGACACAACCGTACTGTTCCGAGTGCCTTTCTATTGAGAATGTTCCATTCCGCGTCTGTCATGGTCACCGGATTCTTTTTTTTTCCACTCAATGGTAGGTACATATCTTTCTGATACAGATAATCTTCCATCTGCATCTTCCACAGCGCAAAGTTTTGGCCGTTAAATTTCTCGACCCTAAACTTACCATCATCCGCCATTGCTCCCACTCGAACCAGGAACCCTTTTTTCCTGCGAGTTTATCAGCCAAATATACCTTCGGCTCTGATACCAGTTGTTAGAAAATTAAATATTATGGAGCAATGCAACACATAAAATATGTGGAAAATACAAGCACACAAAACACATAAAACCAGAGAGACACAGATATACGTGGTTCACCCAGTTTGGGCTACGTCCACCCCGAACAGCCAGTCCTTCCTTTCTATTATCCAGCAAAAATGAAGAGAAAAAACCTACAGCAGATCCGCTGTAATATCCTCTGTTCTCTCTCACAGTCTCCCTCTCTGTTTCTCGCTCCGAGAATACACACATAATACACAGCCATAATACAATGCCCCCATATATACAAGGGGGTTGCCTTCTAGGGCAAAAAAACCCTAATCTAAACATAACTTCTACCGTCAGATCATTTGCCTAATGAACGGCCCAGATTGACTAGAAATTACTATACTTTTACAAGGCAATTTTACATCTGTTTTTAGCTTCGGGGGCGCTGCCCCCGAAAACCCCCGCCAGGGGGGGGCTCCGAAAAGCGCTGCCGCCCCCCCTAGACCCCCCACGGCAGTGATTAATTACGGTCGGCGTTGCCGCCCCTTTGAAGGTATAGGGGTCCAATGTTGTGATACAAAGTAAACAAGATAATCAAGCTCCACAGCCAACACCCCAAGGTCGAAGAAGATGCTCAGTGCCCCTCCAAGCCCGACTGCCAAGAAGCTGGTCCCTCCACTCATCGCCGCTAGATCTTCTACTTGGATGAAGGGACACCGGACCGACCTATCAGTGTTGACGAAGCTGATGTGCAACAATCCCCCGCCCTCTAGTTCTTTTGTTTCAGGTTTGGCCTCTTTTTGTTTCTCTATTATTCTCCATGTGTTCGAGGCCCAATGGCCTTTTTTCTAGAGCAACAATGTATCTTTTTCCCCTGGTTTTGTTAGAAACACTCTCCCCTCTGTGCCTCTCCCTATATTCTCTTTCCCAGAGGGCGAGACTAATTTGTGTCAGTCGGCTATTCCTCAGCTTCTTCTAGACTATCAGAATATTCGCCTCTCGAGGCCATGATGTAATCTATGTTTCTACTATGAATGTGAATAGACCCACTTAATTTACAAAAATAAAGAAACATGTCAATTTCCATCTAATAAACATGTCTATAAAAAATAGTTTTATTGATTTAGTGATTCATAAATCTTGTGGGAATTCATTAAACAATAATAAAATAGATCTAGGAAGATGTTAGTCATGCATAATTCTGATAATATCCAAAGATGACTAAAATTGCCAATCCTAGATTTCTAGAAATAACATTTCAACAAAACATTATAAATTCTAGAAATCTCACTGCCTTCATCATTTTGAGTCTGTCAATTCCCAAAAATCTTCATCCATGTCTTCTAAAATGTTATCCTACTGTTTCAAAGAAGAAATCTCATTTTAGGATTTTTATCCCTGTTTTCATTAGTCCATTTTTCCTCTAAAAAATAGCCTATTTTTCTTTATCAATTCCTCATTTCCTCCGAAAAAAACCTCCAAACCATCATAACTCCTTTATATGGTTCAAAAACCCTTTTTAAACCATTAAACTCACTTTGTTTTGGTTTAAAAATACCCCTTTTCACCTACTTCCAACTTTAAATTAAGCCTAAAACCCCCATTTTTTCCCTAAAAACAGTTTCCTCTTATTAATTAAAGGTTTAAGCCCATGAGGGCTTAAAAATATTTAGTCACATTTGTTCATATGACCGGAGCCCGACACCCTTTTTCTAAAGCCGTAGGGAACTTCAAAAGTCCAAAACCTCTCATGAGCTCTTGGACTTGCCTTGGAAGCCCCTGGCCTAAGCCCTAGACCCTTCCAGCACATATCCGCAACCTTGCTTTAGCAGCCAACCCCTCATCACATCGGCATTCCATTTTTCTCCCTCCCCCTTATCTTTTCCTTTTACCAATCTCCCAATGTGATAAGCCCTTCTTTCTTTTGCTCTTGGTCACTTATTCCTCCACGGGACCACTCCTCCCGCATCCACCTTCCTTTTTCCCTTACCCAAGCCATGAATTCTTTGACATGTCCTCAACCATCGATCAACCATGATCCGATGGCTCTTATATCCTCTCCCATTTGTTCTTTCCCCCCGATCATCCCACCCATTCATCCCCGTGGGGTCAATCTACCTTTTCTGCTCCACGAAAAATAGCCCACGTCACCATATGGCCCACCTTCCACCCATAGAGCCGCCCATCCAATCATTGCTTGACACTTGTCTCCCACTAAAATCCCGCTCGTGGACCTTTCCATCATGCTCCTCTCCACACCATCGGATCTACCTCTTCCCATCCGATGGCTCATATGCGATATCGCGCAACATTCACTCTCGAGGTTTAACAACCAAAAGTTATGATAAACTGGCAGTTTCATAAGGGACACGTGTCGCGAAATAACGGATCTTATTCGATATGCACAAAACCACAAACCATCGTTGCCCTGCACAAAAGCCACTGGTGGTTTTCAAAACCACTTTTGCCCATTTTTCATGCCCAACTTCATTTTAAACCCTTTTTTCATAGTTTTATCCATTTCCTCCCTCTGCAACATTCCTCCACTACTCCTCCGCCACTCCTCAGCCTCTGCACGCAGTTTTTCCAACCCCGCAGGATTATATAATGTGTTTGTTGGCTTTTGCAGGTTTCATGGCAATTTTAAGGGCCAAAAACCCTCCCACAGTCCATAAAGGGATGGGGGCTAGAAGATGATGACCTTCACGGTCTAAACAGAGGCCAAATCATGAATAAAGGGGTTGTCACATTTCATTTTATGGTTTGGTCAGTGCTTTATGAGCACTGTTTACACCATGAAACCCTTCAACCCACTAAAAAGCCACCTGCACATGAAAAAACAAAGAAAATTTAGTGAAGTAAGAGTAGAGGCCAAAGAAACAGAGATTAAAGGTTGAAGGATGAAGACTAAAGTCAAAGATCGAAGATTAGAGGACTTAACTCTGCGGTTTAATAGTTTAAAGCAGTGTATAAAGGGAAAAATACAATATAATGCATTAAAAAGGCTTAAGGCGAAATCAAAGCCTTAACACAAAGGATTAAAGCCTAATCAGGGTTTTAAAGGGAATGAGGGATTAATGAATAAAACAGTTATTGAAAAGAAAAAGAGATAAAGGCAGAAAAACAGAGTATCAAGGTATAAAGAGGCAGACAGAAGATTTAAAGGATTAATTAGCAGATCAAGGCTAAAAAGGTCTTAAAACACAGTTTTATGATAAAGTCAAGGCAAAGAAAGCCTAAAGACGGCCTCAGACATATCAAAGGAGTAGTTATTCACTTGATAAATCAAAAGTGACACCTTTCACTTACATTATACCTCAAAAGACAAAGTGGAAATTATTACACAAAAATATATTTTATAAACTATTAGACAGTTATTGTAAAGATAGAAAAAGGCCTCAAAGTCAATCTTTTCAGCTATTTTATCCTCGGGAAGTAAAAACAGATTTAATACACAGAGTAGTTGAGAGACATTCCTACCTTATGCCTTGCATGGTTTTTAAGGATAGAAGTGCATTTACTATGTCATTTAATGACATTTTGAACCCTAGATGTTTCCACCTCCTCATTTGCATCATAAATATTGCATTCAAACTCATTGTATAGGGGGAATTTGATAACTCTTTGAAGTAATACATAGTTCTGCTCAGATTGAAAAGAAATTGGTGTACTAGAACCTATGGATGTTTTGACCTGTTTGTTGATGGAGAAAGCTTTGTCATTGGATCCCTGAGCTTGGCTGTTGCTGAAGTATTCTAATCTGTTTATGTTTTTCCTATTTTCCATTCTATTTTCATCATTTCTTACTTATAGTAGAGTAAAATTTTTAGGCTAAGAAATGTCTCCTAGAAGCACCTTAGACCTGTTTACTCTTCACTGTCTTTATGTTTTCATCTGATGAAGGTTTTATTATGTAGTTTGACTATTGTTTCAACCCTTATGCTTGTTTATTTCTTAAATAGTTCAATATAGTGGCCTCAATAATGATTTATGGTTCTCCCTGCTTGCTTGCTAGCTCTTAAAAACTGTTTTGAAATCTCGCTTCAAAGTAACATTGTCCAAAGTATACCAAAGAGGTCTGTTTTGATCATACCCTTTGTACTTGCTCAAATAATTGTTTTGAAGGTCTTTATAGCTATAATCACAGATGTTTAGGAGTTCCCTTTTCTATGAATGTAGTTATTTGTAAATCTTGAATGTTTTCTTATCCTTGAAAGTGAAATCTTTGATGAAATAGAGCATTCCTCGACTCTTATATTTCATTTTGAAAGTTTGTCTTGAAATTGTTATTTGCTAAAGTGTGATTTGTAGAATTCATGGATAGCCCTCTCTATAATATACTTCTTCATGTTCAAATGATGCTTCAAGTACCCTTTTTGAAGAGTACATATAATTAAGGATTCTTAACTGCCCTTAGTTCTACTTTTCATTCTAAACCCTTAATGTTCATTTCATTTCCCCTGAAAACTTTGTAGATCCAACAACCAAGTTAGATTTTCCCTTTTATACCCCTAATTCATCTACAAACTTGTTACAAACTTCCATTTGACTCCATTGCCCAATGACTTAGAGATTTCCCTTTTCTATCTATGCTGCCTAGGTCATCATGTCCCACAAAACAATCAAACAAATGCATGCTTAATAACTAACCTAAAATCAACCTTTTGACAATAAAACGAGTCATATCTTTGCAAACATATTGAGAGATCCCTCTCTGAGACTAGGAGGGCTAGATCCTAGAGCTCTAATGAATGGTTTATATGTTGCCTTGTCATTTGGTTTACCAATCGGCCAAATCACAAGACCCCAACATTATGGCGATCATGGTGGGACCTTTTTTGAGTAAAAGTCCCTAAACAAGACACTCAGTATTCATTTAAGTGAGACATAGCTTCTTCAAGCACTACCAGCATAATGGCAATCATGATAGGATTTTTCTGAATCAGTGGCAATCTAAGTAAACTTTAGGATTCTAAGAGATCCTTATCAAACCTTGAAGAAATCAGCTGAGAAGCCATAGAGTAGAATCTGTTTGTTTCATCACCTTAGCTAAGTGTTGAATCAGGTATAGGACACTCTCATAACCAGAGAACCACATAAAACTTAGAAAAAAAAAAACCATTTCAGATTAGTTTTCAAATAAACCATTGGTGGTGGACCATAAAACATTTTACCTTCAGAAAAGCTAAAAAGTTCCACCTGGCAACTCCACTAGCCCCAGTAGGCCTATTACCTTACTAGAATTCCAGATTTCCTTGAAACTGTGTTAACCGGCCTTGAGGAAGTCTAGAAGCCTAGTTATCCTATTATAGAAATCAATGTGAGAGGAAAACTTTTGAAAAACAGTCCTAAAAACTTCTTCCTCTCTAAAAATTTTGAAAAACTGAAATCTAGCTTCACATAGGGTCCATACTAGATCCCATCCAGATCCTAATCCCCCTACAATAGTTGACAATCTAGAGAAGATTTTGTGGCAGACTTCTAGATCTGGAAAACCAACTACTGATAGGACCATCCTAAGAACAAGATCTATCCCTAAAGATCTTACAGTTTTAGAAGATCCTCACTTTGACTTACCTTACATAAAGAACCTATTCAGAAATAAGTCTCAAAGTGATTTAAATCAAGCTGATTTTGAAACCAAAAATTTGCAACAGAGCTTTAGCAGAGAGTCCTCACCTTCTACTCCACCTGATTCTCAGATTCTCCATCATTTCATCTCCTTCCATAACAAATATGCTCATCATCAGTTTGTTGTCCCAAGTGTTTCTTCCACTCCTATCCACACATCCACGGTTCAAAACACTCCATTTCAACCCACTTTCCCTCTTGTTCATCCACCTCTTGTAAATCCCCCATTATTTCCTATCATGGCAGCATGGTATGCTCCACTTGTGTTACCACAACCTCTGGTTCCCTTACCCAATGATTACCAATCCAAAATTTCCCATTTCACTAGAAATGAACCTACTACTACCCAACAGCATGTAGATAAAATGAATGATGCTTTTGATTACATGGAAATAGAAGAAGAGACCATTAAGATGAGAATTTTTGCTCAAAGTTTAGGAGGAGAAGTCAAGAAATGGTTTAAAAACTTAGCTCCTCACAGCGTAAATGATCTCCCTTCTTTATATCAAACATTCATAAACAAATGGGAAATTAGGAAGAACTCTCTCCAAATCCTTTCAGAATATACGAATCTCAAAAGAGACAGTGGGGAAGGTGTCCAAGAATATTGCACTAGATTTAATAGTGTTTATAATGCACTTCCTCCAGATATGAAACCTCCATTAGGCCTAGCCTTAGAAAAATTCCCTGAAGGTTTTGATCCTGAAATGGCCTACCAGCTAAGAGAAAGAGACCCCTCAACCTTAGAAGATATGCAGAGGGGAGCCATGAGAGTAGAGGAAAATCTGATTGAGAAAAGAGCTAGGTTGAGAGCAGAAAAAAGAGTTACATACATGGATTATACAATGGCTTCAACCTCATCATCAGATACTAAAATTGATAACTTAGTGAAGGTAATGGAGAGGATGCTTGAAAAGATAAATTTGAATGATAGAATGCCTCCTAGAGAAAACCAAAACAGAAATAGAAACCAAAATCTCAGAAGAGATCCTAATCAAGATAGGCAAAGAGATAATGACCAACAGATCAAGCCTCCCTTTCAACAAAACTATGTTGATCAAGAAGAAGAAAGGGAAGTTGAAAGGTTGGAAGAAAATCATGTAAAATTAATAGGATCTGACAGTGAGACAGATGTTTTTCTCACTGAAGAAGAACAAGGATTCTTCTCTTCAGAACAAACTGAATACAATAATGAGGATTTGGAAGATTTCATATTGGGGTTTGAAAATGCTATCATGGAGGTACACAAACAATACAATCTTATAATCATAGGTAGCCCATAGAGTTCCAGTGACAAAAACACTAGTACTGTTGTTAATAAAACCTCAAAAAATCAGCCTAAGAAGACAACAAGTAACACCAACACTTTAGCCAAGAAATCTGATCAGAATAAAGACAAAAACATTCAACAAAGTGTTGAACAAAGTGTTTAGTCAATTCAGTGTCCTGAATTGATAGCTTAAATTATCAACCAGGGCTTGTAAACTGATGAGGTATACTTGCACTATATGTGCCTAAATATCCTTATTCTTATTTCATTGTTTTCAGTATTTTTTTGATGTTTTTGAGTTTTTTTGTGTTTGAGTTTAAGTATGCTATTCTATGTTAAAAGGATGACATCAAATCTATGACAAAAAGGAAAGAAAAGAGAACCTTAGACTCAAAATAGAGTGTAATTGTAAATTCTGTTCCTAATGATGAAAAACAGAGCATTCTAATTCATGGATGTCCTAATTTGCAAATAAACATGAAATGTAACTCAAGACATTATAATTCAACCTAATCCTTTGGTTAGAGGTTTGTTGGAATAGTTTGTAGAAGAGATTGAACTTCAATGTGATGAGGATCTTCCTAAAAACAGACAGTAACTTAGAATATTGTAGTGCAATCCTATTCATATATTAGAGATATTTTGGAACAACTTGAGAAGAAAATTGCTACAATATGCTACGGATCTCTTATGAATATTTAAACTTCTTATGCCATCACAGCTAGGTCTCATTCATCAGCTATATATTTATTGGAATAGTTCATTGAAGGAGACTAGATACAACGAAATAAGAATCTTCTAAACAACAAGTAACCCACAATATTACAATTAGGTATTTTCTGTGATTTAGAGATTTATTGGAACAATTTTAAGAACAGACTATTTGTAACAATATGAGGATCTTATATCTAATTGCAGAGCAAGAAATAAAACCTAATTAACTTATCATCATACAACCAAATCTCGTTCAGTCCATAGTGATATGTTGGAAAAGCTTTTTAAGAAAAAGAGTGGCTATAGGATATTAAGAATCTAAATGACAAAAACCAAAATGCTGGTAACTCAAGATGTCACAATTAAATCCATTCAGTGAATAGAGATATATTGGAAAACTTTTTAAGAAAGGACTAACCATAACATCATGAGGATATGTTAGTTGAACAAACAAAACAAGACATCATTACTAAAAGATATAAACTCAGAAAAATGTCTAAGTGAAAAATATAACAATACAGAATTAAAAGTTACTTCTCTAGAAAGCATATGAAAGCCTCCTCAGATAGGCGCAGGGGCCCTCTGCTATCAAGTTGGCATGAAAATATTTAACTCCTTAAGTTTTTCTTCAACATAGCATCAAATTTATGCCTCTTCTTATTATCAAAAATACTTCGAAACAAAGTATCACAGTCTTAGCAGAATAAAAGTTAACTTCTTCTCTCGGTCTCATCGAGCTAAATTTATAGGCAATTATATAACTGCTATTGAATGAAAGTAGGCACAGGTGTATTCTAAAATCAAAATCAAACTAAAAGTCTTTGCTAGGACTCGTGATTTGCTGAAAGCAAATCAAGAGTCCTTGTCCTTATAGAAATCTGCTTCTCAGACTCTTGGTTTGACCACGTGCACAAGCATCTCCAGATTTTGATTTAGCTTTCGTGGATGACAAGGAACAATGTAGGAAATATTTAGAATCTAACCATATACTCCTTTCCTTTAGATGAAACCTGTAATATGTTCAAACACCAAAATGACTACGGAATGTGTAACTAGCTACAAAATGACTGCATTTTGTAGCTAAAACTGCTCAGAAATCATTAAGACAACAAAACCACAAAAGTACAACAAGTTAGTCATTGCATGTATTCCTTAAGTGATTTTAATCATTCTTATTGATCTTTTAGGTATTTAAATGACAAAAGGAATGATAAGATAAAGTGGAATTTGGAAAAGGAGAAGACACTTTTAGGGCTCAAAATACCCCCACTGCAAAACTTTTGCATGTCCTCATGCAATTTCATTCCATTTGTACTAATACCTCTGCAAAGACATCTAACCTTCTTTTTCTGCTTCTTCTGGTGGTTAATTCCATCCTGTGTTTCCTTATGAGTGTCTTGAATTTCAGGTTAATGAGTGCCCTAATCAAATTCTTGTTCCTTTTCTTCAACTTTTTGTTTGCTTTATATAACCCTTCCATTTTCTGAGAGATTACTATTAATACTGCCCTTCAATTTAACTTGCTCCCTTAGAATTTCATTTTCATTTTTAATATGGTTATTCAGTATCTCCAATTCATAATTGTCTCTTTTTAATTTTTCAATTGGAGGTTGTTGTGGACTGAGGGACCTTTCTCTGTTCTCTGAGGCTTTTCTCTCTAATGATTCCACATGGTCATAAAACTGCTGCTGAGCTGGATCTACATCTGGGGTTCTACCAGAGCTTTCTTCATATTGGTATACAAGAGATCTGTCAATTGGGGTCTGAATTGGAACTTCTTCTTCTTCAATGTCTATGATTTCAGTTCCTTTAATGCATGTCTTTTTCATCATGCCCTTAAGCCTGGAGCTTCTCCTCAATTTAGGTGGATTTTCATCTTTTACATTATCTTCTTCAACACATACATTTTTTAACTCCCTCTTCCTTTTATTCTTGAGTTGTTTCCTGATTTTTACCAATTTATCAGAGATTATTTCATCATTGTCTTCTTGTGTTGATACACTGGGCTTGATTTCAACAGTTTTAACATCTTTTCCCCTTCTACTTCTTCTCACAGGTTTTTATTTGGACAATGTTTCTTTAGGTTCTTCAAAATGGTTCCTTAGGAGGAATTCATCCCAATTATTTCCTATCTTCTTCAGATGAAACTCAATTAACATTTTAATTAAGCCATGATGATGTAAGGTAGTCTCTAAGAACTGAAGCCTTTTCTGGACATCTGAATACATCATTTTCAAACTATTAAGTAGGAAAAATGGCAGATTTATTTCTTCGTCTATAAAATTCATCATGAGCCTAATGTGATAAACATACAAAGTACCAAATCTTCCTTCACAGGTTATAAAATTTTGTAAGATTAATATCATATTCCTCCATTTATTCTTCAAAGCTGAACTAGGAATGCCTTTCTTAAACACTGTAGTGTCCATACCTGGGTTTTTCAACATTTATCTCCAAGCCTCATTGTGAAATTTTTTTTTTTTAAACCATCGCTCCCCTTGCCTTGGCAGCTCTGTTGCTTCTGCTATGAAAGACTCTGTGATGGAGAATTTGATATCCCCAATCTCCACTTCTTCTCCATTGAATGATCTGGCAAATGAATTTGTGATTTCTTTATGAAATCCATTAAATTTCTCTATAAAGCTCAACCATCCTGCCTATTGCAATAACCCTTTAATCTGAGGATAACCTTCTAAATACTTGGTTCCAATTGGCTCTGACCTGACAATAAGACTCATTTCTTCTTGATGAAAATTGATTCCTTTCTCTAGCTTCAATTCACTGCTCTGTTCTTGTTCTTAAAGCAAAAGCAACTGTGAAGGGTTGTCTTGCCCTAAAGTGACTTCTCTGCAGATGAGGGTTTGGCTACGGAAAGAAATAGTAGTGAGTGGGAGTAAATGGAACAGGGTAGTGGTAAATCATAAGGATAATCGGGTATAAGAGTTTTTCATGGAATGAATGACTGCGAAGAAATCTTTACGAAGATTTCAAAAATCATCAATGAATGTCGTGGTCTGGTGACGTGACCTAATAGGTCACTTCTAAGTTCTTACTATTAACTTATAATTAATGATGATTTGTTGTGGAGCGGGTTGAAAGGAATTTGGTCAAGGAATGCTTATTGTATGGGTTTGATCAATTCAAATAATAAAATAATTTAGGAAAACATATGACCTAACCATATTATACCTTTAATGATTTTCTATCAAAAATAATTTCATACAATTTTACCTTAGACCTTTTTGAATTTTTGCTACTTTGATATGCTTTTGCCTTTCATCTGAAAAATTTTGATCTCTTAGGCTCCATAATTTATTTGACTCATCCTTTGTTTGCTGGAGTAGGTGTTTGCAGAATCAATTGGCTGCAGAATGGATTTGGCTGTAGAACAGGTAGCTACAGAATGTACCTGTAAAAACTCTGAAATATTGAATGGAATGAAGTGAAAATGTGGATGGAATGAAGTATGGAATGGAATGAGATGGATTATGAATATCAAATGGAATTAAATATGGATAAAGTGAGATATGGATGGAATGAATGAAATGGATCATGAATATGTAAAGTAAATCTACAACTTATGATTTTATAATATTTAATTGCAGAAGGAACAATTTTTGAAAATCTAAAGTGTCAGAAGAATTCTGATTTTCACCTTAGATTTTCTGTATAAACATGCCAATCAATGATTGGTTTTCATGTTTATACCCCCTTTTTTTATTATATATATATATATATAATTGAAGAAGAATACAATTAAGTTAGTGAGGAAGAAGGATTCTTCTTCACTAACTTCATATCAATGTTATCTTGAAATTTCTTGACAAATTCCTCTCTTGAAAGTGGCTTGTGATACAATTTCAGTCTATGTCCATTTACAAGAAAGGCTACCTTTCCTTCATCTATTGTCCTGATTTTTATTGCTCCATTTTCAAATATTTTCACAATCTCATATGGCCCAAGCCAATCAGTCTGAAATTTACCTAAAAAATCCTTGAAATTTGAATCAAATAAGAGAGCCCAATAATCTTCTTTAAATTTATTTTCCTTGATGTATTTATCATGTCGTCTAGTCCTTTGTTGTTGGACTATGCTTGTTCTCTGGATTGCATCTTGTCTGATCTCATCCAATTCATTAATCTGCTCCAATCTGTGCTTCTATGCTTCTGTTAGATCAAGTCCCATTTGGACTGCCATTTTGAAAGTTTGGATCTGAAACTCTATGGGAAACAAGACTTGTTTTCCATAAACAAGTTCAAAAGGAGTGTGACCTATTATGTTTCTCCATGTAGTTCTGTAGGCCCATAAGGTTTCAAGAAGCCTTTCTGCCCAATCTCTCCTATGTGAATGAACAGTCTTTGTTAGGATCCCTTCAATGACTTTATTGGTAGATTCCACTTGCCCATTTGCTTGTGGATGTTATGGAGTAGATTTTATGTGTCTAATATTTTACTTTTATACCATTTTCTCCACTAGATTTGATGTGAATTGAGCTCCTTGATCTGTAACAATTTCTCTTGGGACACCAAAACGAGTAAAAATATCCTCAAAAATAAAATTGACTACAGATGCTTCAGTAGCAGAAAGTAATGGTTTGGCCTCTACCCATTTGGTAACATAATCAGTGCAAACTAATATATATTTCTTTTGTCTTGATGGAGGATTAATAGGTCCTACAAAATCCAAAGCCCATTTCTCAAAGGGTTCAATGTGTACCTGAGGTTGCAGTGGCATCTCACCTGAAGGAGAAGGTTTCCCTACCCTTTGGAAACTATCACACCTTTTAACATACTCTCTAGCATCCTTAAAGAGGGATGGCCAATAATATCCTAAATGAAGGACCTTATAAGCTGTCCTCTTATCAGAAAAGTGTCCACCACATGGTTCATCATGACATGCCTTGAGGATCTCAGACATCTGATCTTCTCAAACACATCTTCTGATGATGAAATTTGGACCTGTTTTGTATAACTCATTAGCAATCCATGAATATTTTGCACTGTCATAAATGATCTTTCTTTTATCTCTTGTATTCATAATTGAAGGAATTTCTCCTGAAACTAGATAGTTAGCAATATCAGCAAACCAAGGAGTTTGAGTGGTAATTGCAAAGAGATATTCATCAGGGAAGTTATCTTCAACTGGAGTACTATCTTCAATGTTTTGGAGTCTAGATAGGAAATCAACTACTGTATTTTGTTTTCCAGGCCTATCCAGAATAGTGATGTTGAACTCTTGTAAAAGAAATAACCATCTTGTGACTCTGCCATTAGTGATTGATTTGTTAATTAGGTATCTAATTGCGGAGTGATTTGTGTGAACAAAAGTTTCATAGCCTGTTATATAATGTCTAAATTTATTTATGGCATGAACAACAGCTAAGAATTTTTTTTCAGTTATAGTATAATTTAACTCTGAAGGAGTCAAATTTTTACTTGTATAGTAGATGGCATAAGGAATCAGGTCTTTTTGTCCCAATATAGCTCCTAAATTGTATCTGAGGCATCTGTTGAAATATGAAAAGGTAATTTCCAGTTAGGTCCCCTTAAAATAGGTGCTTCAGAGATTTTTATTTTCAAGGTTTCAAAGGCTAACTGCCAGTCAGAAGTCCAATTGAATTCACAGTCCTTGGTAAGTAATTTGAAAAGTCTAGATGCTATCTTGGTGAAGTTTTCTATGAATCTCCTTTAATACCCTGTAAATCCTAGAAAACTCCTAACATCTTTTTGACAACTTGGAACTAGTAGTCTGGAGATGACTTCAAATTTTGACTTATCAACTTTGATCCCATCTCCTGAAATGTGATGTCCTAGAACAATTCCTTCAGTAAACATCATAAAACACTTTTCATGACTTAATGAAAGATTTTCTTCTTTACATCTCTTTAGAACTTTTTCCAAGTTTTCTAAAGCTTCTTCAAATGCGTTTCCATAGACTGTGAAGTCATCCATGTATACCTCTACACAGTCATGTATTAGATCTGAAAAGATTCGTAATATTGCCCTTTGGAATGTTGCAGGTGCATTGCATAATGAAAATGGCAATACTCGGTAGGCATAGGTACCCCAAGGACAGGTAAATGTGGTCTTGTATTGATATTCAAGAGCTACTTGAATTTGGTTATAGCCACTAAACCCATCCAAAAATGAAAATTACTTCTTGCCTTTTAATGTGTCTAAAACCTGATCTATGAAAGGTAAGGGAAAATGGTCATTAAGAGTAGCTTTGTTAAGTTCTCGGTAGTCAATACATACCCTCCATTTTCCATTCTTTTTGGGTACAATCACCAAAGGAGAGACCCACTGACTATCTGAAATGGGATAAATAAAATTGACATTTAACAATTTCTACAATTCTTCTTTAACAATCTCCCTAAGGTTTGGATTCATCCTTCTCTAAGGTTCTCTGATTGGTTTACAATTTTCCTCTATATAGATATGATGAGTGCAAGTCTTAGGATTGATCCCTTTCATGTCAGTGTATTCCCAAGCATATTCAGCAGAGTGTCTCTGTAATGTTTTGACTAGCTTTTCTTGTTGAACCTTCTCTAGGTTTTTGTTTATGTTTAGGGTTTTTCCTGGGAATATTTCAATTGCAGAGCTGCCAAATTCTTCCATGGAGTAAAGAGAAATATATCTTGATGATAAGAACTCAATGTTAGATTCTTCTTGAAATTGTTCATATTTGAATTCTAAAGAAGATTCATAATTTTCCAAAGTATTCAGAATCTGACTATCTTCACTAATTTCTGAAATAGTGAAGAGAGATTGTATATCTTCTTCATCATCAATCCACTGAGTATCATTTGATTCTGTGATTGTTCTTGCTAGAGGATACAAGGTGAATTTATTGGATGAACTTCCATCAGAGATGTACATATCACCAGATATACAGCTAATGAAAGCATCAACTGTAGCTAACCAAGGTCTTCCTAATATAATAGGATGTCCTCCTAGATCATTTTTAGGAGTTAGGATCATGAAATCCACAGGATACTCCCAAGAATCTAAGGACACTGGAATGTCTTCTATTGTCCCATCTGGTTTGATCACAGATCTATCTGCTAATTGTAGCAGTGTGGGTGTAAAAAGAAGATAAGGAAGTTTTAGTTTTTCCATGATTTGCCTACTCATGATATTGATTACTACTCCTAAATCAATGAGTGTATTCTGAATTTCAATTCCATTGATATGTATTCTAACAACTGGATTTCCTGGGTCTATATACTTTGGAATGGAAATCTTACCCATCATTATATCTGCTATTTTTCCTACCAGTTGTATTTTCTTTGTCTCTTTTATTCTTTTTCCTATTTTTTTCATGCTCAACTCCTTTATTGTTTTTGCTAAGATTGGGATTTCTTTGATAGCTTGTAATAATGGAATTTTAATATAAACATTTCTTAACTCATCTAGGAAATCATAGTTAGGCATCATTATTTGCTTCTCTACACCCTTATCAATTTGTAATCTTTCTGGAAAAGGAGGTGTAGAAGTAGATGTTTATGGCTGCTCTAATATAGGATTTGAAATTATTGGCTCTTTTTGTTTTGATTTTTCAATGTTTTGATCTTGAAAAGATGTGTTTCCCTCAAGACTTTTATTTACCCGTAGAGAATCTTCCTCAGAATTATTTTGCTCTTGTATAATTACAGAAGGTTTCTTTTTTTCAAGTATTCTTCTAGACCTAAGCTGAACGTCATTAAGTTCTAAAGGAGTAATCAAATAGGTTGGAAATTGTTGACCTTATATCATATATGTGTTCTGAGGGTTTTTATTATTGGGGTTTGGTATAGGCTGGGTAGACAATTGATTTGCTTTTTGAGGAAATGGTAATGGAAGTGGTTGATTTTGATTTTAGTTTTGATGTTGTGGGTTCTGTTGAGGATTTTGTTGTGGGGGGAAGTTTGAATATGTTGGATATGAGGGATAAGAAGGTGGATATTGATAATACTAGGAGAACCTTCCATATGGATTTTGTGTTCCTTGTGCCTAAGGTTGAGATTGATTTTGGAATTGGGGCCAAGGTTGTTGCCAAGAATTCCAATTTGGTGGGGGTTGATTGTACATTTGACTATTAAACCCTTGTGTCTGAGGCCCCTGCCAAGGTCTTCTAGAGACAAATTTAAGAGATTATGTGTAATTTGTGGGTGTTTCTTCTTGAAAGATAGCCTTAAAACCAGGGAGTGAAGGAAAACTCTTGGTCTCATGTTTTTCTGAACAAATTGCACAAGTCTCTATTACTTTTGCATCTAAAGGACACTCTCTCAAGGCATGCTTCTTCCTACATTTGGGACAAAATATTGCTAAGGAATCTGTTTCAGATTTTTCTTGTTTTGTAACTTAAGGGTGTATATTTATTCACTAAGACTCCCTAGAATATCAAATTTAAATTCATCAAGCATATTACCTATTTCTGCCCTACTTACTGTTCCAGCTGCAAATTTACTTGCCCTTGCAAGAGCAGGGTTTCTTGGTCCTTTTAAAGCTTTAGATTTTCCTCTTGAAAGATTGATATATAACTCAGCTATATCAGGTAATGGAAGCTAAGATATGTCCCCTTTTCCCATAATATTGAGGATATATATCCATTCATCCCTAACTGTTTTCAACAAGAGAGCCTTCAAAGTTTCCTAATCTAGGGTTTCCATTTTTGCCCTCTTGATGTTATAATTGAATCTTTCCAAAAAATCTTCTAGATTTTCATCCTTTTTTTGCATCATCTTGAACACTTTTTCCTTATGATTGACTGGTATACAGTAATCCAAGTATCTATCTAGAAATGCTTTCCTCATTTCATCCCATGTCCTAATAGACCTATTGATTAAACTCATAAACCATTTTAATGCTGCTCCTTTCAATAGTGAAGGGAACAGTTTATGTTTCTGAGCATCTTGTAGATAATCATAGGTTCTACATAGAACTTCAAATTCAAATAAGAAGGTTTCAGGATCCTCACTTTTCAGTCCATGAAAGTTAGGAAGAATAGAAGGTGAGATTTTTTTCATAGTTGCATTAGTCTCTTCATCTACTATGGGGAATCCAAAAGGACTTCCAGTTCCCCTTCTACCTCTGCCTCCTTCTACATTTCCTCTTCCTCCTTCTACATTTCCTCTACCTCTTTCTCTATCTCCTCATCTTCCTCTACCTCCTCCAAATAGTGTATGTTCTCCATTAAATACTTCTCCTTCCCCTTCTTCTGCCATGATAAATTCCTCTGAACTGATATAGGGTTCAGTTGGAAGAGCTAGTTGTTCTACTAGTTCTTCTATTAAGGGTATATTGAAGAAATAGTCATCTTCTTCCTCTTCACTAGGGATTTGTAATTCTTCTGCTAGAATGTATTCCCCTGTGGAAGTGAAAAAATTTACCCCTTCTGTGGGAGTCCTTGGGTCTTCTTACTCTATAATTGCTTCAGTGGATGAAGTGCGGGATCTTCCTGATGGGATATCTGATCTTGAGACTTCTGGAAGCCTATGACCAGTATAGTATGGAATGTGAGTTTGGGTTGGAGGTGTGCTACTTCTTGGTCTAGGTGGAGCGAGTGGAGTTGTGGGAATTAAACTTATACCTCTTACAAATCTACCCCTAGAATCTCTTTCTCTTCGCATATCATTGTTTTTGGGAAATAGGAAATAAGGCTACCTAGTTATACCTCCCCAGCAATGACGCAAAAATGTTTATTCAATTCAGTGTCTTGAATTGATAGCATAAATTATCAACTAGGGCTTGTAAAATGATGAGGTATACTTGCACTATATGTGCCTAAATATCCTTATTCTTATTTCATTGTTTTCAGTATTTTGTTGATGTTTTTGAGTTTTTTTGTGTTTGAGTTTAAGTATGCTATTCTATGTTAAAACAATGACATCAAATCTATGAAAGAAAGGAAAGAAAAGAGAACCTTAGACTCAAAACAGAGTGTAATTGTAAATTCTGTTCCTAATGATGAAAAACAGAGCATTCTAATCCATGGATGTCCTTATTTGCAAATGAACATGAAATGTAACTCAAGACATTATAATTCAACGTAATCCTTTGGTTAGAGGTTTGTTGGAATAGTTTGTAGAAGAGATTGAACTTCAATGTGATGAGGATCTTCCTAAAAACAGACAGTAACTTAGAATATTGTAGTGCAATCCTTTTCATATATTAGAGATATTTTGGAACAGCTTGAGAAGAAAATTACTACAATATGCTAAGGATCTGTCATGAATATTTAAACTTCTTATGCCATCACAGCTAGGTCTCATTCATCAGCTAGAGATTTATTGGAACATTTTTAAGAAGAGACTATTTGTAATAATATGAGGATCTTCTATCTAATTGTAGAGCAAGAAATACAACCTAATTAACTTATCATCATAAAACCAAATCTCCTTCAGTCGATAGTGATATGTTGGAAAATATTTTAAGAAAAAAATTTGTTGTAGGATATTAAGAATCTAAATGACAAAAACCAAAATGCTGGTAACTCAAGATGTCACAATTAAATCCATTCAGTGAATAGAGATATATTGGAAAACTTTTTAAGAAAGGACTAACCATAACATCATGAGGATGTGTTAGTTGAACAAACAAAACAAGACATCATTACTAAAAGATATAAACTCATAAAACTGTCTAAGTGAAAAATATAACAACACATAATTAAAAGTTACTTATCTAGAAAGCATGTGAAAGCCTCCTCGGATAGCAGGGGCCCTCTGCTATCAAGTTAGCATGAAAATATTTAACTCATTAAGTTTGTCTTCAAAACAGCATCAAATTTATGCCTCTTCTTATTATCAAAAATAATTCGAAAGAGAGTATCAAAGTCTTAGCAGAATAAAAGTTAACTTCTTCTCTCGGTCTCACCGAGCTAAATTTATAGGCAATTACATAACTGTTATTGAATGAAAGTAGGCACAGGTGTATTATAAAATCAAAATCAAACTAAAACTCTTTGCTAGGACTCGTGATTTGCTGAAAGCAAATCAAGAGTCCTTGTCCTTATAGAAATTTGCTTCTCAGACTCTTGGTTTGACCACGTGCACAAGCATCTCTAGATTTTGATTCAGCCTTCGTGGCTGACAAGGAAGAATGTAGGAAAGATTTAGAATCTAACCATATACTCCTTTTCTTTAGATGACACCTGTAATATGTTTAAACACCAGAATGGCTACGGAATGTGTAACAAGCTACAAAATGACTGCATTCTGTAGCTAAAACTGCTCAGAAATCATTAAGACAACAAAACCACAAAAGTACAACAAGTTAGTCATTGCATGTATTCCTTAAGTGATTTTAATCATTCTTATTGATCTTTTAGGTATATAAATGACAAAAGGAATGATAAGATAAAGTGGAATTTGGCAAAGGCGAAGACACTTTTAGGGCTCAACACAAAGCTTCCCTAGTACTTCTGCTAGTGGTCCTAACAAATCTATCCCAAATAGCAGTCCAAATAAAAATCAGGTAATCAGAATTGTTGAAAGAGTTGTAAATGACAAAAAAATGTGAATATTTCAAGAAAAATAGTTCCTTTCAGCCTTGAAGGGGAAATTTCCAAAATTAAAATCACCATACCCTTGGCTGAACTAGTAACTCAAGATGTATATAAAAAACCAAGTTTTGAAAGCTTTGAATATAGGCAGTGACACTGATACTTTGAACTTTACAGATGATAAACCAGAGTTATTGTTTGGTCCTGAAGTTGAAGGAAAATACCAAGAAGGAGTTGTCCCTCCCTTCTATGTCAGCTTGAATATACATGATAAAATATTGCACAATGCCATGTTAGACTCAGGTGCTTCTCACAATCTTATGCCCAAAGTATTAATGGAAAGCCTAGACTTAGAAATTACTAAACAATACAAAGACCTGTATTCTTTTAATTCAAGCAGGGTCAAATGCTTAGGCTTATTTAAAGATTTGTGTCTTAACTTGTCTCAAATTCCTGCTAATAGTCTAGTAATGGACATAGTGGTAGCTGACATTCCCCCTAAGTATGGCATGCTTCTATCTAGATCATGGGGAGCCAAAATATAGGGAAGGCTTCAAATGGACATGTCTTATGCCACTATCCCAGTATTTAACCAAACTAGAAGATTATACAGGGAATCCCACATGAAATACATGGTGAGCAACATAGACAGACCAAACAATTCTCCTATCTACTCCATCCATTCAAATTTGGATTCCTTTATATTATATAATGAGGATGAAAACAACCAACAAGAAAAGGAAAACAAAGGAGAATTCAGTCTACCAGAACAATCAAATCTACCATTAACTCAAGAAAAGAACAGTCTAGATTTTAGCAGCCTTGAACAACAGAAAGAAAATGGAAATGAGATTGAAATACCTTGGAAAATAAACTTTGATGGCTCTTGTAGCAAAATAAGTGCAGGGGCTCGTGTATGGATACAAAACACAAAAAAAGGATTTTCCTATAAGCTGTATTTTCCATGCACAAATAAAATTGCTGAATATGAAGCCCTCCTTTTTGGCCTACACTTACTCAAACATTTAGGAGCTAAAAGAATATCAGTCCAAGGAGATTCTGAGCTAATTATCAGACAGATCAAAGGGGAATATTCAACCAAAAACCCAAAACTCAGAGAATATAGAAATGCTGCCCTTGATATCCTAAAAACCTTTGAAAAATATGAACTCATTTTCATCCCAAGGGCTCAAAATAATCTAGCAAATGAACTTGCCTTTGCTACTAGTAATTGCCAAATACCACAGGCAAATGAACAGTTCGATATAAAGGTAAAAAACAGACCTGCAATACCTGACAATGAGGATTATTGGCAAGTATTTGAAGGAGATAAACACATAGATGATTTTCTGCAATCAAAGAATGATTTTGCCATACCAACACCTTTTTCAAGCCGTGAATAAAACTATTTTAATGAAGAACAAAACCGTGAAATAGAGCTATCTTTTTCTGCTGACGTAAACCATTTTGAACATCCTTTTAGAGCAGATATAGTTGACAGTACAGATCAGAAAGACCTGGAAGTTTTACAATGTAAAAATGATACAATTCCAAGAGTTCTTACACCATTAGAACACGTTTTTTATTTTAATGATTAGCCAAAGAACCAAGGATGGAGCCTATAGAAACAAACATAGAAGAACATAACATAGGAAGCCTAGCATAACCCAAAATGATCAAGCTATCCAACACTCTCCCAGCTCATATTAAACATCAATACATAGACCTTTTCAAAGAATTTAAAGATGTTTTTGCATGGGGATACAAGGATTTAAAATCATATGATACTAGCATCATTCAACACAAAATTCCTCTTAAGGAAAATCAGAAACCTTTCAAACAAAAACTCAGAAGGATAAACCCTGTTTTATTGCCTTTAGTTGAGAAAGAGATTAATAAAATGTATGATGATGGGATCATAGTTCCCATCAGGTATTTAGAATGGGTTTCCAACTTAGTATCTGTTAGGAAAAAGACTGGAGAAATTAGGCTCTGCATTGATTTCAGGAACCTAAATAGAGCCTCCCTTAAGGATAACTATCCCTTGAAAAAAATGGATCATATACTTCAAAGGGTGGTTGGGTCTAAAATAATTTCGCTGTTGGATGGGTTCTCAGGTTACAATCAGGTTTTAGTACTCTCAAGTGACCAACATAAAACTGTTTTTACTACACCTTGGGGTACATTCATGTATGTCAAAATTCCATTTGGCTTAATGAATGCAGGGGCCACCTTCCAAAGGGCCATGGACATAGCCTTCTCAGAAGACATAGGCTATTTTATAATCATTTACCTTGATGACATTACTATTTTCTCTAAAACTGATGAAGAACACTTGATTCATTTAAGAAACGTTTTTGAGAAATGTAGGAGATATGGCTTATCTTTCAATCCCAAAAAGACACTCTTTGGTCTCCAAGAAGGAAAGCTTCTTGGCCACATAATTTCTGAAGAAGGAATCAAAATATACCCTAAAAGGATTGATGGCATATTAAAAATCAGCCATCCTAGAAACCTCAAAGAATTACAATCTTTCATTGGGAAGATAAATTTTTTAAGGAGGTTCATCCCCAACCTTGCTGAGCTATTAAGAAATATCACAAACATGCTAAAGAAAGAGGTAGGTGTTAAATGGACAATACAGGCTAAACAATCATTTGAACTAGTAAAACAAGCTTTAACTCAAACACTAGTTCTTATTAGTCTTGATTTCACCAAGGATTTTTATATCTTTTCTTTTGCATCTAAACATACAATAGATGCAGTATTACTACAAAAGAATGACATGGGGCATGAAAAACCAATATCCTTTTTTAGTAGGGCTTTAAGAGATACTCCACTCAAGTATAACATCATGGAGAAACAAGCCTTAGCCTTGGTAAAAGCATTGACAGACTTTAGAGTCTATATTCTGCATTCTCACATCATTGCTTTTGTCCCACATACTATTGTCAAAGATATTCTAAGTCAAGACCCAGATGGTAAAAGGGGAAAATGGATTGCTATTATTCTATAATATGACTTAGAAATCAGGCCTACCAAACTAATCAAAGGGCAGGGATTAGCTAAACTCATGGCTGAATCAAACTTCCAAGCACTTGATATGAACATGGTTGATGTCTTAGAAGAAATAGAAGAATTCACAGCCCCATTCATTGAAGAAACATTTGAGAATTCACCTTGGTATGTTGACATCATATATGTGCTACTTTATCTGAATGCCCCTCCTTCTTTGTCTAAAACTAAAGCTATATTTTTGAAACATAAGGCTTTGAATTATTTCATATTAGATGGGGTTTTATATTGGAAGACTGTTGTTGGAATATTTCTTAAATGTTTTCTTGAGAGTGATGCAGGAAAAATCATGCATGAGCTGCATCAAGGAGAATGTGGTGGACATCTGTACTGGAAGACTATAGCAAATAAAATCCTCAGATCTGGGTACTATTGGCCCACCCTTTTCCCAGATACTGAGAAAATTTTCATGTCTTGCCATAAGTGTCAAATTTTTGATGGCAAAAGAAAACTCCTACCTTTACCCCTACATCCCATCAGTGTTGAGGCTCTCTTTCAACAATGGGGCTTGGAATTCATTGGGGAAATTCACCCATATTCTTTAGCCCAGCATAAGTGGATCCTCACTGCCACTAATTATTTTTCCAAGTGGATAGAAGCCATACTCTCTAGGAATGCTACTGACTCTGTTATTATCAAGTTCCTTGAAACCAACATACTATGTAGATTTGGTTGTCTAAAAAATATCGTCACAGACAATGCTGTTGCCTTCAAATCCAAGAACATGGTTGACTTCTGTCATAAATATCATATTACATTGGGTCATTCCACTGCCTACTATCCTCAAGGAAATGGATTAGTTGAATCCTCCAACAAAATCCTTGTCAATATTATCAAAAAACTGTTAGAGCAGAATCAGAAATCATGGCATAGTAAGCTTGTTCATGCTTTATGGGCTGATAGATTAACCACCAAAAACTCAATAAATATTTTGCCCTATCAGCTGGTTTATGGCATGGATGCAATCTTCCCAACCTCACTAGGAGTTCCAGTCATGAAACTCCTTCAAGAAGTACAAATTGAAGAGAATGATATGCAGAGAAGGATAAATCAGACCATTCATTTACAACAGTCAAGAGAGGAAGTGTACAAGAGAACACAAATAGTCCAAGAAAGCATCAAGAAATTATTTGACCAGAGGACTAAAGAAAATGATTTCCAAGTTGGAAATGTAGTTCTAAAGTGGGATTATAGAAGGGAAGAGAAAGGAAAACATGGGAAATTTGAGAATCTGTGGAAAGGGCCATATATTATTCATTCTATCAGGGGTCAAAATGCCTTCCTTCTTCAAGAGCTAAATGGAGAAGATTTATTTGGAGGTCCTGTCAATGTCAGGATGCTCAAGCACTATTTCTACCAAGAGTCCTAAATTTCAAAACTTTTATTTTTCACTTTATATAACATTGCTTCTAAAATTTGAAAAAAGAAAAAAATACAAAAACAATAGAAAATAAAAGAGGGTAGACTCAAAAAAGGTACAACCCCATACCAAAAAAAGAGAATTTTCTGAAAGTGAGAAAATCTAAGTGCCACTGCTGGTTTCAAAATGATATATTGTTCAATCATCTAGCCTAATCATGGCTGAACATACTTTAAATTTATGTTGAGAAGTTAGTAGAAGCATAGATTGATAAGATTTTTTCAAACTTGGCTTATTAGTAAAATATATTAGGATAGAAAATGAATGGTTCTAATAAGCTCAAAATCTGAACCAAGAAAAGAAAAAGATAGCTCTAAAATAGATCAAAACTAGAGCTGGAAAAGGACTAGAAGGATGTTTATAATTTTCAGATCTTAAACCTTCACAATTTTGTTTTATTTTTCTGAAAATAAAGTCTATGTACAACTTGTACATACAACCATGGACACCATAGCAGACCAGACAGTCTAATCCTGATTTGATTATGTTTAAATTTCTTGTTTTAGAAATAGAGAATAAAATTTGTCAAAAAGCTTAATCTTGACAGATAGTAGCTAGGTAGAAAATAAAGGTTCAACAATTTAATCTGGACTCTAGGAAGAGATAAGGATAGGATTAAATAGTTTGTTTTCTGTTTTCAAAAATAAAATGTCAAAGAGTTTGCTAGTTCAAATGCACTCAAAAAGGATGAAAAAATGCTAGGACAAAGTAAGATTGGGTAGGTAGAAATGTTGTTTTGAAGAAATTACATGTTACAGATTGATAAAAAGTTGTCCTTTTAGATAAAGATTAGCAAGGAAAGAAGAAATCTGCCCAATGGGTAAGGCACTGGTCCACTAAAAATCAGAGATTTATTTCTGAGGTTCTGGACACCTAAAATGAAAACTGTCCTCCCCAAGTGGAGCCACTGTTAGTCATCCATAATTCTAATGATATCCAAAGATGAATTAAATTGCCAATCCTATATTTCTGGAGATAACATTTCAAAGAAACATTATAAATTCTAGAAATCTCACTACCTTCATCATTCTGAGTCTGTCAATTCACCAAAATCTTCATCCATGTCTTCTAAAAAGTTATCTTGCTGTTTCAAAGAAGAAAGTTCATTTCAAGCTATTTATCCCTGTTTTTATCAGTCTATTTCCCTCTGAAAAATAGCCTATTTTCCCTTTATCATTTCATCATTTCCTCTGAAAAACCCTCCAAACCATCATAAGTCCTTTATATGGTTCGAAAACCCTTTTTAAACCATTAAACTCACTTTTTTTTGGTTTAAAAACACCCCTTTTCACCTATCAGGACTTCAAAATTGGCCTAAAAACCCCATTTTTTGGCCTAAAAACAGTCTTCTTACAATTAAAGGTTTAAGCCCCCAAGGGCTTAAAATATTTAGCCCCTTTTTTCATATGACCAGAGCCCGAAACCCTCTTCTAAACCCTGTCGGAACTTCAAAAAGTCCAAAAAACTCTGTTTTTAGCCTTTTTCGCCCTTTTATAAATTTGGGTTTTGAAGCCCCTTTGGGTTTAAGCTCCAGACCCTTTCACCATATATCTGAGCGATGTGACCAAACGCCCAAACCCCTCATCGCATCAGCATTCCCTTTTTCTCCCTCCCCCCTTATCTTTCCTTCTACCGATCTCCTGATGCAATAAGCCCTTCTTTCTTTTGCTCCTGGTGACTTATTCCTCCACGGGACCACTCCTCCCGCATCCCCCTTCCTTTTTCCCTTACCCAAGCCACGACTTCTCCGACGCATCCTCAACCATCGACCACCCATGATCTAACAGTTCTTATCTCCTCTCCCATTCAAACTTTCCCCTCAGTCATCTCACCCATTCATCTTCGCAGGTTAATCTACACCGTAGATCTTATAGATCTAATGGTTCTCGTCTAACCCAACAATCCAACAACCTTTCCGCTCCACGAAAAATATCCCACGTCACCATATGGCCCACCTTCCACCCACAGAGCCGCCCATCCAATGATCGCTTGACAAGGTCTTTCTCCCACTAAACTCCCACCCGTGCACCTTTCCATCGTGCTCCTCTCCGCATCGTCGGATCTGCCCCTTCCCATACGACGGCTCATATGCAATGTCACGCAACATTCGCTCCCGAGGTTTAACAACCAAAATTTACGCGAAACCGACAGTTACGTAAGGGATGTGTGTCACGAAATAAATGGATCACATTCGATTTGGGAAAAACCACAAACCACTATTGCCCCGTGCGAAAACCATTGGTGGTTTTCAAAACCAATTTTGTCCATTTTTCGCACCCAATTCCATTTTAAACCCTTTTTTTCGCATTTTTCTCCATTTCCTCCCTCTGCATCATTCCTCCACTGCTCCTCCGCCACTCCTCAGCCTCTACACGCAATTTTTCCAGCCCTGTAGGATTATATAATGTGTTTATTGGTTTTTGTAGGTTCTATGGCAGTTTTAAGGGCCGAAAACCCTCCCACAGTCCATAAAGGGATGGGGCCAGAAGGTAATGACCTTTTTGGTCCAGACAGATACCAGATAATGAAGAAAGAGACTACCATGGTTTCATTTCATGGCTTGATCAGTGCTTTATGAGCACTGTTTACACCATCAAACCCTTCAACGCACTAAAAAGCCACCTGCACACGAAAAAACAAAGAAAAGTCAGTGAAGTAAGAGTAGAGGCCAAAGAAACAGAGATTAAAGGTTGAAGGATGAAGACTAAAGTCAAAGATCGAAGATTAGAGGACTTAACTCTGCAGTTTAACATTTTAAAGCAGTGTATAAAGGGAAAAAGACAATATAATGCATTAAAAAGGCTTAAGGTGAAATCAAAGCCTTAACACAGAGAATTAAAGCCTAATCAATGTTTTAAAAGGCATGAAGGATTAATGAATAAAACAGTTATTGAAAAGAAAAAGAGATAAAGGCAGAAAAACAAAGTATCAAGGTATAAAGAGACAGACAGAAGATTTAAAGGTTTAATTAGCAGATCAAGGCTAAAAGGGCCTTAAAACATAGTTTTATGATAAAATCAAGGGAAATTAGGCTTAAAGATAGCCTCAGATACATCAAAGGAGCAGTTATTCACCTGATAAATCAAAAGTGACACCTTTCACTTAATTTATACCTCAAAAGACAAATTGACAGTTATTACACTAAAGGAGATATTATAAACTATCATAACAGTTATTGTAAAAACAGAAAAAGGCCTCAAAGTTAATCTTTTCAGCTATTTTATCCTCATGGAGTAAAGACAGATTTATTACACAGAGAATTAGTCAAGAGACATTCCTACCTTATGCCTTGCATGGTTTTTAAGGATAGGAGTGCATTTACTATGTCATTAATAAAATTTTGAACCCTAGATAGTTCCACCTCCTCATTTGCAGCATAAATACTACATTCGAACTCATTGTATAAGGGGGGCATTTGATAAATCTATGAAGTAATACATAGTTCTGCTGAGATTGAAAAGAAATTGATGTACTGGACCTGTGGATATTTTGACCTATTTGTTGATGGAGAAAGCTCTGTCATTGGATCCCTGAGCTTGACTGTTGGTGAATTATTCTAATTTGTTTCTGTCTTTCCTGCTTTCCATTATGTTTTCATCATTTCTTGCTTGCAGTAGAGTAAAATTTTTAGGCTAAGAAATGTCTCCTAGAAGCACCTTAGACTTGTTTACTCTTCATTGCCTTTATGTTTTCATATGATGAAGGTTTTATTAAGTAGTTTGACTACTTTCAAACCCTTATGCTTGTTTATTTCCTAAATATTTCAATATAGTGGCCTCAAGAATCATTTATGGTTTTTCCTGCTTACTTGTTGCTAATTAAAAACTGTTTTTGAAGTCTCCCTTCAAAGTACCATTGTCCAAAGTCTGCCAAAGAGGTCTGTTTTGATCATACCCTTTGTACTTTCTCAAATAATTGTTTTGAAGGTCTTTATAGCTGTAATCACAGATGTCAGGAGCTCCCTCTTCTATGAATGTAGTTATTTGTGATTCTTGAATGTTTTCTTATCCTTGAAAATGAAATCTTTGATGAAATAGAGTGTTCCTCGACTCTTAGATTTCATTTTGAAATTTTGTCTTGAAATTGTTATTTGCTGAAGTGTGATTTGTAGAATTCATGGTTAACCCTGTCTATAAAATACTTCTTCATGTTCAAATGATGCGTTAAGTCCTTTTGTTGAAGAGCACATATAATTAAGGATTCTTAACTGTTCTTAGTTCTAATTTTCATTCTAAAACCTTGATGTTCATTTCATTTCACCTGAAAACTTTGTAGATCCAACAGCCAAGTTAGATTTGCCCTTTGATATCCCTAATTCATCTACAAACTTGTTACAAACTTCCATTTGACTCCATTGCCCAATGACTTAGATATTTCCCTTTTCTATCTATGTTGCCTAGGTCATCATGTCCCACAAAACAATCAAACAAATTCATGCTTAATAACTAGCCTAAAATCAACCTTTTTACAAGCAAACAAGTCATATCTTTCCAAACTTATTGAGAGATCCCTCTCTGAGAATAGGAGTGCTAGATCCTAGAGCTCTAAAGACTGGTTTATATGTTGCCTTGTCATTTGGTTTACCAATCGACCAAATCACAGGACCCCAACAGAAGATATAATGAAAATATGAAATCCACTCAATGAAGGTTAATTTTTCCTTATATTTTTGGATTCATTGATCATTTCGTTATGCTTATGAATGCATGATATGAAAGACAAAAAATATAGAATAGACACACATAAAATTACTAGCAACAATAATAACACAAGATATGGCCTAAGAAACCCTTGTGGAAGAAAACCCAACTGGAAGGTGAAGCAACTCTACTCTCTCTTTATTTAAATGGAAATAGATGCAAGTAAAAGAAATGAAACCTACGACCCATGGGTCTCTATAGTACACAAAGCATCTCTAATTTCTCTCTTTGTTTATCCTCTCTAAGATACTCTACTCATCTATGGAATAACATGCACCCAAATAGAATGGAACCCATTTTCGTCCTAGTGGATTGGTTTTAACGGATCCAAATATCCAACAAGGGGTTAAATTGACACATTCATCCCTTAATATGGATTCCAAATTTACCCTTCTAGATTCATTCATATTTCCCACATAACTAGCCCTTTTCCATGTGTAATGGGGGTTGACATGGAATCCTCTTGAATTATGGAGCTCAATTTTTATAGGTAAAATTTTGGGAGGCACAAATTTCTAAGACAAGCTCTAATTGAGGAAATTCTTACACCATTTAAAGGTATTGGTGTGTATATTATGTAATCGTGTTCCATAGTAAGGTTGGGACCATAAAAGGTAGTCATTTACGGCCTCAAAATGGCTCTTAAAGTTTGACCCAAAAATTTCCAAACTGGAACGAATGATAAAAAATGGCCCTACAAGTTTATTCCTCCAAAATTTTTACTCTAAAAGCATATATATGGATGAAAAATAACATATTTATCTAATGCGGATCATACCTCCCATTTTGGGAGGATTTTGGTGCCCAAAATCTTTTACTAAATGAGCTAAAGAAAATTTCTTATACCTTCTCCCTAGAGTGAAATTTAGCCTTGCTTGGAATTTATATTTTATACCCAGCCTACCAAAGGTTATGTTACCCTTGGATTGTAGTTTTTAACCTCTTCTAAAAGCTTTTGAGAATCTGGTGTCAAATCCATTATAAAAGAAAAGACTTGTTCCTCTTCGTGATCGAACATGGAAGGTTAATAAAGTTTCAAATTTTATACATTCATCACTAAATAAATGGCATTGGGGTAGACTGAGTCTATACACGTTATCAAAAATTTCTAGAGTATCTCAAAAGGAAAATATTTAAGATCTTTAATTTTCTTACGAATACCCTATAGCTTCTCATTGTTCAATTGTGACCATACTTTGTCTCCCAATTTGAATGAATTCTTTGGTCTCTTTTAATCATGCTCGACCTTGTATTTTTCTTGTAAAATTTTCAACGTATATTATACTTATATATGGTTTTACTAATCTTATTAATAATATTTTTACCCTTAATCCATCACCTATGATATCCTTCTTCACCCATCCTACATAAGAAGTATCCAAGGTTGAAGTTGGAAAATATCCGAAAAATGTTTCAAATGGGGACTCACCAATAAAAGTGTGGAATGATCTATTATAAGAGTTTTGTATATATACCATATTTTCATCCCAATTATTCATATTATTTTTAGTGTAACCTCTCAAAAGCTACACTAAATTCTTGTTCACTAGATATGTTTTCCCATCTATCAATGGATAGAATGTTGTATACCTCTTCAACTTTGTGCCTATCTTCTCCCACAAACTAGTCCAAAAAGCGCTAAGGTCCCTCTATGAAACAATGATCCTTGGTATCCAAAATAAAACCTAGACCTATCTAAAGATCCAATTCATTTATTCTTTCCCACTAATTATTTTTTTACAGGGCATTAGAACACACATTTTACTAAACCTATTAAATAACACATATAATCATGTCCCTTTTTGCTTGTTCGTAAACGTCTTACAAAATCCATGGATTTTTTTTCCCAAATACAAGTGTGTATCAATAAGAGATTATATAGGCACAATTTCCTATTACTAGGATTGTTGGTACAACAAAGCATGCATCCTCTTATGGAAATAGCTACCTCTTCTTCCATCTTGGTCTAGTACACATACCTATGCAAGTTGGCCATTGTTGTCCCTAGATAAAAATTCTGTATAACCTTTGAGGTGTGAGCATCTCTAATCAACTGTAATTTCTCACATTTAGGAACACATCAATTATCTAATCCACATAATAACCCATTCTATATATGTTAGTGAACTATGTTGTCACCATCTTGCACATGTATTTGAATTTGCAACTATTAATGAAACACTTCCTTAATGTCCTCATCCTTAGTTTATGACTCTCTATATACATCATGGGTGAATGGATCCATGTGCATCAGAGTTCCCAAAGCTATGATTTTTGATGTGGGTGGCCTTGGAAGCATGCCATTCAAATTTTGTTTGCTTCCATTCATGCACTTTATGACTAAATGAATTTTTTGTAAAAATCCCATCCACTTGTAATGCCTCATCTATTGTAGTTTACCTCGAGTCTAGAGGTATTGTAGTGGCTTTTAATTTTTTTATTATTATTGTCTCATTTCCCATTATATAGTGTTTCCACTTCTTCATAGCTTGCACCAAGGCATATGAATCCTTTTTTGTAGGTGGGTTAGCTGAGACCCGCCCCATGAAATACTTTAGAATGGTAGCATATATGCCATCCTCCCTACATCAATAATTCTCTCATAGAATACCCACTTGCATCTATATCCACTTCAAAGGGTTTTTGAAAGTTTGGTAATGCCATAACTAGTGCTTGAATTATCTTCTTCTTTAACTCCTCAAAGGCCCTTTGCTAATCCTTTTCCCTCTATAAAATTTTGACACCCACTATTATTGTATTGAGTGGTGTTGCTACTACTAAAAAGGAGTCTATGGATTTCATTAGGTATTGTGTTGTCCCAACAAAACTCCTAAACTCATAAACATTAGTAGGCACTGACCACTTCATGATGGCCTCCATCTTGGTAGGATTTATCTTCAAATATCCCGCACCTATCACATATCTTAGATAAACCAAAATAATATTGTGCAAATTCATACTTCTTGATATTTTCTAGTAGGTAGTGCTTTTTTAATGTCTCTAGCACTGCATCAAATGTGAGATATTCTCTTCCCTGGTAGCACTATGCCCTAATATATCATCCAAATAAATAATAAAAAATTAATCTATAATTGGATAAAATATATCTTTCATTAACCTCATGAATGTAGTTGGTGCATTTCATAGATCAAATAGTGTGACTAACCACTCATATAGATTTTGCTTGGTTTTGAAGGTGTTCGTTTATGTATCTTCTTCTCTAACCTAAACCTGGTGATATCCCAACTTTAAGTCCAACTTGGTGAAGTATTTTTCTTACTGTAATTAATCCGAAATATCATCTATCCTGGGTAAGGGTTACCTATTCTTGAGCATATTTTTTTTAACACCATATAATCAACTCACATCTTCCAATTCCCATCCTTCTTAGGCATAATTATAATGGTTGACCCACATGGTGAGGTACTTGATTGAATAACAACTTTCTCCAATAACTACTTCACTTATTTTCTTCTATATTGGATTGGTTATACAACACAATGTTTAGCAACAAAGAGTATAACAACAACTAGATTGCATTCTCCACTTCCCTCTTGGGTGGTATACCTTTATGATTTTGGAACACACCGCTATTTCCCTGTAACAACACTTCTATTTATTGTTTATGTTCCTTAGTGCACCCCTATAGGGATGTATTAGCTCTCATATACTCTTCTACATATTTGTTTTCTCTTAAAAATAACAAAACATACTTCTTTCTAGAACTAATCAACTTTGTGGCCTGGTTGACGCTTACAAATGAATTCCTTGACTTTCCCATGCACATGTTAATGATGAAGGTTTTTTTTCCTTTATGAGGAGGTACTAGTTGGTTCTCCTTGTGAATACCAAATCCCACATATCCCTATAAAGACTCCCAAATACAACTCCACATACAACAAGTGGAACTACACCCAACTATACTTCATCAATAAATTCAACATTTTTTGCAAATTTGATTCTACACTGCTTGGTTACCTTTACCTCTTCCTCCTTGTTAACCCAGCATAATGGATATGGACCAGGATGGTCATGAGTATCTAGTCCAAATCTCTTGAATAGATCTGTTTCTATGATATTTTATTGTGATCCGAAGTTTAACTAAGCATAAACTCTTGGTGCCTTGACTTGTATCTTTATATGGAAGAGTCTAGCCATTTTCTTCTCTTCCTATTGTTGAAGGTTAGTAAAATTTATACCTTTTTGCACTAATGTATACATTATCTTCAAATCCACATTCAATCTAATTTACACTTTGTTTCTTGAATTAGTGTCCATGATACTTTTCTTCTTAGTGTCTTTCTTTATATTCTTTAGTTTGTGCTCCAGATGTAGCTTCCAACACTTCTCCTATATATGACCATCAAAGTTATAGTGGTTTCTAGGATTTTTTCATTGGCGCCTTATGGCTTCTATATTTCTATATTTCTCCCATTTCCACCTCTTCTTCCCCTCCTTGGAATATTCCTATTGATCTTTCTGCTTTTATCCACTTTATTTCCCTTTCTTTTGGCCTATGTATCTAGGTATTGTGTCTATACACAAGCCTGGTTCATTATTTTTGGTTTGAACATGATTACCTTCCTCTGCAAATGGTTTTATAGACCCAAAAATACTGAATAAGTACATATTATTTCTTTGAGTAGATTCCTAACATTATTTTCATTTTCATAAATTATATTTTATACTCTTTTACACTTTTCCCCTATCTTTTCCTAAAGTAATACCATCAGATCCACTAGTACTTTACATACCTGATTGAGTAAAAATGTGACTTTATGAGATTTTTTAAATATTTCCACTTAGTAACTGGAGAATTTCATTCCAACCTCAGGATATTTGTGTGGCTTTCCCACCAAGTCAGGGCATGGTCCTATAGCCTCAAATGAGAAAACAAAATTTTCTATTCTTCCTCTATATGTAAAACACTAAAAATAAAATTCTAATTATTGCAACCAATGATTTAACTTCAAATTTCCAATCTCACCTTGATATGGCTTGATGTAAACCTACACCTCCATCGTACATGTAGACTATGAATGGTTCTCAACACTCGAGATGGGTTGATCCTTTTCCATTTCTTTCTTAGAATCCCTCTCTAGTTCTTCCCCATATGTTGATCTCTACTCTGATATGGCCTCTACATTAGAACCCCCATTTTCTTTGAATAGCTCAAGCTTATTGCTATATCCCTCCATCAAGAGGCTCACATTATATTTTGTATATGTGACTTGTGCTTATGGCTGGGAAAACCACTCCTTTGCAGGATCTTAAGGGTTATTAATATATTTGTTAGCCATGGTTGGGGTTTTATGACTTTTAGCTTAACTAATATGGATCCTCTATGACTCCCTAGAATATACCCAAATAAACATGCTTTGGTACCAATATGATTCATAAATATTTGTGGATATTCCACTAGACAGTTCTTCACAACAGATCTATGAAGATATATTGAAATATGAAATATACAATATGAGGGTTAAGTTTTTCTTATATTTATGAATTTTTTAATTACTATGTTATGCTCATGTATTCAATATATGAAATACATTAAATAGAGATAATACACAAATTCAACCACTCACAACCATAAGAACATAAGATATGGCCTAGGAAACCCTCGTAGGAGAAAACCCAACTTGAAGGTGAGGCTACTCTACTCTCTCTCTAAATGGAAATGGATGCAAGTACAAATAATTTAAACCTGTGGTATGTGGGCTAATAAATTACACAAACCCTCTCTATTTTATCTTTCTCCCTATCCAATCTCATCTACTTTACTCATATATGGAACAAGATGTACTCAAATAGAATGGAACCCCTTTTCCTCCTAGTGGCCTTGTTATAACAGAGCATGATAACCAACTATGGGTTAAATTTAACACATTCAACCCTCAATATCAGTTACAAATCAACCTTTCTTGACTATTCTTCATATTTACCATATTAAGATCCCATTATCTATGAGTAATCGGGGCTATTGTAGAATCCTTTCAAATTATGATGGTTAATTTCAACAGGCCGACTTTCGAGAGGCATATGTTTCTCATATGAGCTTCGATTGAGGAAGTTATTGCATCGTTGGAAATTTATTAGTGTTTATATTGTGGAATCTAGGTCTTTAGTAAGATTAATACCAAAAAAAGTGGTATTTAAGGCCTAAAAAGGGCTCTTGAATTTTTTCACTTGAAAATTTCCAAACTGGGACCACCAACTAAAATGACCCTGCAAGTTAACTCCTCAAAATGTTCCACTCTAAAATCATTGATATGGACGACACATAATATATTGAGCCAATATAAAGCATTTATATGTTACCATAAATGTCATGAGAAAAGATATTATGGAAAAAATTAAATGGCCAATCTTACACCACACACTTACAATCCTTCAATTGGTTGATTGGTACACTCTCAAACTAGGAGGAGTATCGAAAGGTGTAAAGGTTTCTATTGGTTCATGGGAATTTCTAGCATAATTTAAGGTGATAAATCCTAAGTATAACCTTATTGGTTACACATTTATCTTTGGAAGGCTATGGTTAGCTATGGGAGATGCATACACTAGCCATAGATGTAGTGATATGGCCATCTCTCATAGAGACTCCACTAAAAGGATTACCTTATACCCTCTATCCAGTCCCTTTATATATTAAAAAATATCTATGGTTTGATAATGAGGCTAGTGATGAAGCATTTTTCCAACCTATACTTACACTCAACCAATCCTTACTTTTAAGGAGAAAACCGAGGATGGTCTAATTTCTAATGTGATATCCTATCCTTTTTCATTGCAAAACCATATCTTGTACATGTTTCACGAATGTTTTTAAATCACTACTTTATCACTACAATTCAATTATATTCTTCTTCTCTATACACATTATTTGAAACACATAGCATGCCCATAAAAGTTATCCTAGGGAGGAGACTCAACATCAATCCTAGGCTAGAAGTTTCACAAAAAAATACTTAATTGAGTTGAGATATGGAAGTGATATATCCTAATCTTTGTACTATATCAAGGCTAAATTTCAACCCATTCACCAAACCTAGCGATGAATGAATTCTAATTTAGGGAGCTAGTGAAGGAGAAGTTATAAAAATTGCTCAATGTAAATTTCATCTACCCAATTAATGATATCTAAAGGTTTCACCACTTATAATTGTACCTAAGAAAAATGAGAAGAGACAAGTTTGTATTAATTATCAAAAGCTAAATAAAATCACTTTAAATGACCATTTCCCCTCATTTTTATTAAGCAAGTCCTAGATACATCAATAGGGGAAAAATATCCTTCCTTAATGGATTTAATGGTTACAATGAAATTCAAATTTCCTTGAAAAATGAAAATAAAAACATTAAAAACATTTTCAACTACCTATAGGGAACACATGCTTACTAAGTATTTTCTTTTGGATTATGTAATGTCCATGCTACCACATGCTTACTAAGTACTTTCTTTCGGATTATGTAATGTCCATGCTACCTTCCAAGGAGCTATTATCAATATATCTTCAAGGAAAACACTTTATAATATAGGTTTTTGCATAGGTTTTTAGTGTTACAAGGTTGGGAAAAGAAACAAAAATTCCTCCGCTACAACCTATTTCATTTGTAATAGACATTTTAGCGAATGTTTAATGAATATTTGTCCTCTATAAACACGCATTGGTGTGTTTTGAATTAACACACCCTATTGCGTATCCATAATTAAAAGCATACTTATTAGGAACTATAATTTGTTACACACTAGGCCATGGTTTTTGTTTTACGACACGCTAACGCTGGTATAATTTCTATGCATTAACTCATTTTTATTTATTTTGATAAATGTTTGGGTCATACACCTAAATATAGTACCAAGGCATATTGAACACATAATATCAATGTTGTGATGTGCACTAGAGCAACGTGATTGCTAACTGGTTTCTATTTTTATAGTCGACACTATTCCCTAAAATGATACAATGCACTAACATGCATATATTTTAATTAATTTTTCCTTCACAAAATTTCAAATAATCATCTTAAAATCAAATATTTTTTATAATAATATTTTTTTTTGTATTTTTATTATTTTGTTTTGATATAATAATTAGAGTAATGTACAATCAAGCAAATTATACTTTAATGCAATAAAATACGAAACTTGTTCTATTATATATGAATAACATACTAATTTTCATATAAAATGTGACAATGTAAAGATTCACAACCATCAAAATGTCTAATTAAATGTAATTGTTACACTTATTTATAACATGTTTTCATGTCATTAAGAAAATATGTTGAGTATATTAAGAAAAATCTATAATATATTAAGAAAAACAAATATTTCAAATCAGACAACTTGCGTTAACATTAAGTTGTATTTATTTTCATTCACTACCAAAACTATTGTCATCACTCGATCTACATGCATGACTCATATATTTATTACTTGTAGACACTAGTGTGCTTGGATTATTTAAAATAATATTATATTTATTGACTTGATTTTGGCATTTTTCTTTTTCATGTTTCATATAAAAACATAAATAAAGTGTAATCAATGCATATATACATAATTTATATAGTTGAATATACATTATTGTATGAATAAAAAATCATAGCATAGTAACAAGTGTTTCATAAAGAATACACATTCTTTCAAATTCATGTTCAATGTGATTTCTCAAAGTCACTTCCATTATCTCTACTCTATACATTGCTACATGTTTATAATGTCATGACAAAGCAGAGATAAAATTAATATAATTTTTTCTTGTTGTTTCGTTAATTATATAATGAGGAAATTAAACAAGATAGCTACTTACTAATTTCTCAATCAAACCATGATACTACAACATACACTCACAACCCATACATAATTCAATGTTGACAAATTCTTTGGTTTTCCCTTCTTTGTATGTTAGCACCTATCAAAAGAGATCCTTGGAAGAGTGGATTACTTTTGCTATTGCAAGTCTCCCAGATCTCATTGACTATTATTCTAGTAACAATTCCTATACCTTATATATATAACCTAATTCTTAGAGTCATTATTAGTTTTTGTATTATAACTGGAAAGTATGTCTATACGCCATTTCTAATATATCTCTCATATATATATATATATATATATATATATATACTCGTCAATTTTCAACACCACCCTAGATGAGTTGAGGACCCAATTATCATAATTTACATATTTCATAACTTGTATCTTTTAAAATGACATTTCATTCCCTCACTTTGAATATTTGCACAACTTTTTAAAAAATATGAAATTGAATGTTTAAAACATATTATTGATTAATGTTAATACATTCATTTTTAGTAAAATCTTAAAGGAAAAAACTTTATTTCGATTGCCTTTAGATCCATGCATTTTCTCTCTTTGCAATATTTCATAAAAAATTTACACTCTTTTGCACTCATATTTGAATAATATTATCATTTTTCTTCAAGTGTTTGTGCTACATGAAAAACATTAACCAATACACATCATTACTAAACTTATAAATAGCTCAAATATATTAAATTAAATAATAATAATAATAATAAATAAATAAATTGCCTTGTTAGACTCTTGTTGGGAGGATCTACCATTATCCTTGGCACAATAAGTTGTTTTCCTTGAACTTATGTTGGTCATATACTATGATAAAAGAACAAGAAGGAAACATTAAATATATAAATTATGGAATTATTTTACAAAGTAAGAAAATGGTGCACATAATAAAATCCAAGCATTAGTACATTGTGTGTGTGTGTGTGCGCGTGCACGCATCGGTACACAATTAAAATGCCTTATATCAAGAGATACATTAATTCCTTATTATTCTTTACTATGCATTTTTTAATCCATCAACAAGTTTAAAAGATGTTTTCAACATTAATGATAGTTTTTTTACATTTTTACTAAGCAGTGTTGTCAATATGAACATATACATTGAGGTATAAATTCTAGTACAATAAGAACTTGTTACAACAAAATTGTTTAAAAAAAATGACATCAATAGGATTTTTCCAATAAAATGAGTGGTATAATTGCAATGGACACCTAACACCCCATCTACAGGTGAAAAAAAACCTATAAAAATATATTTCCTATTAAAAAAAAGTGAAATATAGATAAGGAAACCAAGAGAAACAACATGAAAACTAAGGCTTCAACTATTGTATGTATTGTGAAACCATTCTATCTTTTGAAAATGCACTAAAAATGTTAGATTTGCATAGGCGCAAGATTGATATGTTAGAAATCATAGCAAGAAAAGGCTCAATTTTGACTTGTGCCTTAGTCAAATTGAGTAATTCGATTTTCCACGTGAACTGGATGACTTGGATTGCAGTTAACTTGTGTGACATTGCCTTGTCAACTATTTTACTCAGTAAATTCGAGTTATAGACTAGGAGTAGAGTTGTGCATGTAGTTATTACTAAAATTTAGCAATCTAGTTCATTTATTTTAGTTTGAATCAGTTAACTAAGCTCATGTACCTAGTTGAGTCAGTTGAAGGTCACTTGAGTAGTATAATTGTTGTTAACTCAGTGATCTCTCAGTTAACTAGTTAATCAGCTAAAAATAGACACAGTCATGCATGAAATTTGAATTTCCTAGTTGAGGTGGAGGAAAAGGAATGTTTCTATTTATATTTGTATATTGTTGAGTGTACAATGCTTTTGCACTAAGTAGGTGATCAAGTCCCCTTGGATTTGCACAAGGAAATAGGGAATTTCCCTATTTTATAGGAGATTAACTCCTCCAGGATTGCACAAGGAAATAAGATTTTGGATAAGGCTTGAATTGCCTAATTTTTGGCTAGAGATAGTCATTCAACAAGAGAACATGTTTACAATTCAAGGTGTGCTGTAGTGCCAAAGAAAACCATTGTAATAGCTTCTAATTTCATATAAATTAATGCAAAGCAACATAGCGGTTTTTCCCAATTGTGTTCCCCTGTAAATCATTGTATTACTATGGTTTTGATGGTTGCATGTCATTGCATGTGTTTTTAAATTGTGATTTCTATTCCGCAGAATTGTAGGGGAAATTTGTAATCTCTTATTTTCAGTTTGAATTATTCAGTAGTAGAAATTTTCTATTAATTTCTACATGGTATCACAGAAAAAATCACACTAGAAACCAATCAATAGATATTCTCCTTCAGAGATTTCAATTTGCAGATTCAATGAAGCAGTTTTTCTTCAATGCGGGAAAATGTCTTTCAAGGTATTGAAATTGGAGCATTCCCTAGAGGGAACCTCAAATTTCATATCTTGTAATGATATAATGGAAGTTTTACTCGATGATAATGGAGTGTTGGAGTACATAAAAACTAAAATTCCAAAACCAGTAGTATCGGTTGTGTAACAGCCCTGGTCAAAAATCCATGTAATAAAGTTAATAAAGGTGAAATAAGATCATTGTCATGGGACATGTATTCCAAGCTAAATGTTGGGAAAAAAATACTGATGGGGATCACTTGTGATTAATTAATGGCTATGGAAATTGACAAGGAAATGGCTAAGCCTTTGGAAAGGCATGAGGCATTTATTGGTAGTTTATTTATGAAAATAATGGAAAATAGGAGAAAAAGAAGGTGAAAGGTCACAGGTTTCATGTGAGGAGGAAAATAAAGGAAAATAATGGAAAATGAAGAAAATAGAGGCCTAATTAATAAAAATGCTTGTGAGGATCAGTTCATAGCTTTTTTCAATTCAATCTTTGTCACTCTCATTCTATTATCTCTGTCACATACTCTTGGACACTTAGATTTTTCTTGGAGGAGTGTGGCATACACAGGATTTGGAGAATGAAGGCAAAGGAGAAGCAAAAAAATGCAAGAGGACATCAAGATCAACATATAAAATGGGTTTTTCTTGTAGATAACAAGTTGCATGTGTGATTTCCTTGGTATTTTTGGCATGCATGGAACATGCATGTGGTTTCTTGGTCATGATCTGTCATTGACATGGAGGATTTATTGGATTGAAAGTGGTTTTCCTAGCCTTTCAATTTCTTGGATAATCATGGTCTTGTGGGTGTCTTCCTTTTTTTTATTTTCTAGTTGGTTCTCATGTTCCTTTGGTTTTGGGTTACATTATTAGTTCTTGGAGCCTTGGTTGTACAAATGCTCTGGAGCCCTGTAACCGATTGGGTTGAGTTACTAGTCCCAGAGCCTTGTTTGGACAAAGGCTCTTGAGCCATTGGGGGGTTGAGTTACTAGTCCTTGAGACTTTGTTGGAAAAATGCTCTGGATCCCAACAGCAATCGTCAGTTGAGCTACTAGTTCTCGAAGCCTTGGTTGAAATAAATTCTCTAGAGTCATGGAAAACTTGGGTAGAGACTGATATGGTGATGGTTAGTGATGTACGACCGTGAGTTGGAATCACTGGTTGAGGTTTGAGGTGGTTGGCCTCTGGAAGCCTTGGTTTGGGTTGTGTTGATGTGCTTCATTAGATCCACATTCATGCTTGGAACATGGCACGAGGGTGACTGGCTAAACGAGAGATTTGTTTCAACCTAGTCTATGGTCAGGTGGTACATGGAAGTCCCATACCTATTTCCATCTAACACATGATAATAAGAGCTTATCTCCTCTTGTATTTGGTGTGTAAATGTGCTTTCTATTATGTGGTTTATATGGTTGTTATACCCATGCTATTTATGTTTTTTATATTTTGGTTATGAGTATTTTTATGACAATGATGACGTATGGGTATCATCATGTTTTGATTTGAAAATGAATGAAAAATGAATATATGGCCTAGTAGATGATAATGCAGCTAATGTGATAAGGCATCAATGCTTCTTAGTGATTCTTAGATAAGTATGAGACCCCTATGCCGAGATCTGTTGTTAAGACCAGTAGAATGCATATTTATGATAGGTTTGATGAAATGTTGGTCATGGATAGTATGGGTCCAGTTAAGTAATTAATCAAAATTTTTCATTAGTACCTTTATTTAAGTGTTATATATCATTTCTAGAAGTCTCATGGAATTCTGGGCAGTGGCCTGAGTCTTGGCCCTGAAAAAGTGGCATAGAATCGAGGGTCGTTGGCACAGGACTACCTAAAAAATTCCATAGTCGCTGGGATCGCCTTGTTGTGGGAGTGACTGGAGGGTTCCAATCACACTGTTTCCTTATCATGGGAGTGAATGGGGTGTTTTTTCAGTAAAATAGAACTTAAGATTGATCAGTGGTTGGTCTTGCAGACGATATATCATCCCCAAACTATACTGAGGTAGGTTGGTTGTTTACGATTTAGTTTAGCTAACATAATATACCTTGGATGAAGAGGAGAACAAATATGGCTAGCAGAGTGGTAGACTACAGTTCACGAGACTCTCCCTATGTATATATGAGTAGCGTGGTGTTGGGCACTCTTTTGACATAAAAAACACATTGAGGAGATTGAAGGAATAAATAAGAAGTTCCATAGTAGATAATGACATAATCATGTAGGCACAAGAGAAACAAGCAGAAGTCATTGCAATAATTATTCATAGTTTTTCATAATTGTAGAGACATGGACCACTTTGGATCAGACATGCATAGGAGGATAGGGATAATGGGGCATATGGTAGTAGATATCATAGTGGGCACAAGTTAGATTGATATGATACTATCAGAGATGGAAGTTTCTTGGACATTCTGGATAGGAGATGCGATAGATACAGGTACTATTTTAGTTCTGCTTCTGACAGGTATCATGGTCATCATCGTTATCATCCTTATAGTAGAAGTGATAGGAGATATTTTTCGAATGAGTTCAAGAAAGAAAAGCCACCTACATTCGATGGGGAAATGTTCAAATCACGGGATGTTGAAGCATGGTTGCGTGGGATGAACAAGTTCTTCAAACGACTTGATTACTCATAGAAAATGAACGCAAGAATAACAACAGCCAGTCTTAAAGGAAAGAATAGCTAACTTCAGTCTTAATGGAGTTTGACTTCAAGATCAGGTACATCTAGGGAAAAGAGAACAAGGTTCCATATTCTCTTAACATGCAGATACAAGTAAATCACATTGCCACTATGAGTTCTTATGGGATAAACACTACAAGGAAAAGACCCTCTAGCGGATGTTTTTAAGGAACCCCTTATTACAATAGCCCAGATCCGTTTGTAGTGGAGGTCTCTAGAGGAGGTTGGTGGGTGGAGGTTTTTGCGGGTGTTTTTTTCCGGTGCGTTTCTCATCATAGTAACACCGCACCAGTGTGTTTAACTCACAATACACCAGTGCGTACTAAAAATTGGCACACCGAGATATCGTGCTCTCTGTAAAAACCCACTCGGTGCATCGAATTACTAGAGCACACCAGTGCGCTACACATAAATAGACCTGAAACGTCTCAAAAGCCTGTGCTCCAAAACAGGGTTAAATAAAAAAAAAAATTATCAGACGAAAAAACCGCATTTTCACTTCTTCAGTGCTCCAAACCTCTCAAGCACCGATGCGAATTTATCTTGTGTGAGGCACCCTGCCATTGGTGCTCCCATTGCACGCACTGCTGTCATCCATTTCCCACCTTGTGGAGTTCAAATTTTGGAAAATTGTAAGAAAATTTTGTTTCTCCAATTCCTTAGCAAATATCCCTCCTTGATGCGCAAATATACAAGTATTTACGTGTTTCTCAATAACTAAATTTTTTAGCAGATTAGAATTGTAAAAAACCTTAAAATTTATCAATTAAAAAAAAAAAATTATGCGTGGTGCACTCAAGCCGTTTGGCTCGCACCGTTCGTGGTGCTTCCTGTAAATTTATAGGCTGCACCGCGAACGGTGCTAACAGAAACCACACCGAGGTTTGGGGCAGTACCAAAAATGTGCACCGTGTTTTTTTTTTTAACTTACATGGTGGTAGAGTCGTTTAAAAAATCGCAACGTTGACTCTGCATCAGTTCTGGGAGGGCGGTGCGTTGACCAAACTATGTGCCCCGAAGCAGATAGTTAGGTCAGCGCACTGCCCTCCTAACATCAGTACATAGTCAACGGTGCAGTCATTTACATGAACACACTATTGACTATATACTGGTGTTAGGAGGGCGGTGCGCTAACGTAACTATCCGCCCTGGGGCGCATAGTTTGGTCAATGCACTGCCCTCCCGAAATTGTACATAGTCAATGGTGCGATCATTTAAATGACCGAACCTTTGACCATGAATTATTGTTGGGTGGTGCATTGACCGAAATACCTACCCCGGGGTGGATAGTTTCGCTAACGCACCACAACAAAAGTACAATTTATGTTTTTTGGTGCACGAACAATTTTTATGCAGACCGAGAGTGGTGCATGATAAAAAAGTATGCATTGGTACCGGTGCATGACTCTTTTTTTCGGCACACTGACTGTTTTTTTTTCAAATATATATATATATATATATATATATATATATTGAAATACATGTCTCATTTAATTAAAAAAAATGCTCATCTTCAGGTGGAATGCCCACTGACAGGCTTTCCGGGTCAGTCTTGACCACTGGTACGCGCCCACTGAGGAGGACATATATTTTATTGTTGGCCTATCTAGGAGAGGGTAGGATTTTCCCTAGTTCCCAGATGTCCCCATCGGCTATGCAACAGGGAGTTAGTTTGCGTACTCTGAGAGATACATTAGGGAGGATATATTTTCTCCTGCGGATTTTAAGGTGCCTGGTGGTCAGTTACGTATTGCTTCATTTGGTGCAGAGGAGGTGAGGTGCCTCTCAATACTGTTTACGACCATTGCACACTATACCGGCGACGGGAAACACATTAGTTTCCCACTTTTATTTTATGTTGATTCTTTATTCCAGGCGCCATGACCTGTGAGATGGTCTGTGATTTTTTATGGCAGTTTTGTATAGCATTAGATAGATGTTGTTCTCAGGCATGTAGGAGGTTGACCTTCCCTTTTGCTTCAGAGTTAGTTTGTTTATTTGATGAGAGGTTTCTAGAGACGAGGCCTACTTTTGTTCGGCAGCCTCGTAGGCCGATCCTGCATGTACGGATGTAGATGTGGGGCCAGATGATGCCCAAGAGGGGCTAGTCTGACTTTCCTATCGGGATATATCCTAATGCATTATAGTTGCTATATAGTGTTGATGATCACTCCTTAGTTCTGGTGCCATGTTTGTATGCCGGTTTGGATTGGCGAGGGTGTAACAACATCCTCTTCACACAGGATGAGCCGCCAGATGCGAGAGGTAATATTAGTGTTTTCTTTAAATTAATATAGTTTCATTTTATAGTCTTAATTAATTAATTAGAATTATCAAATTTATTCTAACACGTTATTTAACTTGTTTTATTAAATTTTTTAATGAAAATGTCTCATTAATATTGTTTTGTACTATATATTTTCTAGATATTGGGACATTTGTTGGGGATGAGATTCCACCCCCTCTAAATGATCCAGGTGTAGATGTTGATGATGAGGCGATGGAAGAGGTGAAGGATCGAGGTGACAGACCTAATCCGACTGATTGGGTGCAGATACTCGTTGGAATGAGGCATAGGCCAAACACCATATTTAGGATTGAGTTGGCCGAACAACTCTGTCAATTACTAGTTGATGAGGGAGTTCACCCAGTTAAGATCAGAGAGATTCATGCTGATTGTAGGCTCACATGACTTTGGAGTGGCTTGACCTGTGATATGTTGACCTTCATGCATCATATCGTTGGAGATTCCAGAGCACTGGCACGGGCTAGGAGGAGTAGGCATCATGGAGATGCATGACAGAGCAGTGCCTCATTTGATGATCATGATCATGAGGGCGGTGATCATCATTCAAGTACTCCACCTCCTCCTCCTTCACCTCATGGCGGAGATCATGAAATCTAGTCCTGATCATCAGGCATCATATGAGCAGTCTGCACCATCTCAGTAGACACCTAGTCCTGAGCAGGCACCTGAGCCTGAGCAGGCAAGTCCATCTGAGGAGGCAGATTCATCATCACATGCTGCACCATCCATGTCTGAGCAGGCTGCTCCATCGACGAGTCATCAGCAAGAAATTCTTGAGCAGACTGCACCATCAACTTATCAACAAGCACCTCTAGAGTAGACACACTGTCTATCTGAGCATGAGGCTACACCATCGACTGAGCAGGCCTCGACTAGTACTAGTATTGATGTACCACCAGATATTTGACATTTATATGTAGTTTATATATTACGGTTGTATTTTTTCACATTATATAGTTTTTTTTTTTTCTAAGTTGTACTAATTCTATTAAGTAATCATAATGTTACAAAACTGCCTCGGTTCAGCTGTGGGAGCCTAAAACCGGGCTTGATGTCCATGCTCTATCAATATGACGACTGCCCAAAGTGGGAAACTAGTTCTTTTGAAAGCAGTTGCACCGCCCTTGAAAAGGGAAACCGGTGAGAAGTCCATTATGTTCAGCATAAGAAAAATACAAAAATACATCCCTGGCATGCATCTTCTGCTGCTGTAGGCAACAAAAACAAAAAAAACAAAAAAACCAGTATTTCTAGCTAAGTAGTCATGAATAGAAACCATACTGAGCCAATTCATAGTAGAATTAATGCGTGTGGGCCGGAGACGGCGGCTCCTCCTCAATGCGACATCCGTAATTCTCCTCTGAATCATCGGCAGCATTTCTCTGAGCTCCATCTTTATCTGAGAGATTTGCGTCCACCTGCATAGAGAGATGACCCAGGGTGGGCGTGGCAGTAACAAGGGTATCGCTCAGACCAGCAGGAGGCGTTGCAGCAGGGTTGGAGTGGGGTTCAAGAGGAGAGGGGGGAGGGTCATGCGACGGGGGAGAATGAAGAGTTGACTCTTCTCACAGGGTAATAGTAATGAATGCAGTGATGGTGGGGCGATTGAAGGCATAGTTAAATCTGAGCTCTGCTCTCTGCGAGGTTTGCCTCAGAAAATGGCTTCCAGAGGGAAGGGGGACAGAGGGAGCAGGGTCCGGAGGCGCGCCAAGATCAGGAGAGGAGGGATGATGGTCGTGGGCAAGGCCAGGAGGGTTATCGTGGTTCCATTGACGGAAGGAGTCCTGAGAATTCCGTCTGGAGTCCTGAGCTTCATTGAAACTGGAAGATGGATGTTCGCTTGCAGACCCGCCACGAGTTGCCCCTCGGTGGCACCTCATGCGTTTCCTGAGCCTTGGCATGGCAGTCGCAGTGGCTTGAATAGGCCAAAGCCAAGGGGAAGAAGCTTGGATAGGAGCAAGACCATGGAGAGAGCCCGGAGGGATCTGCAAATTGAGATTGGGATGACAGAGGGCGCTATGATAAAAATGATACCCAGGAACAGTTTCTATATAGCTGAGCAGCGAGCAGCGTCGGCCAGTGTGAGTGCGAGCACTGGGCACTGCAGAAGCCGCAGGACAAGCACTGCAAATAGGATTCAAACTATAATCAGAGCCAGAATGATCTGGAGAACCCGAGACTGAATCCATAATGAGTCGACTGAGCAGACCAAGGATGAAGAAGAGCCGGCATTGGAGAGTTAATGGGCTGCGCACTTGCGAATTGAAGTTGGATTTAATGGCACCGCTGGGAGCCATATGGCCACCCCATGCAAAATGCCTTGGGAGTTGGCCAGGGACAGATGTCCCATCAAATCTTTTAATCATCCGCATCTGGAAACGAGCCATCATTCTGCACCAGCTTGATGCAGTTCTGGAGAAGATCTCGATCATGGATGATCTGAAGAGTGCCATGATTGAGAGTGTCCATGCTTTCAACTCCTAAATTAGCTAGGAGATCCGCAACCTTGTTGCCGTCTCTTTTGGTGTGGGCAAAGGAGATAGCTTGGTTGTTATCCAACCAGCTGCTTATTTTTTCAATTCGGGATGCCATCCTCCAGCTAGTGGCAACTTTTGCATACCTGGTGCCATGAAGCATTTGATTGGCTATATTGACGAGAATCTGGGAGTCCCCTTCCACAATGATAGGAGAGAGATTGTAGAGATGAGTTAAGTTCAACCCTTGCCAAATCCCTTCCAGTTCTGCAGAATTGTTGGTGTCCCAGCCTATAGAGCCATAGTAGATAGCAAGGACATCTCCTTGGGAATTCCTGAATATTCCACCAAAGCCAGCTGGACCTGGATTGCCTTTAGAGGCTCCATCAAAGTTCAATTTGAAGATACCTGGAGGAGGGGGTGTCCAATGAAGTTGGGAATCCGGAGACGTCTGTCGGTTGGTGTTTGGAGTGATCAAGACTTTCAGCTGCCAGTTTTGCCATATTACAGCTTCCTTCGGTTGTTTGGGAAGATCCTCCTCTTGCCAAGCATGCAGACTTAGAGACTCTTGGAGATTATTGCTGAAGTTGGTCCAGATGATGTCCAATGGAGTGGATTGGTTTTTGAAGATTCTCTTGTTTCTTTCTTTCCATAGGGACCAAAAGAGGAGACCTGGAATGATTTTCCAAAGAGTGTTAAGAATGGGGCTGCTATATGGACGTTTGGGCCAGAGGCGCATAATATTGGTCAGGTCCCCTTGCGGTTTGCTTCTTTGACTCCTAAAGCATATCTTTTCCCATAGCTTGCTAGCTAAAGTGCAGGACATCATGAGGTGTTGGATCGTTTCGATATTTTGCTCACAGTTTGGACATTGTGAGGGGCCACAGAATCCTCGTTTGAGCAGGTTGTCCCAGGTGAGTATTATTTTGTGGCTAATAAGCCAAAGAAAAGTAGAGACTTTAGGCCAAGTACCAGGAACCCAAACAAATTGCCAGAGCCGATCTTGCGGAAGAGGGACGGGATGCATAAGAGAAAAGGCCTCTTTCATAGTGAACATACCTCTGGTCGAGTATCCCCATCTAAGAGTGTCAGGTTCCTCCGAACATCTGATCTTCCGGCATTGGAGTTCCTCCTGGAGAGCTTCCCAAGTGTTGTTTTGAGTGAAAGGAATAATGTGAGTCGGATGCTTCCATTGTCTGAAGTCATTGCTGTTTGTGGGAAGCCAGCATTGGTTGACTTTGATTTCCTCTGGGCTATTGATTCTTCCATCATTGGGGAGGGAGAGAGTATCAATTAGCTTTGGGCTTTGCTGCCATGAGTCTGCCGAGAATCTGGCTGTGTGCCCATTTATTATTTCCCAAAAGCTGTGCTGTTGTATGAGAGAGAAATGTTGTTTGGCTGCATTCCATATGAGGGAGCCCACTATTCCAGGAGAGATTTGGATCAAATCTTTAGGAGGTCTATTGTTGGTGTACTTGGCTGTCCATAGTTTAGCCCAGGGCGTATGAGGATTCGAGAGCCAATTCCACCACAGACGGGCTCCCATGACTTCGTTGCTGTGTAGAGGATTCCTGAGCCCGAGCCCTCCTGGGTCCTTAGGGGAGCAGACCGTGTTCCAATTGACCAGAGCCCATTTCCGTTTTTGGTTTGAGGACCCCCAGAGGAATCTTCATTGCAAATTCTTGATCTGATTAAGAACCCACTTGGAGCGGCAAGAACAGAGAAGAGATAAAGGGGCATAGATTGCAAAATAGCTTTGATGAGGACAAGTCTGCTAGCTAAGTTGAGAGCTCTGTATGTCTAGGAGGAGAGTCGAGCTTCCAATTTTTCCAAGAGATGATTCCAAGCAGAGTGTTTGATTGCTGTGTCAATAAGAGGCGCGCCTAAATACTTGGCGAGGAGGTGAGCAAGAGAGAAGCCAAGGATACGGGCTATGATGGCTTGGATCATCGGAGGAGTGTTGAAAAAGAAGAGCTGGGATTTTGAAACATTGACGGTCATACCCGAGGCAACCGAGAAAAGGTTCAGAATGCCTTTGAAGGACCAGGCCTCTTGGACAGAGGGGAAGCCAAAGAGCATGTTATCGTCAACAAATTGTTGATGGGTGGTAGTTGGAGAGCCATGAAGGGAAATACCACGCAGTTTCCTAGAGAGGACAACACGATGAATAAGTTTGTTGAGACCTTTAGACATGAGAACAAAAGTGAAGGGGGAGAGAGGGTCACCCTGTCTAATACCTATGGATGGCACAAAAGGAGCTGAGGGGATTCCATTGACAAGGATGGAATGAAGGGGCATTGAGATGAGGCTCATTATCCATCTTATCCACATCTGATCAAATCCGAAAGCTTTGAGTATGTTCTGAATATAACGCCAACATATTTTATCAAAAGCTTTAGATAGATCAATTTTAAGGAGCATACCTGGCTTATTGGTGCTTTTGAGAGAATGAATAACTTCATGAGTCAGGATGATGCTGTCCATAATTTTACGGCCTTCTACATAGCCCGTTTTCTCTGGCAAAATGAGGAGCGGTAGAAGAGGCTTTAATCTATTAGCTATGACTTTGGAAATGACCTTATAGATCACATTGCATAGAGCAATTGGTCTGTACTTTTCAGGAGTGCTTGGGTGCTCTTCTTTTGGCACCAGAGCTATGAAGGTGGCATTCAGAGAGGGGAGAAGCCAGTGAGATGCTTTAGATTCCTCAACCAGTTGCCAAACTTCTATTTTGATGAGCTCCCAGAAACAATGGAAGAAGTTTGAGGTAAAACCATCAGGGCCTGGCGCCTTTCCATCCTTAGATTGGGTCATCGTTGTTTCAAATTCTTGGAGGGAGACAGGGCAGAGAAGCATCCTATTGTGCTCTGCAGTGACAAGTTTGGGAATCAACTGTGAGATTTTGTCGATGGCTGCTGCCTTTCTATGGCGCGGTCTTCTTGCTGTATGCTTTTAAAGTAATCGAGGAGAACTTGCTCGATCTCCTTGTGTTGCTCCACTTGTTCTCCTTGCTGATTGGTGATGTGAGGAATCCGATTTTGTATTCTTCTTTGAACTGTTGACCTTTGGAAAAATTTCGTGTTCCTTTCCCCTTCCTTTAACCAGCTGATTCTAGATTTTTGCCTCCACAATATTTCTTCTTGCTTGTGCCTTTCTTCTAACTGCTTCTGTAGTTCCTGTTCTTGGAAGGCTAGATCATCTGTTCTTCCCTCAACTACGATTTTTTTTTGGGTTTCTTCCATTTTGCTCTCGAGGATCTTTATCTCCTGAAATATCTTCCCAAAGACAGAGGAGTTCCAATTCTTGATGATCGCTTTGAGGTATTTAAGCTTTTGCTGAAATTGATGCATCTTCGAGACTGCAGGAGGATTGAAGCTGTGCCAAGCAGTGGTGAACATGTCTTTAAAATAGGGGTGAAAGAGCCAAAAAGATTCAAATTTGAAGGGCTTTTTGAACTGAGGACCGATATTATGCCAATTAAGTGAGATGGGCCAGTGATCCGAGCCTGCCAGTGGGATTATTGAAGCTAAAAGATCTCCTCCCAAATAGATGGCATTGTCTGATATGAGAAATCGATCCAGCTTTGAGGCGATCTGCTGAGTCCCTGTTCTTTTGTTATTCCAAGTGTAGGTGCCATTTGAGAAGGGGATGTCAATAAGCCAACTGTTGCTTATGAAGTCTTTGAAATGAGAACTTTCAGGATCTAATATAGGTCTCCCACCTGTTTTCTCCTCCATCTTGGTAATCATATTGAAGTCCCCTGCTACAATCCAAAGGGGATATGTTCTGTGAGAATTTAGGATCTCCATGGTATTCAGGAGCGCTATTTTCCTGGCTTGGTCCTGCGGAAAATAGACGTTTGAAAGGTGCCCATGGATGTTAGATCCAATGGGATGAAAAGTAGCCTGAATAAGATAATGTGCCGCATGAAAGTTTGATAAGGCTATGGACTGAGTGTCCCAAGATATTGCAAGATATCCTGAAGAACCGGAGGCATCCACTGCTACTGAGCTACAGCTAGGCCAAGCTTTAGACAAGATTGAGCCTAGTGTTTCACTATTGCATTTAGTCTCTTGAAGAAAGAGAATATTTGGTATTTCTTTCTGAATCATATTCTTTATCATTTTGTGCTTCCCTGGACTATTGAGCCCTCTAATATTCCATGAGATCAGCTTCATGGGGAACTTTTTATCAGCAGTTTGAAGAACTGTGTTAGCTTGGGGTATCGACCTGAGTTCACCAACATTTCCCCTATGGTGATGGTGCGCTGCTAGTCTGGTTTTCGACCCCTTTTTCTTGACTCTTTTGTGACTTTTAGGCTATCCCAGTGGCTGCCCAGCTGAATGCCTAGCTTCTTTTACTGTTGGGCTTTGGATAAGACCTTTTCCAATTTGTCAATTTGATGAGGATTTATTTTGTCAAAGTCCTTTCTTCTGCAAGCATCTTCTAGTCCGAGTATATCAAGTTCCCCAAGGTCTAATCCTTCCGAGTCCTCTTCCATGAAATTTATCTGACTGTTGCCAGGATTTTCTTCGTTAGAAGCTGTGGGCTTGGTTTTTGGATCGTCAATGTCCATGGTCACAGGGTGCCAGGTCAAAAGCTTGGTTTCAGAGGACCGAACGGATGAGGAGTTAAAGTTTTAAGGCTTCTCATTCTGAGATTACAAGGGATTAGGGTGTGCAGTAGGTTTTGAAGGATCATAGGGTTTTAGGGGGGGATCAGAAGGGATATGGGCAGAATCAGAGGTTGGATCCGAGTTGGAGAGAACAGAAAAACTATTTCTGGTAGAAGGAGCATTGGAGGAGGGACTAGGTTTCTTACCCGCTGCTGTGGATTTCTTGCTATGTTTCCTGCGCGAGGGAACCTTAGTAAATCCATCTGCTTCAGGATTGGCTTCAGCATATTTATTCTGAGCTTGAGCATTTAGGGGGCATTCTCTGAACAAGTGCCCATGGGCGTGACACCTGCGACATCTGAAAGGAACATGCTCATAATCTAAAGGTTGAATCCATTCGAAATCATCATGATATATACTTACTGCATCAGGTAGGGCTTTGTCCAAGTGCATGTAGACACAGATCCGAGCATATGATGTGTATCTGCGGATCTTTGTCTCTTCTGCAATCTTGATAAACTCTCCTAGTCCCTTTCCGATTTCTTGTAGTGAGTCTTCATCCCAGTATTCGAGCGGTAATGAGTACAGGCGTATCCAAACTGGTGCCCAGTTGAAATTTTCTTTGTCTGGGTTGAATCTTTCCACCCAGTTTCGGAGATATAACCCAGATGAGTTGAAAAAGTATGGCCCTTCATCCATAACCCTGTTTCGGTCTTCAATGCAGATGAATATCGCCGTAAAGAAGCCTTTCGGTCCAAGCTGGAGCGTGACGTGTCCTTTGGGCTTCCATTTGGAAGCAATCCATCCTTGTAGGGATTTTTCAGTTGGCCAGAAGCCGATAAATTTTCCAATGAGGGCATGGTCCCTCATGTATTGGATTCGAGAGTTTATACGATGGTTGGGTAGGTCGATCTTGGGTCTTTCTGGCGCGATAGGCTTGCAGCTGGAGGACGAGGGAGCAGCTGCATCCTGCTGGGTCTGCGTAGTTGACGTCTGAGGTGCTGTCGTTTCCTGCTTTTTGTCGGTAGTATCATTGCTCTGAACAGAGCTGACGCGGGTTCCTACATTGTTTGCAGGGGGGGTTGACCTCCCCCCCCCCGAGGTTGTAGCCATCGCTGTTTGCCAATCCCTATAGGTGGGATGAGAGTAGGCTGCCGCGGCCGTTCAAACCTGCAAGAGCTCTAGGGTTTCTGCAGCGCGTGGGCTCATCTTGTTTTTCACATTATACAGTTATATATATATGGTCCATGTATTTTATGTTCATGTCGATGTACTTAATTTACATGTTGGTGTTCATCATGATATGTATATTGTTAGGTCAGGTTAGATATGTTAATTTAATGTACTTGCAGATAGATGTATATGTGATAGCAGTTATTTGACATGAGATGTATATTTGATGTTTGTGTTGTGATGATGTTATACAATGCTTGCCTTTTGTTAGATGACCATGATCACGATTATTAGATGATGTTAGCGAATTTGAATGTGTATTTTAGTCGATTATGATGTTTATACAATGGTTATCATGATCATGATGTTTATCTTTAATATTAAATCATGATATTTATTAAATATTATGTCGTGATTGTAACTGAAATTTTAATTTTAATTGCATGTAAAATTGTGAAATTGTATTTGTAATTTTAATTTTAATTGTAATTTTAATTTTAATTGTAATTGTAATTTTAATTTTAATTGTAATTGTAATTGTAATTTTAATTTGTAATAGTAATTTTAATTTTAATTTTAATTTTAATTTGTAATTGTAATTGTAGTTTTAATTCTAATTGTATGTGAAATTGTAAAATTGTAATTGGAATTCTACTTCTAATTCTAATTGTAATTTTAATTCTAATTGTATGTAAAATTGTAATTGTAAGTGTAATTGTAATTGTATGTAAAATTGTAATTGTAATTGTATGTAAAATATTTGTAAAATTGTAATTGTATTGTAAAATTGTAAAATTGTAATTGTAATTGTAATTGTAATTGTATGTATTGTCATCATTCAATTTTATTAAAAATTTTAAACTTGTAAAATTGTAAATTAATTGTCAATTTTGAACCATAATCACTACCGTAAATAAAATGTATACCATAGATATTATTGAATTACCATAATTATAAATTTGTATGAATAAAAATAATTGTAAATTAATAAATCTAGATCAATAATATGAATTTTTGTAACATAATAAAGTTTAGAAAATAATGAAAATAAATTCATGTTTAGAATTATCATTATTTTATTATGATCTTACATACCAAAAATAATAGTATACATTTTGAAGATATCATTCACACACATTTAAAGCAATCAAGTAGTTGTATTATTTTAGGAATTGACATTATAAAAAAAAAATCTTTATATAATACGCCATTGTTTTCTATATCAACATAATTGCAAATTATCAAGTGAAATGATTTTAAAATTAACACAATGCAAATCAATTAATTCAAAATGAATATTATAATATTTCGAAAAAAGAGAGTCTTAGTTATAAGGTATTTAAGTCCTCTTCTTTATAAAAACCCATCTTAAAAAATATAAATGATGAAATAACACATGTACCATATCACTCTCGGTTCTCATGATCACCCTCCTTATCTTCCATATCGCTTGGCATGATAACGCTATTGTTCTCAAAATATGGTTTGATCTAGGGTCATGTCTCAATACGAACCACCAATCCCTATCTAACACATCTGGGTTTAAAAAACACTTTGTTGCAATGTTTGGGGAAAACATAGGGCTCCTTAGCTTCATCCCACATCTTTCCAGAGTTGATACATATCAACCTACTATCATGATCTTCCTTTACATTATTCCGATCAAAGGTGTCCCACCACTTGCACCTAAAAATAACACTTTGGAAAGAGGAGAAATCCATTTCAACGATCTCTTGTATCTTTCTGACGTAGCCTAACGTCCCTCATACTAGGTTTTGATCATGGTGGCTAGCTCGACTAGATTGATCGAACTCGACTTCCACTCCACAGTCTTGTGTCATGTGTCCATCATCAACATTTTCAGTACAAAAATGGTGTCCATATTCCCACATAGATGGGAACAAATTTACCTATAAAAAGTTAAAAAATCATAGTGTCATGTGTCTTATAATAAACCAACTATTAAAATATGAAATATAGATGTAATTACATTTCAAAGGTGCAACATTAAGTTTAAAATTTACATAAATAGATTATTACTGAGTGGTTGCACTCAATCCATACGTTTAGCGCATCCTCTTCAACACGCAGGTAACGACTGGTTGCACCGTATTTCTCTCTTACTTGATCAACAACCCAACTGTTGGGGCATATTTTTGGCATACTTTATTTTAAATGATCGGGATAAGGCACACTTCTACCATTCAACCATATGATTTTTTTCCTATCACTATCCCATTTCATCCTCTTTTTTTCGTACAATGTGACCCATGGTTGTGTCACTTCAGAATTGTAAAGAACAAATTTATTGATTGCTTCAACTTTTGCATTCGCTGATGAAATAAAACTGACATATAGTACATATGAGATCAAAAATTACATTATATCAAAGTTCAACATGCATATTTACTTTTTGTAAATTTGAAAAATTATAAGTCGCTTACTCTTTATTGAGCGATTTTTTCTATATGTTTAAAGCAGCTCCCCTTCTCCTTTGTCTTCATCCCTTTCATAGTCCCAAATCACCGCACATGATCTATTGTCGATCTGCTTGATGTACTCACTGGCATAATAGAAAGATTCATACAATATGTACCCCTCTGCCATAGACCCCTCGGGTTTTTTCCTTTTCTAAAGAAAGCCTTTCAATTTCTTCATGTACCTCTCTATTGGGATTCACATAAATCCCAAATCACTTCTGTGTGAGGCATGGAATCCCTACAACATAGCTATTTCTTTGCAATGAAAGAGCCTTTGAACCCTTTGGATTATAGGCATGTGCCTCAATATATTAAAATGAGGACCACGTGATTTACCGTTCTTTTTTGATTTATCATATCGGTCATGCACACATTTCGGACATATCTCTCTGTCTGCATATTCTCCTCTAATAGAATAAAATCATTTGGACATGCATGATATGATATATACTCATCACCTAACATTTTCAACAATTTCTTTGCCTCTTCACAGCTACCAGGCAAGAAATTATCACTCGGAAGAACCTTATCTTTGAATAACCTATAGTTGGTAATGGAAAATATTAAATGTACATTAATGCTGATAAAAATATTAACGTTCATAAATTTGACCATTTGTAATGTTCATTGTGTGATTATATTTCTCAAAATATAAGGGAGGAATTGATGGTCAATTACCTCAAAATGTCTGAGAAACATGCATTTTACAAGCCAAACTTTTCTTTCAAGTTGTACAGTAACATCGTTGTGCCCAACTGGGTAGACTTCGACTGACTTCCAGGTCCAAAGAGAGGGGTGGTGGAAGAAAATTTAAGGCTTTCGAAAAAGGTATCAGCAACATGAGCATCATCCCCTAGCTGATCATCATTCTGGAATACATCTAACAACATTGTCTCCATGGCAGTTGTATCCCTTAAGTAATCCTCCATACCAAACTCTATTTGATTGCCTCCATTGCCAGCTTGTTGAGAGCTACTATTGTTGTAGTCATTCCTAATTGGTGAATCTGGACGTAGTGGGAATTGAATAGGTGCTTGTTTCAACCATTCTTCATATCGTTACTCTCTGAGTTTTTCTCTTACTTCGGCCTTCTCTCAATTTGACATTGTCGTGGGGTGCAACGGAAGATGGTAGGTAGGTTGCTCATCATCACTAGAATCCAAATAATTTCAAAAAATATATTTGAACACGATTAGTACAAAATCTATGATATCAATTAGTAAGCATGTCGAAAATGCATGATTAATTGGTTTGACGTTGAAATAATTGCATTAGTATACCAAAAAATTATTATTACCGTCATTGTCCTAGGATTGTGGCTATAAGATGCAATGTTACAATTGGCAGGGTGAAGCGGTTGTCCATTTTCATTTAGAAAATGCACCTTGCGGTATGCCACTCTCGATAAGAGCTTCCGATGTTTTAGAGTTGTTAGAATATTTTGTGCATCTGAACTCGATTCTGAATTTGCATGAACCTAAAAATTTGTATACATTAAATTTATTTAGCTGATTAACAGGGATAAAAAAATAAATTCAATTAGATAATGAAAATATAAATAAAATATGAAGTAAATATTACATCTCAAGATGGATAGGGAGAACTTTGCGATGGAATTTGAGAAATATTATGGAACGAGTTGGATTTTGAAGAATTATCCATTCAAAATAATTATGATATTTTCTCCCTGCATTTGAGAAAAATCAACAATAAATTTTGGTGTACATACCTAAAAGTAATTTTGGTGCCTTAAAAATGAACTTATTGTTATTGGTGCTAATCTACAGTTAACCGAGTTTTAGTTATTGCACACTGGTGATGTGTTATTAATTGACGTACTGGTTCGGTTAGATAACAAATGCACCAAATAGCTACAAATAAAAAAAGCGCAACTTTATTTTTTTAAAGTAAAAAAAAAAAAAGAGTTAAATTGAAAAATGGGCGGAAAATTATTTTCGGAAATCTAATTTTATAAAAAAATTCTTTAAATAGTAAAAACTATTCATTATTTCATTATATTTTCAAAAACATTCAGGGAGAGATTTTCACAAGAGATATACCTAGAGCAAGAGAGCACAAGAGCATTGTGGAGCAATGAAATACTTTCGAACAACAACACTATTTAGAGAATTAGAATTTCAAATATCTGGTGATTCAAACCCTGTAGTATAGTAAAAATGTTAAATTTTACTATAATACTTGTTTTTTTTACATTTTCTATTTGATTTAATACATGGTAAGTAAAAATTTTAAATTTTACTACGCATTTTCAGAGAAAAAAAAACAAAACAAAAAGATCCATTCTTACGCTAAACCCTTTATTCTTCTTGTTTCTACCCTTGCTTCTTCTTATTTATATGAATTCACAATTAGGGCTTTTCATTTTATATTTATAGGGTTTGTATTGCTATATATATAGTCATATGACATCTAACCTGCGGGATGACTTGCACAGTTAGATCCCAATACATGCCGGCCCTTGTATGATTTTTTAAAAACAACTTTTTTTAATTGGTGCACCCTATGTAAAATAGCGCACCATTCACATTGTTGACTCCCTATGATTTGCAAGATTGGAAAAAACAAATCTACAGAGAACCACATCAGACCACTTTGGAGTCCAAGGACCTAGCCTTCCTAGAGTTAGAGAGGGCTCTCTCTATGTTTATGATTATCTGATTTATCTCTATGCTTATGTTTTCTGATTTTAGGCTAGTTATGAAGTTCTGGGATTGTTTTGTTTTGTTTGATTGATTGTTTCATTTGAATAGATAGAAAGTGAGAGAAATTAATCCATTAGGCTATGGAGTCATAAAAGGTTTTAATATTACATCAACTCTGCAAGGGTTTTCATAGGGAAAGCTAACTATATCAAGTGGATCTTTTTAGGTTAGATGAAATATGAAATGACAGTAAGTTGTGAATTAATTAAAACTAAAGGGAAATTAAGAATCCTTTAACTATACTTCAACAAGAAAAGTCTTTAAGACAATTGCTTAAGAGGAACTAAAGAGTAGGACACCCCTGAATTCTTTAGCTAACACTCTACTAAGAAAACCTTTAAGGAAAAAATCCAGCAATCCTAAAGAGTAGGACACCCCTGAATTCTCTAGCTATTGCTTTCAAAAAAAGAAAAAATTCAAGATAACAGTTCAGTGAAACTAAAGAGCAGGACACCCCTGAATTATTTAATCAAACTTCAAAGGAGGCCTTTAAGATAACAATCCAGTAATACTAAAGAGTAGGACACCCCTGAATTCTTTAATCAGACATTACGGAAGAAAACATAAAGATAATGGAAACAAACAGAGTTAAGGTGCCCAAACAACATATCTTAATCTAAAATTTATGTTCTATTATCAGAGAAATGATGCACAATATGGTAAAAAAAAGGAGAAATAATGACAAAGAGGGATAACATCACCAATAACATAGCTCAAGAATCCTGTGAACGTGCTTGTATTATTGATGTCCAAAACAGTTACAATACTCCAGTACAATAGTCTCTGCAACTCAGAGTCTGATCAAATCTAGTCTAGCAATCAGCCAACTAACTGACCAACCAACCAACAACCAACAATAAAACTGAACAATACATGCAATATTTAACTGCAATTAAGGAGGTGATCCTAATCTAGGGTTTCAGGTTGTATTTATTATAGAGTAAATGTAATTTTGACTCTTGAGACCATGCAAGGCCCAAGGAAAAACATCTCTGACTAACTCACTGTAATAATAACTTTATAATTTACTATTGAGATAACTTTCATATATTTTTTACTATTTGGCTTTAACATTAACTTTTACAATAACTTCTGAGCTGCTTAAAAATATCTCTAACTGCTTTAATAACTGTAGCTGCTTTTATTTAAGTGAAATAAGGCTGTAGGTGCAAAAAGTGATTTGAAGAAGTAAATGATGAGTGTCTTTTTCATTTGGCTCTGTTTCTTCGTTGATTTGCTTCTGATTTGTCTTTAAACTTTTCAAAGTGTCATTATCTGTATTCTTTATCTGCTTTATTTCTTTTCCTTATCTTTCATTTCTCTGTTTACTTTCTTTAATCTGCTTTTATCTCTAATCTCTCTTTGACTACCTTGGGTTACTGTAATCTTTCTTTTAATTTTCTCTTATATGTTGTTTGTCTTTAACTTGGCCTTTTAAACATGTCTTTCATCTTTAACCTTTGATTAAAACTTTAATCCCTTTTATCTTTAACTGTTACAGTGAATCTTTGGACTGTCACCATTCTTTAACCATGTTTTTATCTTCTCCTGTACAATCACTGTGAAACTCTACATTCTTCCTTACTATGTCTTTTGAAAACAACTTGCTGCCTCTGCACGATCATTATTTATCATAACCCACTTTTGTGTTTTCGTTTTCTCGCTCTCCAAATCCTTTTAATGAAACAAGACATTTTGGATCGTCACCTAGAGGACATGTTTAAACATTTTCAGACTTAGAAATGCAACTTTGATCATTTCCCTTTATCAATTCACCTGCAAAACTAAAACGATTTGTTAATAACAACTTGCGCTGTGGACAGAGTCTGGATAATGGCCTCTCTTTGGTCTCTGTGTTTGGTTATGACTTATCAAGTCTCTGGAAGAGCTGTAGGGGTTAACACAGAGGATTTGGGGCTTATCGCAAAGGCACAGGGCTTCGGCATGTTTGAAAAGGGGTCATTGGTTTTGTTTTAGGCAGGGAGGTAGTAAGTGGCTTATCGCGTGGTGCATATGCGGTGGGGTGGTATTCTTTGCAGGGATGCGCTAAATGGTGGGAGCGATGTGTGGCGGAAAGGACGGGTGCGAATACCGCCCATTTGACATGTTCCCAAAGGTTTTATCCATCGTGCTTTTAGGTTTACGAAAAGGTGTGCAGGCCGTCGGATTTGTCAAAGCAGATCGGACGGTGGTCGGGTGACTTTGACCGCGGCTAGGTATAGAAGGTGGCGCCCGGGTCTCTGAATGCGATGGTGGGTTTAAATTTTTAGCGTAGGGTGTTAATAACGTAGGGCCCGGGGTAGGGATTTAAGTGGAGGCGCTTAATAAATGGTGGGGTTGAGGTCATATGAGAGCGGTCGTTTAGGTTAAGAAGGCAGGGGCTAAAACATAAATGGGTTGGGTAGAATAGACATGGTCTATTCTTAAAGAGTGGGACCCGAAACAATAATTTATTCAAAAAAAATGTAAAAATGGATTTTTACATTTTTTTAAAATGACCGGAGGGGAATGAGTGAGAGGGAGGGGTTTTTAGCAATGGGGGCAGGGTTTTATACAGGAAAAATGCTTTTAAGAAAGGGTAAGGCTAACTGAGGGGTTTTTCAGAGCATGAGAGTGTTGGAGAAGGTAAAATGAGATATAGTGAATAGGTTAAATGGAAAATAAAGAAGGAGATGAAAATAAATGATGGTCAGGAAATGTTATTTTTAGTAGAATGTATAAAATCCATAGTCATATAGTGATACTGTGAATACAGGAGACTAACAGTGGCTCTAACTAGGGAGGGTAGCTCCTTTAGGAGGTGTCAAGAACCTTAGATCTCTGGATTTCGTAGATCAGTAGCATGTTTGTATTTGGATGATTTTCCTATTGTGATTTCTGATATACTATAACTCTTTGTAGATGTGACCTTCAAAAATTTAAAACCATGCTTCTTGAAAATCAACTTTTCCTACCCTTCACCTATTCTAACATTTTTTCTTCATTTTTGGGTGCATTTAGACTTTCAAAACCCTTGACATCATTTTATTTTGAAATAAAAATTGTCTATTTCTATCCTTATAACTTCCAAAGGCTCAGATTAGATCGATGAGCTCTTTTATTCTCTACCTAATCTACTTATCTATCAATATTAAACAGTTTGATAGATTTTCATTCACTATCTATCAACATGAATGAATCAAGATTAAGTAGTTTGATCGTCATGAATTGTGGCATTTTGGACAAGCTACACACAATATTTATTTTGCAAAAAGTAAACTAGACTGAGGGTTTTGTTCTTGAATATTTCATTTATCACTTATCCCTCACTTTTATTATTTTTTCATGTTATTCTTGGGAACCAATGTCATTTTTTATCTACCTAATGATAAGCTAAGTTTAAATAGTTTGGCAAATCTTCATTTTCTAACTTATCAGCAAAAATTCAAAATTTGTATAATCATGATTAGGTTGTATGATTGCACAAGACTTACTTTTCAAAGTAGTGGCATTTGGACTTGCACACTTTTAGAAATATTCATTTTTTAGTATGGGGCCTATCTTTTTCTTTTATCTGCCCTCTTTTCTTCTTTTCTTTCTTTCTTTCTTGTATCATTTTTTCTGAGTTTTGTTTTGAGAAATTTTATGTACAATGAAGAAAATTCAAACTGAGTTTTTTGAAAGATGCTCAGAGTGTTGAACTTATTTTCACCTCTACCTATCCTAATATAAACTTTGGAGGCATATTTCTTACTAAGTGAACTCCCTTCTCCAATGCAGCCAGTTAAGTAAGTGACTACATGATTGATTTTCATTCAACCTTTTAGGTATGCTGAAAGAAAAGAAAGGCCACTTACATCTCACTTGCTTCTGAACAACAATGCTCAAGATATTCTTTAGGCTCTTCAACAAACCATTCCTGGCATAGCATATTCCTTCTTTAGATGTCTCCAAGAAAACAACAAAGGGATCTTGGAATAATACCTGGCCCTGAGGATTCAAACAATAAGCTTCATCTAGGACTGCTCTTTGTTCTACTTTATTGTGCTTGGGATTCTTTTGAGAAGGAACTTCTTCCTCCTCTTCATGATCATCTATATTGGCAACCTCATAATATACTGCTATGTTATCCTCTAGCAAACCTGATATGCTCTGATTGAGTGGGTTGAGTTCTGTCTGAAAGCCATCATTCTGATGAGTGGAAGCATTCTCTAGTGATAGGTATTCTTGAGAAGGTAGTACATCATCAGTATCAGTATGTTCTTTTGTTTCTCCATGAAGAAAATTTGTAGTACACAAGTCAGCAGCAGAACAAACAAAGATAATTTCTTTATATAAAAGTTTATAGGTTGGTTGCATGCCTAAAATCTGATTTATTTCTTCTTCAATTAAAGGAGGGGGAATTCTCTGTTTTCTTTGGATAGAAACATAGTTTCTCTTTTTCTCTTATGAATACTTATCATAAGGCTGGATGTCTTCTTGATCTTCACACAAAAGATCAGATGAATGATAGTTTGTTTTAGCCTTGGAGATTTCATCTACTACTTGATATTCAAAAGGACTCCAGGGCTGATTATCTGGATCTGAGAAAGCTTTTTTATCATCTATGATTTTCTCATCTGATTGGTTAGAGAGTTCTTTTCTCTTGTGATTTTCAATTAGGATGTGACCTAGCTTCCTTTAGCAATTTGAAATGAATCGAAGCATAAGGGTAGAGACTCAAAATGTGCCGACTCATCCTCTATTTTTGGTTTTGTGATTTCAACATGACTTCGGGGGAGGACTTCTGGGTCCGAAGCAGGGGCGATGTCATTCATCTCATCCTTGACTAATTCACTAGGGAAATCCTCCTTCTTCCTGCTAATCATATGCACTGTTTTTACAACTGTTTTTGTCAATATCTCTAGCTTTATCTTTGAAGATATAAATTACTCTTTATCTACTTTGTCCTTCTTTATTGCTCCTAGCTTTTCCTCCCTTTTCAGCATGCTTCCACATTAATTTCCATTGTTTGCATCTCCTCTAGGGTTGCAGGGTCCCTTTCTCCTAACTAGAATGCCATCTCTGGATCAAAGGCATCTGGATAGTGTAAGAGAGCCCATCTTGGGGGTGGCTTTATCTTAGCAGGTATTGAATGGTATATTTTATTGAACCTGGCTTAAAAGTGTTGTACTATTTCTCCTGGTTGTATTTTTAAATGGTCATACTCTTCTATGATGAGAAAAACATTTCCCATAACCACCCACTTATCTAGGAAAACTTGAGTGAATTGATGAAAATTGCTAATTCTTGGAGTGGAAGATTTTTAAGCCAAATTTTAACTTTTCCTTGCAATGATAAGGCAAAAATTCTGATATGCACCTCATATTCTCCCACCTCAAAAAAATCAAGTAGGTTCTCAAGTTTTTGAATGTTCTTTTCAGCGGTGATTTTTGAGTTTTCTGCATCAAATATAGGTAGATTATCGATACAATTTGCAGGGAGGTCATGGAGGATAGGAGGCAAAACCAGAGGCTCGTATCTGTCGGGAATTTTTACAAGTATAGGCAGCGTAAAAAGGAGACTTATAGCCATTTGATATTTTAGCAAGAGCATCAGAGGTAGCATGAGGCTCATGTTTTACTGGGTTTTCCACAAGTGCATCTGGGATGTGCACAGGTGTATAAGTATGTACAGAGTCTGCAATTTGGGGCTTAGATTTTTAAGGCTCATGAACTCTCTAATGATCAATGTAAACCTCACTAGTTTACTCTTGATCAGGCTTGAAGTAGGATATAACATAGTTATAGAGAAAAACCATAATTTCTTGAATCCATATTGGGCTTGAATACTCTATCTTTCTAGGATGACTGGTCATGTTTCAGGTTCTTCCTCTAGTGGATACTTTGTATAGAACTGATATGAATTTGGAGTCGCCAAGTGGATGATTTAAATTTTCTTGAGACTAGTTGTTGTCCACCATTAGCAACCGGATACCAGTATTGGCTAACGCTTGATTTTATCTAAATTTGAATGGGGTTTTTAAGTTCTTGAGGAAATATTAAGCTTTGTTAATTACTCAGGTTAATTCCCCAACGGAGTCGCCACTATGTTGGCTCCCCGTGATTTGCAAGATTGGAAAAAAAAAACTATAGAGAACCACATCAGACCACTTTGGAGTCCAAGGACCTAGCCTTCCTAGGCTCAAGGAGGGCTCTCTCTATGTTTATGATTATCTGATTTATCACTATGCTTATTTTTTCTGATTTTAGGCTAGTTACGAAGTTTTGGGATTGTTTTGTTTTGTTTGATTGATTGTTTTATTAATTGATTGATTGTTTCATTTGAAGAGATAGACAGTGAGAGGCATTAATCCATTGGGCTATGTAGTCATAAAAGGCTTTAATTGTACATTAAATCTACAAGGGTTTTCATAGGGCAAGCTAACTATATCAAGTGGATATTTTTAGGTTAGATGAAATATGAAATGAGAGTAAGTTGTGAATTCAGTAAAATTAAAGGGAAATTAAGAATCCTTTAACTATACCTCAACAAGAAAAGCCTTTAAGATAATTGTTTAAGAGAAACTAAAGAGCAAGACACCCCTTAATTCTCTAGCTATTGCTTTCAGACAAAGAAAACATTCAAGATAACAATTCAGTGAAACTAAAGAGCACGACACCCATGAATTATTTAATCAAACTTCAAATAATGCCTTTAAGATAAAAGTCCAGTAATACTAAAGAGCGGGACACCCATGAATTCTTTAATCACTTACTTTACTAAGAAAACCTCAAGGCAACAAGCTAGGTGGAACTAAAGAGCGGGACACCCCTAAATTATTTAATCAGACCTTGCAGAATAAAACATAAAGATAATGGAAACAAACAGAGTTAAGGTTCCCAAACAACATATATATTAATCTAAAATTTATGTTCTATTATCAGAGAAATTATGCACAATATGGTAAACAAAAGGAGAAACAATGAGAAAGAGGAATAACATCACCATTAACATAGCTCAAGAATCTTGTGAACGTGCTTGTATTACTGATGTCCAAAACAGTTACAATACTCCAGTGCAATAGTCTTTACAACTCAGAGTCTGATCAAATCCAGTCTAGCAATCAACCAACTAACCAACCAACCAATCAACCAACCAACCAACAATAAAAATGAAGAACACATGCAGTATTTAATTGCAATTGAGGAGGTGATCCTAATCTAGGGTTTGAGGTTCTAGTCATTACAGATTAAATGTAATTTTGAAACTTGAGACCATGCAAGGCCCAAGGCAAAACATCTCTGACTAATTCACCGCAATAATAACTTTCTAATTTACTATTGAGCTAGCTTTTAGATATTTTTGACTATTTGGCTTTAACATTAACTTTTACAATAACTGCTGAGCTGCTTAAAAATATCTCTGACTACTTTAATAATTGTAGCTACTTTTATTTAAGTGAAATAAGGTATTAGGTGGAAAAACTGATTTTAAGAAGTAAACGATGAGTGTCTTTGTCATTTGGCTTTGTTTCTTCATTGATTTGCTTCTGATTTTTCTTTAAACTTTTCAAAGTGTCATTATATGTATTCTTTATATGCTTTCTTTATTTTCCTTATCTTTTATTTCTCTGTTTACTTTCTTTAATCTTCTTTTATCTCTGATCTCTATTTGACCGCCTTGGGTTACTATAATCTCTCCTTTAACCTTCTCTTATCTGTGCTTTGTATTTAACTCAACCTTTTAAACATGTCTTTCATCTTTAACATTTCATTAAAACTTTAATCCCTTTAATCTTTAACTGTTATGGTGAATATTTGGACTGTCACCATTCTTTAACCGTGTTTTTATCTTCTCCTGTACAGTCACTATGAAAATATCCTTTCTTCCTTACTCTGTCTTTTGAAAACAACTTGCCGCATCTGGAGTAATTACAAGATCATTATTTATCATAACCCACTGATGTGTTTGCTTTTTCTCGTGCTCCAAATAATTTTAATGAAACAAGAAATTCTAGATCATCTCCCAGAAGACCTGTTTAAACATTTTTCGAACTTAGAAATGAAACTTTGATCATTTCCCTTTATCGATTCACCTGAAAAACTAAAAGAAATTTGTTAATAAAAACCCGCGCTGTGGATAAAGCCCAAATAATGGAAAATTTTTGGTCTCTGTGTTTGGTTATGGCTTATCGGGTCTTTGAAATAGATGTAGGGGTTAACACAGAGGATTTTGGGCTTATCGCAAAGGCACAGGGCTTCTGCATGTTTGAACGAGGGTCATTGGATTTGTTTTAGGTGGGGAGGTGATAAGCGGTTTATCATGTGGTGCATAGGCGATGGGGTGGTATTCTTCGCAGGGGTGCGATAAACGTGGGAGTGATGCATGGCGGAAAGGATGGGCGCAAATACCACCCATTTCGTATGGTCCCAAAGTTTTTATCCATCACACTTTTAGGTTTGCAAAAATATGTGCAGGTCGTCGGATTTGTCGAAGCAGATCGGATGGTGGTCAGGTGACTTTGACTGTGGGTAGGTTTAGAAGGTGGGCCCCGGGTCTTTGAATATGATGGAGGGTTTAAATTTTTAACGTGGGGTGTTAATAATGCGGGGCCTGGGGTAGGGATTTAAACAGAGACGCTTAATCAATGGTGGGGATGGGGTCGTATGAGAGTGGAGGTTTAGGTTAAGAAGGTGGGGGCTAAAACATAAAGTGGTCGGGTAGAATAGACAGGGTTTATTCTTAAAGAGTGGGATCCAAAACAATAATTTATTCAAAAACAATGTAAAAATGGATTTTTTCATTATTTTTAAATGACTGAAGGGGAATAAGTGAGAGGGGGGGATTTTTAGCAATGGGGGTAGGGTTTTAGGCAGGAAAAAGGCTTTTAAGAAAGGGATAAGTCTAAATGAAGGGTTTTTAAGTTAAAATGGGTTTTTTCAGAGCATGAGAGTGCTAGAGAAGGTAAAATGAGGTATAGTGAATAGGGTAAATGGAAAATAATGAAGGAAGTGAGATTTTTGAAAATAAATGATAGTAAAGGAATGTTATTTTCAGCAGACTATAGAAAATCCATATTCATCTAGTGATACTGTGAATACAGGATACTAACACACATACTGTTTGATAAAAACAAATTAAAAACATATATTTTTTTAATCGGTGCACCCTGTGTAAAATAGCGCACCTATGTGCTAATTTATCATAGCGGACCGCGCACGTACTGTTTGATAAAAACCATTTTTTATTAATTTATGTCTATGTTAATTGGTGCACCAGTTAACATATAACGCATCAGGTCTCCTTGTTGACAGAAAGCACCGTACAATGATTCTACTATTTTCTCGGTGTGTTTATAAGAACATGCCACACCTCCACCTCCATGACATATTATGCTACAAAAACTAACACTAGAGGATTTTTATTAATTTGTCTATGTTAATTGATGCACTGTTTAACATATAATGCACTGGGTCTCCTTGTTGAAAGAGAGAATTGTACGGTGTTTCTACTATTTTTGTGGTGCGTTTATAAGGACATGTCGCACCACCGTCGGTGCGTACTGCTTGAAAGGTGCACCGTTTTCTTGATTTTTTTTTTACCTGAATTTTTATTTATTTATTTATCAAATATATTAATGAATGGTATGGTACAGGATTCATAGTGATAAATAAATGGCCGAAAATAGATCAAGTAACAAAAATACTGATAACACATCGAGAAAAGCAAAAAAGGCATGTTCTTTCTAAATTCTTTACAAAAAATATTATTTCTAACTATATGTAAGTTTAACTAATATGTATTGTTTACTGTGTATCATGCAGAGACACAAAATGACAAAACTCGATAATATTATTTCTGATCTAAGACCAGAACAGCGTAAACGCTTGATGGAAAATTTTCATAAGGATCAATTAGGTGAATGAAAAAATATTATCAATCCAATATGAGTTTCTTTTTTTAATTTTCATTAATGATATACTTAAAAATATTAAATAACATGTTTCAAACAATCTATTAAGTCACATATGTTTAATGTTCTACACGAACCAACAACGAATAAAAGGAATGGCGTTCTAAGAAAAGAAAAAAAGTAGAACATGTAAATGAAAATGAATTGCTCCATAGCTCATCTGGAGTGGTGTTGGAGGTTAACGAATGGGGGAAACAAATTTACAAAAATTTGAGGGATCTAGTGGAATGAATGTATAGATGTTCTTTCCACTACAATATAAAAATCAATCCAATGATTCCAAGAACCAAATTTTATCTAAACTACAGGATGAGTTTCCAGAGAATTGGTCAATGAGACATGTCAAACTTTTAATAGCAAAAACGTACAGCAACAAAAAAGAAGGAATGAAAAAGTAATATTCCTTTAAATGTTTTTCTAGAATTATATGTATATATTACTAGAAAAAAAATCATTTATAAATATCTCTTTTGTTATTTTTACTTTTCATATATCAATATAAAAATTAAATACTTTATTGGCATGTTACATTTTCAAGAATGTTATGAAAATCTCAAAGGATGAACGCGCTGATATCAGAAATATGCCAGTAGGAATGTCCAAAAATGTGTACAAGGATATGGTCAAAGAAATGAACATAATTGCATTTCATGAGGAGCCATCTCAACAAAAAATTTCTTCAAATGTAATATGTAATCATTGAATTTTTTGATTAGGTATAATAAATAAACAATTTAGCATTAAATATTAATTTTCAAGTATTTTCTACTGAAAATAAAATAAAATGGAACCCATTCAACACATAAAACATGACGACAAGGAAGAAAAGGGTTGATATCTAAGTTTGTGAGTAATTCTTACTTCTTTATAACAACTTAAATAGATTTCATTTTTGTATATTTTAAGTTGTTTTACAACAATCATCATTGAATGTCTTCAAAAAGGTGCTAACATACAATGAAGAACCATAGGTTAAATATGGGTTGTCAGTATATGTTGGCATATCAGAAATTAATTGTGGAACTTGTAAGCATCTATAGATCTTGTTTTACTTAGCTCCATTTGTAATTAATAGAACAAAAAAGTCTTTTATATTAAATATATGATTTGTTATGGGGTATAAAACTTGTAGGAAACAAAGTATGGAACTGCGCCAACAAATGAATTGTTGAAAGATGACATGAAATTTAGTTTTGAAATAATGTGTATAGTTCATGAGTCAATTCTTTGTATGGTACATTTATTTTCGATTTACATTGATGTAAATTATTTTAAAGGTGCAATTTTCATTATTCTCACCAATGCATATACACTCATTACAATTTATTTTTATGTTTGTAAATGGAATTTGAAGAAGAAGATAACAATCAACACCATGAACAAAACATTCCTTAAAATAACTTAAGTCATGGAATTATCTCTAGCAGTGACAACAGTTCTAGCGAAGAATGATGATCAATATATTTGGATATCAAAGAAAGGCATTGTATTTTTTGAAATATTTGTATCTCAAATCATAAATCTTGTTTAATGTAATGGACATAGTGTCCCAATTGAAAGACAGAGGGATGCCAATAACTACTCCATTTTGTATTTAAAAGAGTGTCTTATTCATATATATATATATATATATATATATATATAATAAAACACGTTTTAATTTATTCTATTTCATTCTCCATTGTCGTTATGAAATGTTACACCATTGATTAAATATATGGATGATTAAATATTATAATGAAGAGATGTGAAATTTGATGATATGAAATAACAAATTAATCCAAAAATCACATTCAAATTCACTAATAAAAATTTAATCGATATGAATATTGTTATAAGATATATGTTGACTTTTGATGAATAATGAATTTTAAAAAATCAGAATAATTGCACTGTCACAGGTCAATGTTTCCAAAAAATACAAAATGAACATCGGTGCGTGTTAGTTATTGTGCACTAGTGTGTTTGTATGCTAATGTGCACTGGTGTGTTTCTATGACCTATGGGCACCGCACAAATAGCAATACCAATTAGAATTTTTGGTGCTTTTGTGTGATATTGTGCACTGGTGCATTTGTGTGATATTGTGCACTAGGTGTTTCTACGACCTATGGGCACCACACAAATACTAATACCAATTAGAACGCCTGGTGCACTTTAACAACAACTACCACCCGGGCGGTATGATATGTGTTGCATGCACCGGTATGGTTTTCCTTTAACACATCGGTGTGTTTTTATAACTTAACGACTTGGTGTGTTGTATCACCTACAGTTCCCGGTGAGGTTTAAACCTTAACGGCCCGGTGTATGTACCTTCCACCGACTCGGTGTGACTGTCTGGCTGACACGCACCGGGTCGTTGTTAAACGCCTAGTGGCATTTGAATTTTTTTTTTCGTCCAGGTGCTTGGTAGGTTTACAATACCGGTTCATTCACGGTACAACGCACTAGTGCATTGACACATGATTAGCACACCGATGAGAAAAAAATACGTAACAACCTTCGGTTGCCCATTTTTTTTTAGTTGTGTTGAAATTCCGTTAGAATCTCCGCCAAAACCTCCGTTACCAAAAATGAATGTTGTAGTAAATGTTTTTTTGACAATTTTTTCCAATTTTATAACACTAAACACCTGCTTTATAACCTCCGCTAGAGGGTCTTTTCCTTGAAGTGAAATCTACATGATCAGATCTTACAGGAAGGTCAACATGATGACAAGTATAGAGAGCTTAGGCACAGGTTACAGTAGGGTACAGGTGAATGGGATGTGGACTATCATCTTACAGTGGATGGATTGGTAAGATTTAGGGATAGGATCTATGTACCAGATAATAGTGAGCTCAAGAAGATTACCTTGAGGGAATTTCATGTTAAACCATATTCAAGTCACCTAGGATATCAGAAGAAATTGACAACGATTAAGAAGATTTATGACTGGAATAATTTAAGGAAAGAAGCGGTAGAATTTATGGCTAGGTGCTAAGATTGTTAACATGTAAAATCAGAGTGTCAGCACCCAAGTTGATTACTACAACCAATTTCAAATCCAGAGTGGAAATGGGAGGTCATTTCCATGGATTTCATCACATGTTTGCTGAGGAAATCTAGACAACATGGTTTGATTATGGTTATGGTTGACAGGTTGAAATAGGTAACACACTTCATTCCAATGAAGTCTGCATATGCAACTAACGATGTAGCATAGGTTTTCATCAGGGGTGTGGTGAGATTGCATGGTGTACCGAAGAAGATTGTATCAGAAAAGGATTCCAAGTTCACTTTGAGATTCTAGAAAGAGTTATTTTCATGTTTGGGTACAAATTTTTGATGAGTTCCACCAATAGGTATATCTTGAAGATAATTATGCCATCCTCTAGCCATAAAGCTATCCATTTCTCACATTACTTCACATTTTTTATTATAATATGCTTAGTAATAAGAGTAAAAGGTGTTTATCATAGTATGTGGCCTAATGTGGTTTAATTACAGGAAAAATAAGCATTTTTTAGGCATTTACTATGAAGGGGGCTTAATGGACACAACCAAGAGAGAATCTAGGGGGTTTCTCCACCTCCTTAACTCCCTAACTTGGCTTAGGATCAAAACATCCTCTCTCACTAGTTTGAATTCATTAACAACCGAGTAACTCCTAGTACAAGTGAAGCTAAAGAGGGACTAGATACACCATTTCCAAGATTAAGGAGGGAATCACTCCTATTTTCAAGGGAGCTTCTATCAGCTACCCTTTTGTATAAATAAACATGATGAAGAGCTCATTAGGAGTCAAATTTTTTATTCTTCTAGGAGTAGTTATTTATCTCATACCTTGACATTTTCATTTTTAAATTTCATGTGATGTATGAGACTATTACTTTCTGATAACGAGAATTTGGTTATTAAGCTGCATATGAGTTAGTTTCAGACGGATGAGACACTTGCATTTGGGAAAAACAAAGAGGCTTTTGTCCCTCTTTTGTACTTTTGGTTTGTTCTTAGTTCCAAGAATTTCATACTTTCTTTCATTACAATATAGGTTAAGCTATAAAAACCTGTGATTAAACACTTCTACATCACCTCTGTTGTGGGAGAATGGTTGGAAGGATTCATAATATTAGTCCAAAAAAACTGTGTTTATGATTTCTTGGAGATATATATATATATATATATATGTTATTTTTACTTATTCGTGTTTAGTTTATGTAACTTAGGAGTTAGTTCAATGATAAGAGTTGTGTTATGGCATAAAATAGATGTTATTCAAATTCAACACATATTTTCCATCATAGTTTATATCATTGTGTTAATGATAAATGGATGTTTCTATATGGTTGGTTGCAGGGCTATGTTGATCTGCATGGGAGGGCACCTATTTCACCTCCATTTTGTAATTATCCATCTTCTCTTTCCATCCATCAATTCTTCTCCCAAAACTTGTTTCCACAGTCACTCTTCCTAGGAAATTTAGGACATCGTGGGCATTCATCATGGTGCAAGACATACCTCTGATAGGTACTTGGCTTGGCTAGGAGGCTTCTCCAACCTTCCCTCACTCTCTCCAACCTTCATCCACCTCTTTATTCCCTCAAGAAATAATCTCCACCCTAAAAAATCTCTCAGAACCCCTCCTGTAGCATTACAGGTCCTCCTCTAGCAACACCTCTAGAAAGAATGTAGCACCACTTTCCTTCACCTGCTTTGCTCCTCACTTCAACCTTAGCTTATTTAAGATGAATAATTACCCCAAGTTTTTATTTTATGATCAAGAGAAGCTCCTAGACCACACCAACCATTCCTTTTCCTCACTACAAAACATAGTAGAATTAGTTTTTTCAATCGCAGGCATGATACAAGTTATATTTCTAATTTTCAAGAAAGTGTGAAATATATAGTTGATACATCCAATTATGTTACTTATTTGATGAATTATGAAAGATAGTATAGATTTCTTTATGCAAGTAGATTAGCCCTTTTCCTTTCATGAAATGTTAATTAGCATCTACAATTTGAACAAATGGCATTTTCACTTTCATAGTTAGAGTCAGTTTTCAATTGCGCTTTCATCATAAAGCTTTCACTGTAGTTGTAGAAAATATACCAACGAGATTCAAAATTGTCTTTTAATGTACTAAAACAAAATACTGAATTCTTCCTACAATTTGCGGAAACAAAATACAATCGCACAATCACATATAAGCAAGAGAAACAAATAATCAACCGCACAACACAAGATATATCTGGGGAAATAAACTACTCAAAAACCCTCTATCTCTATATTTCATATGGTTAAGATCATGAAAAAATACAATGATATTCCTTACACTGAGAAACCTATGCACTTTGCTGGTTGTCTCACTCTGATCCTACGTGAATCTGGCATGTGATCTAAGAAATATATGTCAAGTATTTAACCTTTTTTCTTACCTCTACCTTGCCTGCCTTGCTTATGCATTCTTGGGCTAATTAAGCCCCTATTGATTATGAAATTCCAAATTAATGATTGTGCAATCCTTCAGGGCCTTTCTGATGACCTCATGCATGACTTGTACAATTTTCTAATAGTACAACTAATAGATATCTTCCTTTTAACCTCAGTCTCAACTGGGCCTTCCTTAGAACTGACATGAAACAACTATTTATAGTGAATTATCAAATAACTGATTTATCACTACATGTGAATTAAATGAGATTTAATTCGATTGACCTCTCACTAGCTCATCACTCAGTTAGAACTAGTTAAACTTATTTTAACTCAATTAATTGATTTAACTAATTACAACTCACTAATAATTGTAATTGGACCCCCTAAAAATAGAAAATTCCTTTGCATGCATCCTCTTAGAACCTCAACTCGAATTTCCTAAGCTAACTAAGTCTTCCTGACTTAGATAACTAATACAAGTTGTCATGAGATGAAATTACAATTTTTCTTCCAATTTAATTAATGGAAAATTAAATCAAAAGCCTCATATGGTACCATTTCTGGTGCTATTTTCTGGATTCCATTTCTAGATGCCAATTTCATTGTTTCTTGTTGCAAATTTCAACACTCCCTATCAACAAGAAAGGAATTAAATCTATCCCGATATATTGCCTTTGGAATGATCTACATGCAACACTTCTCTAGTGTTGTTTGCTCCTGCAACTCCTGAAACTGAATAGCCTCCAAAAAAATGAATCAGTATGATGCATCAGTCATGAGAGTCTCTGACTACTATTGATTACTGAACTGTCTACTAAAATATCTATGCTGCTACTAACTCTACATATGTACCCTCTGCACTATTTATAACTCTGTTCTATGCTCTAATATCTAACATCTGTCACTTTGATTTCTATCTTCCTGAAATATGACTACATCAATCCTACTGATACTTCCTTGTATAGTGTCTTGTGGGCTCCTGGTATTCATGTCCGATCCATGAGACATGCCATCTCAATGGATCCTGCCCAAATTTCTTCTCTTGGGATTGTGTCTGCACATTTCTTGACCTCTCACTTGGAGGTATGGTTTCATATGCTCTCTCTACTGATATGGCTTGAAATTTCCCCCTAATGGAGGTCTCTTCTTAAGAGTGCACTTCCACTTCGTGCCCTCTCTCCTTTTCCAATTGTGGCTACTCCACAATTTTCTGAGACCGCTTCTAAGGCTCCATGTTGAGAGGTAATTTATGCTCCCTCTCAACCACTAAGTCACTAACCTCTTCTTTTCTCCTCAAATATTTGCATGCATCCTCAAACTCAAGATCATACATGTTCTTCTCTCTTACAACGATTCGTTCACCCGTCCTGTGGCAATGTGTCTAAGGAACAACTTTCCTTTTCTAGATAAGAAATCATAACCATAGTCTTCCAATACCGCTACGAAGACAAGATTCTTCTTTAGTCCTGGAACTTAAAAAACATCTATCACTCTGAGAGGGGAGTCAGACTCCCTCTGAAAGGTAATTGTACTTATGAAGATCACGCTATACCTCCTCTCATCTCCAAAATCTATGTTCTGCTAAAGGTACTTCTCCTCCAAGTCACTGAAGAGATATATATTCCCTGTCATATGGAACGAGGCATCATTGTCTAGATACCACATGCATCCCATTATAGTGTTATCCATGCATGCAATGATAGTAAAATCAAGCTCGGACTATGAATCTAGCACTTCACCCACTACAATTACAGGTGCCTTCTTTCTTTCCTTCTTTAGTGGAAAATTCGAGGCATATTTCCTGTGCTCATGACAGTGAGAAAAATTGACCTTGGACAAGTCTCTCTTGCCCTCTTCACCTTGGGACTTATTTCCATTGGATTTATTTCCTTTTCCAACCAATGAAAATTCTTCTTCTTTTTCTTTTCCAGAGGTCTCATCTCTGGTTCTCCACCATATCTCTTCTATTACAAAGTCAGACCACAAATGCTCCGAGTCTGGTAACTTCTCCCTCCCATTCACAGAGTCCCGGTATGCCAGCTCTTGGGAAGGCCTAGAAGTGCTAGGCTCACCAAATCATCGTAGGCTACTATCACACCAACCACTTCCAGGCACATTCGACATTGAGTGAACTTTGTCAAGTATTTTGGTATCATCTCACCCTCCTCCATCTTGATCTTTCTAAGCTTGTCTTTCGGTGCCAACTTCCCGCAGTTACTAATATTATGAAACATATTTGTAAAGGCCTTCCACATATCATATGGAGTCACCTTCCCATGGAGACTCGAGACAATATGATGTTGAACTCCCTCTACCAAGATCCTTCTCTCCTTTGATACCTTCTTCTGCCATGCATCAATATTTTGAGCATTTGTTGTTGCAGGCTTAGGAATATCAGTATCTATGAATTCCTTCTGTTAGTGTCAGTCTATTCATACTACCATCAGCAATCAAAATTTCTCTTTTTTATTTGCATATTAGAAGTCCCATACCAGTAAATTTCACCATTCTGCTATGTCATGGATTCATTGATGGTAGTGATTTTTTCATCAGTTTTCCCTCATGTGAAACTTGTTGATTCTCCTGTCTATGGTCTTAGTCATGAGCTACTTTCACTTTGTGGGTCATGTAAGTAGGTCATAGGAGTGGTCTCATTATATTCTAGGATCTCACCATGGTCAAATTAATGAGTCAAGTGTTAATAAATATCAGCAAGGTCATGAGGAAGTCAATAAACTCAAAGTCACAGCGCCTGGAAAATCAAAGAGATATTTTATTCATTTTGATGTAATTTTCACCTCAAAACCATGTTTTGAGGTGAAAACATGATACTTTTCCTTTATTATCATTTATTATGTAATTTTATGTCAGCATATGTAATAAGTCACACCTCAGAAGCTGTTATCCCCACAAAGTCATCACCCTGCTATTCAGAGAGATTTTCCACATCATTTTTAGTTCAGAATCATGCCCTAAGTATGATCAGTAGAAAGAGCCCGGAAAGAGCTTTCCAACGGTATATCACACTCTCAAAACTGACTTCTAGATTGAAATTTATGCCTAAGTGAAGTAAAAAGTCCTCTATACCCTAACCCTTCCCCTTTTTCCCTCCTTCCCTAAACTTTAATTTATTAAAGTTTAATATTTTCTTTAATAAATCCCTTTTTCCCCCCTCCGATTATAAAATCGCATTATAAAATCATTTAAAACACATATGCGATTTAAACATAACCACTTCCCCTCCATGCCATAGAAATTTATAATAAAGTTTTAAAACGTTCTATATTATATAATCCCCGCCATTTTAAACCACTTCCCCTTTCATGACCCCTTAACTTTATAACAAAGTTTAAGTTGAAAAATCCCACCCTTCCATCGCAATTGCAAAATTTCTATTCTGCGTTCTGATTCACCCTTTATTAAAACTCTGTTGTGATTGCCCGATTGTATATCTCCGATGGCAAACCCCCAATGGAAACCCCGCCCGATTACACCCTGGCCGTCAATCTACCCATCTGATCGGACGACCCGGACTTGATCAAAGCTTCCAATTCCCTCCTCCCGATTGATATCCTCTGATTATACCGTCGTCGTCGATCTACCTAACGATCCGACGGCCCACAGCCATCATGCTCATCGGCATCGGCGTTCCCACATATGTTTCGCTCCCACTCCCCTTTCATCTCCCGATGTCGATGGACCTTCAGGCTCACTGTATTATCTTCCTCCCTTCCATAATAAAAATTCCTTTACCCTTTGTTAAATCAAATTTTGTTTTAAATTATTTTACAAAAGCTTTCCCCTCCGCTTATCTCTCATCGCATCGAAAAAATTTAATTATATAATGCGCCCACCCCAACTTCTGATTCCGATTGCGATTCACATATCCCAGTCCCACCAAAAAAGCCCTCCGCTCTTTTAATCAAAATCCTTCCTCCCTTTTTAAACAAGCGAAAAACCATTTTTATTTATTTTCAAAGGGATTTCCCCGCTTTCTCATTGCATTACCCATCGGGCCTTGCCAATTGCATCGGAAGTTTTTGCCTTCGTTCAAATATGTCTCCCCCATTCCTCCGATCCCGATTGCGATGACACCATCACTATGTCTATTTGCAAATTTTTTTTTTATATATTATCTCCCCTCTGCCCATTCATTCCGATTCCGATTGCGTATGCGGACCCCACCCCACCTCCTTTACCTTTGTTCCTTTCGTTTAAAAAATCAGTTTTCCCTTCACCGAAGGCATTATTTCATTCTATTTTATTTCAAAGCATTTTATTAAAGTCAGTTTTCTTCAACAAAAAAATGGAAAGCAACAGTCAAAAGGCCGAGAGCTATAAGAAAACAGAGATTTTTACAATAGCAGGAAAATAGGATCAGCTTTTCAAATTGCCTATTTTTTTATTCAACAACGTAACAACAAAATTTTAAGATGTCCCAAAATGTATAGCTGTTCCTTATTTTCAGGGGCAAATTGTTGGATTTATTTTCTATGATTGCACTTCAGTTCTTGAGGTGGCAAACAACCCCTCTTTCTGTGGATCTATGTTCCCACAAAACTGGTCTATTTAATGTAATTGTAAGTCATTTGTAAAGCAGTCTGTAACTCAGAAGTAGGGGAATAGTGTGGAAAGAACGCTCTGTGCTCCATTGTACAATTTGACAGGGAATTAATAAGAGATGCAGCTCTGATTTGTGGGATCCATGTGGTATGAATTTTAGCATTTTTTCTCTCCTTTGTGTTCATATGTAAATTGTTATGTGTACCATTTCATTCATAAAAATTTTGGTTGAATGCTTTCAAGATAGATAGGTAGAATCCATTTTTATGCTCTGCCTTGGGAAATCATTCAATATTCTATGTTTTCTTCATTTGAAAAGGATCCATCTCCCATGCCCTTTTCATCTCCTCACCAGTCTTTCTGTTCCATCCTTAATTAAACTTTATTGCTAAAATTTCCTGCCTACCTTGCCCCATGAAATACCCTCTATCCTGATTTAATTCCCCAGTTTCAAACTGTCCCATTTTATCCCATACATCCCTGAAAAATTCATTCATTTATTAAACATCTTCCCATCATTTTGCCTAGCCTAAAGTCAATTTATATTTGTACTTTGTTGAATATCCTTTCATGAAGAGAGCCCTCTCCTATCCTTGTAGGGCTAGCTACAAGGCTGAGCGTGGTTTAGATTTTACCCTGTTTTGCCCTTTTCAGCCTGGGGTCCAGATTAGGAGCTAACATCTCTGGCGACCATACTGGGGATGCTTCGATCTGACTGTCTACGAGCTTATGTTCTCGGCGCTCAAAGTTGAATGTTTTATTTCTGTTTTCAAAGAAAAATCGAACAGAGGCTCTGTAAGAGGAGCAAAGTCATATTCAGGCATGTGAAATAAAGAAGTATTGAAAACCTTCAGCTAAGGTTAAACCTTGGTTATATAAAACGTGACGGTTCTTTACGAATCTCTGTGGTTGAAGTAAAAAGCTTGGTTTTATTGCCGGCGGAGAAATAATATTAGTGGGACCAGCCCGAATTAACACGAGGAGTTAAAGCACGGTTTAATTACCACCAGCGGGTTTCGTGAAACCATACCGCCTATATCGAGCCACTTTTCCCCCGGAGAAAAACCACTTCAAAAAAACACGATCCAGTAAGATTAGGGCACGTCATCTCCCCAATACCGCCCATATCGCGCAACTTTTCTGGGTTAAACTTTGGCCTTTGAAAAAACGCGATATTCACGAGCATCGTCCGATTTGGAGAGCCTTAGATCTAACGGAAATCACGCAGTGAAATGCTCGAGCCATAATCGAGGTATGATCTAGCGTATTTTGCATTATTTTATGTTTATTTGATTTATAAAAAGCTGAAATTGTATGTGTGGGGCCCCTGCTGAATGAAATTTATGTCACATTGGTAAAATAAATTTCTTTTATATTATAAGTTCGAAGGTTGGTTTTTTAAAGGAAATCGCACCATTGTTATATCATTTTGATATTACGACTGGAGTGATAAGGTTTGCTCGAGCGTTTTCAATATATCACATTAAACTTTCAAGATTTGCTTGAGAGCTTTAAGTCTTATTGCAAGCGAACATTGTTAAAGCGATGTTGGAAAAGAATATAACTACAGCCACTTTTTCCACAGTCATAACATATTTTTTCTATCAGAGTATAAGCTCAGATCACCCCAGTAAAATTTTTCTTGTAAATTCCTCGATTCTGGAAAATGATTTTCAGAGTCTGTTAGGTTGAAACTGAATTTTTGTACAATAGAAATTTACACACACTGGCTTCAAGAAGATACACAAGGGCTAATCCAGATCCAAATCCTCCCCCTGTGTTTAAAAATCCAAATCTTATCCCAAGAATTTTCAGAAGACAAGAAGGATCACTAAGTCCCAGACCCATCTTCAGATCCCATACTTGGCCCAGTGAGTGGGTTTTTGTAGAAGATCTTTCTTTTGATGAGAGTTTTGAGATTTCTTTGTTTAGAAATAAGTCTGAGATCGCACTTGATGACACAGTTTTAGATCCAGAATTCCTTGTAGATATTGAAGTTCAAAGGGAAAATTCCTTAATTGATGATTATATTCTGAATTCTCCTCAGTCATCTATCACTGTAACTAATATTCCTGAGCCTTCAGGGTCATCAAGAACAACATTCCCTCCTCCTAATTCATCAGCATTCCCATCATTCAATTCTCAGATATCATCTCCTTTATCAACACCTCCCTTAAATCCTAGTAACACAAACACTGTTGTAAATCCACCTAGAGCCATGGCTGCCCGATACACACCCCTGGTTTTGCCTCAGGTTCTCAATGATATGCCTGTTGATTATCAAAGTAAAATTCCTATCTTTGATGCCACTCAAAGCATTACAGCCCAGCATAATGTTGATAATATGAATGACTTCTTTGACTTACATGAGGTAGAGCCATAGAATGTAACCACCAAATTGTTTGTCCAAAGCTTTGGAGGTGATGTTAGGAAATGGTTCAGAGCCTTACCAGCAGGCTCAATTCGCACTTTGTAGGAGTTACACTCACAGTTTTTAGATCAGTGCGAGGTAAAGAAAAGCCCACTCCAAATTTTTTCTGAATATGAGAATATTAAAAGAAATGTGGGTGAAACTGTACAATATTATTGTTTAAGATTCAACGCTGTATATAATGCTATTCCAGCTAACCTGAAACCTTCTGTGGGATTAGCATTGCTTAAATTTCTAGATGTTTTCGATGTTGATATGGCATATCAGCTGCGAGAAAGAGATCCTTCCTCACCTGAAGACATGCCGAAGATAGCAGTAAGTGTAGAAGCCAATCTGCTAGCTAAAAGAGCACGAACCAGAGCTGAAAATAGAGTCACGATGAAAGAGGAAGCCTCTCCTTCAAACAACAAAATGGACACTCTGATTCAGACAGTGGAAAATATGGTTGATCGATTAACCATTTTGGATAGACCTGAACCTCAAATAAGAAATCTGAATTTCAGAGGGCAGCAGCCGCAATTCAGAATCAAGCAGAGAGAACAGAGAGCGCAGGACCAAGCACCACCACAACAACAAATCAAAACTCCATTGCAGCAGAATTATGTTCAAGTAACAGACATAGATGAGGATGATGATCCTATGATTGAAGCCAATCACTTTTTCACAGCTGATGGTGCACCCATATTTCTCACAGAAGATGAGGAATATACAGTGATTGCAGACACTCAAAAAGACGAAGATTTTATTTTAGCTAATGATGCATAGTTAGAAGATGAGTCTGATGATTACCAGAGAGGGTATATGAATGCTATATCAGCCCAACAAAAGCAGTATTATTTGAGGAATAGAGATGTTCCGATTAGTCCCATTCAGAAAAGAAAAGAGCTGCAAATGAAGAACGATGCTCAGAAGAAAGGAAAAGAGTCAGTCCATCCTTCTTCCAGCAAAACATCTTCAACCATTAACGCTGCAAATGAAAAGAATCAACAGAGCGCAGCAAAGGAGAAAACAGAGAAGAAATATCCTCCAGTTAAAGAGGTAGAAAAAGCTCCTTCTTTTAATTTAGAGAATGAAACTTCTAAACTGAAATTTTCTATGCCCTTGACTGAGTTGGAGAAAAATAGCACTTATAAAAGTCAGGTGTCTAGAATTCTGCAAATAGACTCTGTATCAGATATGGTGAATGTAGAAGATGATTACCCTAAACTCATCTTTGGTCCAGCCTCAGAAGATCAATCTGAAGAAAGTGAATTCCCTCCCTTTTACCTTAGTCTTAGGTTGCATGAGTTCATCTTGCACAATGCTATGTTGGACTCCGGAGCCTCACATAATTTGATGCCCAAAGCCGTCATGGAGAAATTAGGCCTTGATATTACTCTAAAATACCATGATTTGTATTCCTTTGACTCAAGTAGGGTCCATTTTATTGGTCTTATCAAAGACTTGGTAGTGTCTTTGGATCAAATCCCAGCCAAGAATGTTTTGATGGATGTGGTTGTTGCGATGTTCCACCACGATTTGAAATGCTTCTATCTAGGTCTTGGGGTGAAAAACTTAAGGGAACCATGCAACTTGACTTCTCTTATGCCACCATTCCCGTGTTTGGCCAGTTAAGAAAACTATATAGGGAGAAGAAATGAAATATATGATCACTAGCAAAGAGAAGCCAGTCAATCATCCCATTAATGCAGTCCACACAAATTTAGAGTCTTTTGTCGTATATTCAGATGGTGGTTTGAATGATGAGAATGTTCAGTTGGTACAAGTAGATGAAATACCTGAAATTTCAGAGAATTTTAGGGAAGTCCACAAAAATGAAAAAGATAAAGCAGCAAGCACTTCTGAGCCTCCTGCCTGCCAGCAGCAAAAAGATAGTGAACAGCCAGAAATCAGCCAAGGTGAAGAAGAGAAAGAAGCAAAATTTCAGCATCTACAAGAAGAAGAAGAAGGCCTTTGGAGCATGGATTTTGATGGATCTGTTGGTAAGGATGGAGCTGGTATTGGAATATGGATTCGGAGCCCTGTTTTCTAGCCTGAAAAGGTTCCTGGTAATGTTAGAGTATGTGCTTATAAGTTGGCTTTTGACTGCTCTAACAATGAAGCAAAGTATGAAGCTTTGATTGCAGGTCTGAAAATTTTGAAGAAGCTAAATGCAAAGAGGATCTCTATATATGGAGATTCGGAGCTGATAATCAAACAAGTTAAATGAGAGTACCAGGAAAAGCATCCAAGGTTGAGGGAATATAGAAATGCAGTCCTGGACATCTTGAAGACCTTCCCTGAATACAATTTCACAGCAGTACCCAGAATGCAGAACATTATTGCTGATTCTCTCGCCACTACTGCAAGAAATTTGAAGATTCCAATGAACTCCAGCAACAAGTTTGAGATTTATGTAAAACATAGGCCTGCTATTCCAGACAATTTAAGGTATTGGCAAGTGTTTTGGGATGGCAATGAGATCAATTCTTTTTTGTAGAGTGATGGAAAATTCTAGGACACTCCAATAGAAGGTGAGTATGAGGTTGATGAACAAGAATTGGAAGCAAGTCAAATGGACATATTGCAGCTGAAAGATAATGTAATTCCTAGAGGTCTCATACCTTTAGAGAAGCTTTTTGATCAGGATGATGTTGCAAAGAAACCAAGCTTGGTGCCTAATGAGAAAGGAGTTGAAGATGTGAATCTTTGAACAACTTACAAGCCCAAGTTTGTGAAGTTTTCAAAGGCATTGTCCACTGAGGTAAAGGAAAAGTATGTTAAATTGCTTTCTGAATTTTCTGATGTGTTTGCATGGGATTATTCAGATTTGAAGGTGTATGATAAGAACATAATTTAGTATACTATTCCCATCAAGCCGGATCAGAAGCCATTTAGACAGAAGCTGAGAAGAATCAATCCAAAGCTGCTACCATCCATTGAAAAAGAGGTAAATAGATTGTACAAAGCTAGTATCATAGTCCCTATTATATTTTCTGACTAGATTTAAAATTTGGTCCCAGTACATAAGAAAACAGGAGAGTTAAGATTGTGTATAGATTTTCAGAATTTGAATAAAGCGTCCTTAAAGGATAATTATCCACTTCCGAAGATGGACCATATTCTGTAGAGAGTAGTTGGAGCATCTAGAATGTCACTACTTGATGGCTACTTAGGCTATAATCATATCTTAGTGCATGAGAAGGACCAAGACAAAACTGCCTTCAAAACACCCTGGGGAACCTTCCAGTATGCCAAAATGCCATTCGGACTGAAGAACTCTAGAGCTACTTTCCAGCGAGCAATGTGTTTGGTCAATTTAGTGTGTCCTAAATTGCTACATTAATTTGTCAATCCGGGATTCGTAAGCTGACGAAGTGTGGCACACTATATGTGCAAGATAACCTATCTCTTACTTTTTGTCGTTTTTGGGTTTTTATTTATCTTGGTTGGTTTCCTAATGTGAGATGGAAATTATAAAAGACAAGTATGGTTATGAATGTTCAAGGCAATGATGTCCTTTATAATGATTTCCCAAACTTTCAAACTTCAAAAGGATTTTGAAACATACAATGACAAAATTAATTCCTAAAAGAAAATGAAAATGTGCCACTATACTAGTTAAACAAATAGTGAACTATTGATCATGAAACCCATTACCCTTGCTGCTGTCTAAACACAAAAGAAACTGTACTCAAAGAAATCCAAAGATTGCAAACAAAGTAAAGCTAAAATCAAATTACATCAACTCATATTCTAACCCCTCACCATTAGTCTCGATATGGCTTTCGAAGGTAATCATAAACAACTTGAGTAATCTGATATCTAATTTGCAGAAAAATAAACTAATACCAAATTACACACTCATACTTCAATCCCTCACCATTAGTATCGCTATGGCTTTCGGAGGTAACTGATAATGACATGAGCAATTTAATATCTAACTTGCAGAAAAATAAACTAATATAAAACTACACACTCATACTTCAATCCCTCACCATTAGTCTCGCTATGGCTTTCGAAGGTAACTGATAATGACATGAGAAATTTAATATCTAACTAACTAGTAAAGAAAATGTACAAAACTGAAATGAATAAAACAGTGTTGGAATTAAAAAAAAACTAAGAAAAAGAAATCAGCAGAAGGACAAGATTGATTCCATGTCATTAGTCATTGTAAACTATGTGCAAATGTCCAGGCTGCCTACTATAATCTGAAACAAAACACTGATCAGTTAACAACAGTATAAAGTATGAAAAATTATGAACAGAAACAAAACGTTAATACCATAAGAAATGTAATATATACACGTGAATGACTATGGCACAATGAACGTAAGGAAATGAAGCATGAAACTATACAATAATACACAAAACCTCGGCGTGTGCAGGGGCCCTCTGCACAATCCTCCGGAAGCAGCTATCAAACACGAATTATGCTTATGAACAGAGTCTTCTCATATATTTAAAATGCAGTCATAACAAAGAAATAATGTCACGGCACAGTGGCTTTCTTTTCAACAAAAATTACATTACAGCAGCTAACTACTATGCGTATAAGAACGCATTATTTATAACAGAGGATGACATAACCAATTTCCTACATTATGCGCTAATACAAGACACGTGAACAACCACGTCCAGAAATCTAGCATTATGGCTGCCGTGAAGATTAAATCTATGGAGAGTGGTCGTTGAATTCGGCTTATGGAGCAGTTCACAGGTGTTGATATGTCCCCTGCGATTTAGGAACGGCCACGCAAGTCTTCACGTGATGAAAAACAGAGTTCTGTCACCGTGGGACTCTTCGGTTGACCACCGCTTGACTACCTTTGACCACAACCTTCTTAGGTGAATTCGACTGAACCAATAGGACTCGATCCATGTCCATGTCATTTCCAACTTGCCCATGTGGCTCGATTTTCCTGAAGACACCTGCAATATAGACTTCAACAAAATGGCTGCGGAAAGTTGCAGCAGCTGCGGAAAGTGACAAGATTCCGCAGCTCAATGAGCAAAAATCTAATTCAAACAGCAGACACAAAACATAGTTAAAAACCACTTTAAATTCTCTTTTATGATTAATATGCAATGATATTGATGGCTTAGGAGGTCTAGGTAAATGGAAAAAGTCTAGAAAGGTGTATAGGAAAGATGCAGATTTGAGACTCAACATACCCCCACTGTGAAGGTGTTGCATGTCCTCATGCAACCAAAATTTTGATCATCCTTCTTCAATTCATATGCCTTGATACCTCTACCAGTACATCCAGTCCTCTTCTCCTCTTCCTTGGTGCTGCTAACATCCTGGGCTTCTTCATCAAGCATCTGAATTTGATATTATTCAGTACTCTACTTAACTTCTGGCATTTCTTCTTCAATTTCCTATTCTTTTTCTGCCATAGTCCCAGATGTAGCATGGTATTGTCATGAATGATCTTTTCCAATCTTTTTTTCTCCTTTAATGCTTCATTTTCATTTTTAATATGTCTATTTAAAACCTCCAACTCAAAGACTTCTTGTTTCAACGATTGGACTAGAGCTTCTTGTGCTGTGTGAGGCTGAGTGGATGAAGTGCTGGGACCCGTGGCTATTCTTTCTAAGGATTCTATGTAATAATACGCCTCTTGCTGCTTTGGATCTATCTCAGGTGTCATTTTCCTTGGGCTGTCCCCAAAATGTTGTGGAGGAGAATTGACTTCAAAATCTGGCCGAAAAGGACTCACGTCAACATCTTGAGGACTAGTTTCAACGCTTGGCTGAGAATGAGGTGGACTACGGCCAGATGGAGTTTGTTCAGGTGTTCCTTCTCCCAAATCAATAAAATGGGGTCCTTTTGTTTGTGCTTTCCTCCACTTTCCTTTAAGCCTGTTGCTTCTTCTTACATACTGTGGACTACTGTCTTTTTCCTTTTGTTTTTCTTTTCCTCTCTTTTTGGCCATAGCTGACTATCCCTGAAGGTGAAATAGTCTCTCAGACAATACTTGATGGTCTTCTTCTGAGGAAGGGGTTTGATGCACAGCCTCAATGCTTCTTTTCTCTTTTTATTTTATTGGATTTTTATCCTCACTCTTTTCCTTCTTCCTTTTTGACAGTCTTTCTTCTCTACTAGTTATTTCAACTGTGTTAGTAGGAGTGCTTTGAGTTTTATCATTTGTTCTCTTTCTTCTACTTATTTTTGATGTACTTCCTTCAGGGGTTTCTTGAGGTTCTTCAAAGAAATTTCTAATTAAAAACTTTTCCCAGGTGTATTTTTTCTCCTTTAATTGTTTTTCTATCAAAATTTTCACAAGACCATGGTGATATAAATGTGGTTCTACATCTCCTAGATTCTTTTGGATGGTTACAGGCATCTTTTTCAAACTGTTTAGTAAAAAGTATGGCAGATTGAGGGCCTGGTTGTCTAGGAAATTCATCAACAGTCGGGTATGATACATGTATATTGACCCAAAACGTCCCTCACAGGTGATAAATTTTTGAATAACTAACAGTAAACTGGCCCACTCTTCTTTTAAAGCATGAACAAGAATTCCCTTTTTAAAAATGGTGACATCCATACTTGGGTTACGTAGGATCACTCTCCAGGCTTCATCACTAATGCTCTTGTTCTTGAACCAGCGTTCTCCTTCTTGAGGAAGTTCTGTAGCAGCTGCTATGGATGCCTCAGTCACTGTAAATTTGAGGTCCCCAATCTCCACCTCCAGACCATTGAAAGACCTCGCAAAAGCTTTTGTTACTTCCTTATGGTAGCCCTTAAACTTTTGAATAAACCGAAGCCATTTTGCATTTTTCAGTATGTCTTTGACTTGCGGGTATCCTTCCATAAATTTGGGTCCCTCTGGTTCTGTTCTCAACAACTGACCCATCCTTCCTTCTGTACTTTTAGAACTCGTCTGCATGAGGAGGGTTTAGCGGAGGTAAGATGGCAGGAATGATCAGGGTTTATGAAGGAGGCCAGTGATTGTAAGCGGATATCAGGGAATAGGTACACGGTATGAAGCGGAATAGAGAAAAAAATGGGGTGAAGGCTTATGTGAGCATGATGGAAATGCAGCCGTGAGATCAATAGAACAGTAGGGGGAGTAAAACACATCCGGCAATATTTAAAATTGGGTGGTTGCAGAGTAGATGCAAGCACGTTTATGCAACAACTACAGATTTTGTGCGGCTAAGAGAAGCCGTAGTCAAATCAACCACGTTCCTTAATTACAGGTGGAGTATCAACGTATAGCCGAACACTAGTGAAGACCGGAGGCTTGATTATGAGGCCGTTTAGAAATGAATGCAAAGATTGTGGGGGAATCGTATACAGATCATGGGATGGCTACGAAGTTATCAATGCAATCATTGCATATAATGGAGCTATGGTTTATAACTATGTAAAAATGTGCTTGAATGCCATTTGAAATAAATTTTTACTCATACCTTGGAATTCTTGCCATTTTTCATTGGTCTTCAATCAGTTGCTCCTCATTGATGTCTTTGAATGCCCCATGTCTTCATAATATGTCTTCATACCTGCATTTGATTTCATGATTGTTGAACTAACATCTGACTGTGAATTTTTGAAAAACAGAGTGGTGGCTGCAGAAACTGCTTCTGGCTGCGGAAACTGGTGTCAGCTGCGGAAACTGACACAGTAATTATTTGGGTGAATGGAAATAGATGGATGATAACTGACTGAATGAAAATGGTCATGAAAGAAAAATTTTATTGGTGAAATGAAATGAAATAGATGAAATGAAGTGAAATGAAATGAAGTGGAGTGGAATGAAGTGGAATGAAGTGGAATGAAATGGAGTGGGTTGTCATAAAACTTGTGAAATGAGAGAGAGAGAGAATTTTTTTTGGAAAATATAGGGTGTCAGGTGTTCCTGATTTTCACCCTACATTTTCTGTATAAGACTGCCAATCAGTGATTGGTTTTCACGCTTATACAATTTTTTTTTTTGAAACTGAAAAGAACAAAGGCTAGGCTGGTGGAGAAGAAGGATTCTTCTTCACCAGCCTTATTGCAGAATTATCTTGAAACATTTTGACAAATTCCTCTTTTGAGAGTGGCTTATGATAGATCTTTATTCTATGGCCATTCACAATAAGAGGAGTTTGAGATTCATCAATGGTATTGATTCTTACCGCTCCATTGCTAAAGATCTTGTCAATCTCATATGGCCCAAGCCAATGAGTCTGAAATTTTCCTTTAAAATATTTAAACTTGGAGTCAAATAGCAATGCCCAATCTCCTTCTTGAAACTTCTTCTCTTTGATATATTTGTCATGCCATTTAGCTCTTTGATATTGAACTAGATCAGTTCTTAGAATTGCCTCTTGTCTGATCTCATCTAGCTCATTCAACTGCTCCATTCTATGCTTTTGGGCTTCTGATAGATCCATCCCTAACTGAACTGCCATCTTGAAGGTTTTGACTTGGAACTCAATGGGGAGCAGGACTTCTTTCCCATAAACAAGTTCATAGGGAGAATGTCCTGTTGTATTTCTCCATGTAGTTTTGTAGGCCCACAAGGCTTCAGGAAGCCTTTCCGCCCAATCTCTTCTGTGTAGATGAACAGTTTTGGTGATGATACTTTCGAGAACTTTGTTTGTAGACTCCACTTGACCATTTTCTTGCGGATGGTAAGGAGTAGATCTTCTGTGCTTGATTTTGTATTCTTCCATAAGCTTCTCCACCAGGTTGGATGTGAATTGGCTTCCCTGATCTGTCACAATTTCTCTTGGAACACCAAAGCGAGTAAAAATATCCTCATAAAGAAAATTAACAACTGAATTTTCAGTAGCAGACACTAATGCTTTGGCTTCTACCCATTTAGTAACATAATCAATACAAACCAATATATACTTCTTTTGCTTAGATGGTGGATTAATAGGTCCAATGAAATCTAAAGCCCATTTTTCAAAGGGTTCAATAAGTACCTGTGTTTGCAATGGCATTTCATTTGAAAGGGTAGGTTTCCCTACTCTTTGGCAGCTGTCACACCTTTTGACATATTGTTTTGCATCTTTGAAGAGGGAAGGCCAACAATATCCTAAAGAGAGGATTTTGTAGGCTGTCCTTTTGTCAGCAAAGTGTCCACCGCATGGTTCATCATGACATGCCTTGAGGATATCAGGCATTTCATCTTCCCTGACACATCTTCTGATCACAAGATCTGGCCCTGTTTTAAACAATTCGTTAGAAATCCATGAATATTTTGAACTCTCCTAAATAATATTTCTTTTTTCACTTGGAAATCAATGTGGAGGCAGTTTCCCTGTAACCAAATAGTTAGCAATATCTGCATACCAAGGAGTTTTAGTAGTTACTGCAAACAAGTATTCATCAGGAAACTTATCCTCTACAGGAGAATCTTCTTCAGTATTCTGAATCCTAGACAAGAAATCAGCTACTCTATTTTGTTTTCCTGGTCTATCCAACATAGTAATATTGAATTCCTGCAAAAGTAGGAGACATCTTGTCACTCTACCATTAGTAACAGGTTTTTTCAGTGGGAGTCAAATTTTTATTGGTATAGTAAATGGCATAAGGGACTAAATATTTTTGACCCAACACAGCTCCTAGAGCTGTATCTGAAGCATCTGTAGAAATATGGAAAGGGAGTTTCCAATTTGGTCCTCTCAAGATAGGTGCTTCAGATATTCTTGTTTTCAAAGTTTCAAAGGCCGATTGACAATCAGGATCCCATTTAAATTCACAGTCTTTTGTAAGCAATTTGAAGAGTGGAGATGCTATTTTAGTGAATTTTTCTATAAATCTTCTATAGTAACCAGTAAATCCTAGAAAACTTCTAACATCTCTTTGACAATTTGGAATAGGCAATTTGGAGATGACTTCAACTTTTGATCTATCAACCTTAATCCCATCTCCTGAAATATGATGTCCTAAAACAATCCCTTCAGTAAACATCATAAAGCATTTTTCATGGCTTAATGAAAGGTTTGTTTCTTTACATCTTATAAGAACTTTTTCCAAATTTTCTAATGCTTCTTCAAATGAATTACCATAAAATGTAAAATCATCCATATAAACCTCTACACAATCATGGATTAGATCAGAAAAAATTCCTAGTACTGCTCTTTGGAATGTTGCTGGTGCATTACATAACCCAAAAGGAAGCACTCGGTAGGCAAAAGTTCCCCATGGACAAGTAAATGTGGTCTTATCTTGATCTTCAGGTGCTACCTAAATTTTATTATAGCCACTAAAACCATCCAAAAATGAAAAGTACTTTTTACCTGCTAATGTATCTAATACCTGATCGATAAAAGGCAAAGGAAAGTGATCCTTCAAAGTTGCTTTGTTCAATTCCCCGTAATCAATGCATACCCTCCATTTACCATTCTTTTTAGGTACTATAACCAAAGGAGAAACCCATCGGCTATCTGAAATTGGATAAATGAAGTTTACATTGAGTAGCTTTTGGAGCTCTTCTTTCACTATCTCCCTAAGATTTGGATTCATCCTTCTTTGAGGTTGTCTGATTGGTCTACTGTTTTCCTCAATATAGATATGATGGATGCAAGTCTTAGGATCAATACCTTTCATGTTAGTATACTCCCATGCAAATGCAGTAGAATGTTTTTGCAAGATTTTGGTTAGTTCTTCTTATTGTGACTTTTCCAAATTTGTGTTGATATTCAATGTTTTTCCTGGAAAAATCTCAATGGTAGAACTACCGAACTCTTCCATAGAGTAAAGAGACATTTGTCTTGATGATAAATATTCTATGTCAGATTCCAACTGAAATTATGTGGGGTCATATTCTGAAGATGTCTCAAAATTTTCTGATGTGTTCAGAATTTGACTCTCCTCACTGATTTCAGAAATGGTAAAGACAAGTTGTATAGTGTCCTCATCATCGACCCATTCATTTTCTCCTACTTCTGTGATTGCTTTTGCTGGAGGATACAAATTGAATTTATTTGTCGAATTACCATTAGAAATGTACATATCCCCAGATCTACAACTAATGAAAGCATCAGCTGTGGCTAGCCAAGGTCTTCCTAAGATAAGTGGGTGCCCTCCTATATTACTCTTGGGAGTCAAAATCATAAAATCTACTGGATATTCCCAAGAATCTAAGGAGACCGAAATATCTTCTAATACACCATCTAGTTTAATAATTGATCGATCTGCAAGTTGCAGTAAAGTAGGTGTAAAAAGAAGGTTAGGAAGTTTTAGCTGTTCCATAGTCTGTCTACTCATAATGTTGATAGTAGCCCCTAAGTCAATCAATGTGTTTGGAATTTCTATCCCATTTATATGTGTCTTGACAATTGGACTTCCTGGATCTACATACTTCTGCATGGTAATTTTTCCCATCATGATATCCGCAATTTTTCCTACCAGGTGGATTCTTCTTGTGTCTTTTAGTTTCCTTCCTGGTCTTTTGAAACTCAACTCCTTTATTGTTTTTGCTAGAATAGGAATCTCTCGAATGGTTTGTAGCAAGGGAATCTTGATACAAACATTCTTCAATTCATCTAGAAAATCATAGTTAGGCAACAAGATTTGTTTTTCCACCCCCTTGTCAATTTGTAGTCTTTCAGGAAAAGGAGGTGTAGATGAAGATGCAGGTTGCTCAACTATAGGAGTTGTGGGTGTTAACTTTTCTTTCTCTTTTTGAATGTTTGAGTTTTGAAGAGATGCTTCCTCAGAACCCTTATTGGCTTTAAGAGAGTCCTCCTCAAAGGTATCTTGCTCTTGGACATCTATAGAAGGTTTTTCTAAAACTCTACCAGACCTGAGTTGTACATCATTGAGAGGAACAATCATATAGGTAGGAAATTGTTGTCCTTCTATCATGTAAGTATTCTGAGGATTTTTATTGTTAGGATTTGGAAATGGCTGAGCTGGAAGTTGATTTGTCTTTTGTTGGAATGGAAGCATGAGTTGAGGATTTGGATTTTGCTGAGAAGGTTGTTGTTGTGAAAATGGCAATGAAATTTGTGGATTTAGGTTTGGAAGTTGTGGAGCTTGTTGATTTTGAAAAGATGGAGGATATTGATAAAATTGAGCAAATCTCCCATAAGGATTTTGCATCCCTTGTACCCATGGCTGATATGAATTTTGAGGTTGGGGCCAAGGTTGTTGCCAAGGATTCAAATTTGGTGGGGGTTGAGAATTCATAGGGTTGTTAAACCCTTGAGTTTGTTTCCCCTGCCAAGGTCTTCTCGCAACAAAACAAAGAGATTCTATTGAATTTGGATCTTCTTGAAAGACAGCTTTGAGTCCAGGAATTGAAGGACAATCCTTGGTCTCATGATTCTCTGAGAAAATCATACATGTTTCTACAAATTTTTCATCCAAGGGACATTCCCTTAAAGCATGTTTCTTCCTACATTTTGGACAAAAGATGGCTAGAGCATCAGTTTCTGCTTTCTGCTTGTTTTGATTTTTAAGGGTGTCTAGTTGTTCACTAAGGCTCCCTGAGATATCCGTTTTGAATTCATCAAGAATATTGCCAATCTATGCCCTACTTACTGATCCAGTTGCAGATTTGTTTGCCCTGATAAGAGAAGGATCTCTAGGCCCTTTTCCCGTTTTAGATTTTCCCCTTGAGAGATGGACACATAGTTCTGTTATGTCACGAAGTGGAAGTTGAGAAATATCTCCTTTCTCCATCATGTTTAAAATATCTATCCATTCATCTCTGATGGATTTTAATATAAGGGCTTTCAAATTTTCATCATCTAAGTTGCTCATCTTTGCTCTTTTTAAGTTGTATTGAAATCTTTCAAGTAAATCCTCCAAATTTTCATCTTCTTTTTGTACCATTTTGAATACCTCATCCTTGTGATTGGTAGGCATGCAATAGTCCAGGTATCTATCCAAAAATGTTTGTTTCATATCATTCCAAGTCCTAATAGATTGGGTGGCTAATCCCATGAACCATTTCAAAGTGGCTCCCTTCAATGTTGAAGGAAACAGTTTGAGTTTTTGAGAGTCTTCTATATAGTCATAGGTTCGGCACACGACTTCAAATTCAAACAGAAATGTTTCAGGATCCTCACTTCGCAGTCCATAAAATTTGGGGAGGACAGATGGTGAGATGTTTTTGATCGTTGTATGAGTTTCCTCATCAACTATAGGGAATCCAAACAAGTTTTCTCCTTCCCTATTTCTTCCATTATTACCTTCACCTCCACCATTGTTGTCTCCATTGTTTCCTCCTCCTCTACCTCTACCTCTACCTCCAAATCCATCTATTATTTCCTCTGCCATGATAGTTTCTTTAGATTCCTCAAAGTCCTTTGGTTCTTCTATCAAGGAAGGATGAGAGGGAGTCTCTTCCTTTTCTTCTTCAGGTGATTCTACTTCTTTAATTACAATATATTCTCATGTAGAAGTAAAGAAAGGGTCCTCTTCTAAATGAGATTTGGTAGATGGTGTAGGAGAATCTTCTAATTCAGCTGCTCCTTGAATTCCAAGAATCTTAAGGCTAGGGGTAGATGGTGGTGAATCTTGTCTATGCCTTGAAGAAGATGGAGTTGTGAAAATCGAACTCTTGGCTCTAGCTATAAACCTTCCCCTAGAATCTCTTGCTCTATGCATGTCATTTTTTATTTTTTAAGTTGGGCTAATAATTCTCTTTCTGATCTTCCAGGTCACACTAAGTGCAAGAAGAGAGCATACTTAAGAAATTATTGAACCAATAACTCTCTTTTCCGATCCTCCAGATCACACCGGGTGCAAGAGGAGAGCATACTTCAAGAACTTATCAATTTTTCCCTTCTTTTTATATTTTTTTTTAAGAAATTGGCTACCTAGTTACACTTCCCTGGCAACGGCGCCAAAATTTTTGGTCAATTTAGTGTGTCCTAAATTTCTACATTAATTTGTCAATCCGGGATTCGTAAGCTAACGAAGTGTGGCGCACTATATGTGCAAGATAAGCTATCTCTTACTTTTTGTCGTTTTTGGGTTTTTATTTATCTTGGTTGGTTTCCTAATGTGAGATGGAAATTCTAAAAGACAAGTATGGTTATGAATGTTCAAGGCAATGATGTCCTTTATAATGATTTCCAGAACTTTCAAACTTCAAAAGGATTTTGAAACATACAATGACAAAATTAATTCCTAAAAGAAAATGAAAATGTGCCACTATACTAGTTAAACAAACAGTGAACTATTGATCATGAAACTCACTACCCTTGCTGCTGTCTAAATACAAAAGAAATTGTTCTCAAAGAAATCCAAAGATTTGCAAGTAAAGTAAAACTAAAATCAAATTGCATCAACTCATATTCTGACCCCTCACCATTAGTCTCGCTATGGCTTTTGGAGGTAATCATAAACAACTTGAGCAATCTGATATCTAATTTGCAGGAAAATAAACTAATGTCAAATTACACACTCATACTTCAATCCCTCACCATTAGTCTCGCTATGGCTTTCGGAGGTAACTGATAATGAAATGAGAAATTTAATATCTAATTTGCAGAAAAATAAACTAATATCAAACTACACACTCATACTTCAATCCCTCACCATTAGTCTCGCTATGGCTTTCGAAGGTAACTGATAATGACATGAGCAGTTTAATATCTAACTAACTAGTAAAGCAAATGTACGAAACTGAAATGAATAAAACAGTGCTGGTATTAAAAAAAACTAAGAAAAAGAAATCAGCAGAAGGACAAGATTGATTCCATGTCATTAGTCAGTGTAAACTATGTGCAAATGCCCGGGCTGCCTACTATAATATGGAACAAAACACTAATTAGTCAACAACAGTATAAAGTATGAAAAATTATGAACAGAAACAAAATGTTAATACCATAAGAAATGTAATATATACACGTGAATGACTATGGCACAATGAACGTAAGGAAATGAATCATGAAACTATACAATAATACACAAAACCTCGGCGTGTGCAGGGGCCCTCTGCACAATCCTCGGGAAGCAGCTATCAAACACGAATTATGCTTATGAACAGAGTCTTCTCATATATTTAAAATGAAGTCATAACAAAGAAATAATGTCACGGCACAGTGGCTTTCTATCCAGCAAATTACATTACAGCAACTAACTACTATGCGTATGAGAACACATTATTTATAACAGAGAATGTCATAACTAATTTCCTACATTCTGCACTGATACAAGACACGTGAACCACCACGTCCAGAAATCTAGCATCATGGCTGCCGTGAAGATTAAATCTATGGAGAGTGGTCGTTGGATTCGGCTTATGGAGCCGTTTACAGGTGTTTATATGTCTCCCGTGATTTAGAAACAGCCACGCAAATCTTCACGTGGTGAAAAACAAAGTTCTGTCACCATGGGACTTTTCAGTTGACCACCGCTTCACTACCTTTGACCACAGCCTTCTTAGGTGAATTTGACTTAACCAATAGGACTCGATCTATGTCCATGTCATTTCCAACTTGCCCATGTGGCTCGATTTGTCTGAAGACACCTGCAATATAGAATTTAACACAATGGCTGCGGAAAGTTGCAGCAGCTACGGAAAGTGACAAGATTCCGCAGCTCAATGAGAAAAAATCTAATTCAAACAGCAGACACAAAACATAGTTAAAAACCACTTTAAATGCTCTTTTATGATTAATATGAAATGATATTGATGGCTTAGGAGGTCCAGGTAAATGCAAAAAGTCTAGAAAGCTGTATAGGAAAGATGCAAGTTTGGGACTCAACACCAACTCCACTTCATATTTCTATTGAAGGGGATAAAAACTTGTGTGATACTATGCCAAGGGCAAGATCCCCATTGCATGAAGATATTTCTTCTCAAAAGGAAGACAGGGATATTCCTCTATCAAGGGAATACCAAGATCTAGGGTCTCTCATTGTTAATGAGGTATCCTACAACATTGATGAGGAGAAAGAGCATGAACGCAGTAACAACATTATCACTTCAGAAGAAGGACCATCACCACATGGGGATGGGTATGAAGTTATTGCTTCAAGAGGAGAAGCTTTTACATCTTTGCAAAGGGCTCCCAAGGAGCATCATGTGACTGTATTATTGAGCAATAACACCTTGATCCAAGGAGGAGAGAGGATGGATAAACATCCAATGATGAGGAGCATGCACCCTTGTTTATTTCAAGGGGTTTTTATTCAGAAGAAGGAGACTGATTTATGCAGCAAAGAGAGGGACAAATCAATCCACTCATTTATACAGTCTACTTCATATTTTGATGTCTCTTTGCATGGAGGCATTCCACCAAGGAGACCCCCTAATGAGAAGTTAAACAAAGTGTTCTGTCAACTTGTTGCAGTTATGAGATATCTGGCTAAGGAAAGATCCTTGAGAGGATATTCCACAGCACTGGGAATCTATGATGAGTTCCAAGGAGAGATGAGAAAATTTCTGAAATGGACTTTACCATCTTCCACTCAGCTATTTCCACTGGAAAAGAAGGAATAAGAAATCTGTGATGACATGAGCATGGTATCAAAGGGCCACTCCATAGTTTTGGGGCAGAAAATGATACTTCCACACATAAGAAATATTTCTGAAGATGACAAGAGGGTACTAACACTCTTGTATGGATGGGACAAACCATGTAAGTTTTGGAAGAAATAAATCTTTCAAAAGGAGGTTGACTTCCATGAACTTTAGTCTTGTCTTGAGCAAGATCAACTGCAAGTGAGGCAGCAAAGGTGGAGCTACAACACTCCAACATGTGATATTGGAATTAAGAATGTGAAAGAGGGGAATGATGATGTGACAACTACTTCATTTCAGAATCCTACAGTGCTGTCATTGTTGGGAAGCCTAGATCCATATTGGAAGTCCCAACTCTTGGTAGAGTATTCCAAGAACCTCTTCACATATAAGGTTATTTATGGGAAAATGGAAGATGGGAGGTATAGGGTGGCTGATGGAGTCATTTAATTTCATGAATAGATCTATTCGACTAGAGACTCAAAGCTCAAGGATAAACTACTATATGCAACCTATGATATCTTTCTTTTTAATCCCACTAGTTTCATTAGAACCTACCATACTATTTTTGGGGGATTCATGTGGGTAGGCTTCAAGGAAGAGGTGCACTATCATATGAAGAAGCGCATGGATTTTTTGGAGGGTGAGGAGAAACACAACTCTTGGGAGAGTTATCATCACCACGTCCTTATTCTTTGGGTGTGAGAGGGAGTTCATCCATGAGCCCCCTCACTGATTTAAAACAAGTGTATGGTAAATATTGTATTTCTGAACATCATAATATGTTTAGGATATACTTGCACCTTATGACCACAGATGTGCAAGGAATTAATCCAATAAGGGGCACTCTTCCTTATTTTCTTTATGAGTTGCTTGGGGCCATGAGCAATGATGATGTTGATCACTCCCTAGGAAATTTTTGGGAGGTGATGTATTCTTTTTGGTGTGCCACATTGACACCAAACACCATACACCACTCCAAGTGTATGAGGAGAAATATTGGAAAAGAATATGTTGTTGTATCTCATGATTCATTTGATTATCACATGTATTATTTTACCATATATATGCAAGCCACAACTCTTAAGAGGAGTGTTATTCCATACAAACTCCATGGCCATCTTTGTGCCACAAAAATTTCTAAATATGGCCACTCCCTTGGTGGATAAAGGGATATTTTGCAACATGATGGGTGCTTTCCAAAGGCACCAAATATATCTCACACTTCTAGCCATGGTGAGATGTCTTGGACATCAAGTAAGTGGTGGGGAAACCACTTACCATATCACTATATGATGTAGTCAGGAGATCTACTGCATTGGGTCCACATGTGGGACTATGATCCACCTCCATCATTGCATTTTATTGTTTATGTGTTGATGGTTTTGATCCCACATGATAATGTTGCTCTTATCTTTGTTGGGGACATGATAGGAGGGATGACACATTGGCTGGATGTGTCCATTGGGAATGAAACTTCCCATATTTATTCATACTTCAAGAGGAGGATGGGACATTATATGGCTGCTACACTATATATTTTGTTTCCTTATGCAAGAGGCCATATGATTGACTTATGTCTTTGGGATAAGCCTCTCACATGGGAGAATTTTTGGCAAGACATGTGTTGCTTAATCATATTCAGCCAACACCTATTACCCTCTACTATTTTCAAGCTTTGGAGAAGCTTATAGCAGCAAGAAGGTGGTTGGGTGGCCACTTATTGTATTGTGTTTTGAGGCAGCAAGAAGAAGAACAACACTGGTCCCAATGGAGGGGCTATTGTCACCATCCAATATACCATATGACACTTAGTCCATGTTTCTTTTGGAGCACATGTGGTGATGATACTCTATTCACTATACGCATGGAGGATTGGGAAAGGAGGCTCCCTAGAATAAATGAAGAGAATCATGAGGTTCCAAGTATCTTTTGGCTTCATGAGGACTATATTGTTGTAGCCCAACATTAGCAGCTCCAAATTTGTCATAAATGGAGAGAGAGGCAGTGTAAGTTGAACAATATTACCACTCATTTTCAGCCTTGCAGCCCCTACACGTTGCATAAGGAGGGGATTGGTGACTATTTCTATGAGCTACCTAGGATGGCTCACTTTTCTTGGATGATAGCATGGAGATTGGAGTTTCTCATGGGGATTGAAGCACCCAAAATTTATCATCTCTCATGCCTTAAGAAGGCCAATGGATAGCACATGATTATTTCCATGTATCTCCCACTTCTTCATGATGAAAGCTATTTGGTTTATTAAACAAAGGCAAACTTGTATTCTTGGGAGAAGACATATCCATTGGAGATTTTGCAATGTGCTTGTAGTTGCTTGAGGACAAGCAACATTTTGGATGGGAGGACTGTAATATTCCTAATTAGTCCTAAGCTAATTGGAATATTCATTTTTGTTTTATGTCTTTGATTAAAGAATAAAATTGTAAAGGAGGTCCATTAAACTCCTAATCAAGAATAAATCAATGCCAAATGTGAAAAAGGCTAAATCTTCGCTATGTAAGCAAGCACCCTTAGATGTGAAAGGGGCTGGACTTTTTGACTCGGTCAACCTTGACCAAATCTACATCGTTGTCATGGAGGAGTGGCCATCAATGAGGCACAATGCAGTTTTAGATGGAGATGACTTGTGTGAAAGAGATGATCTCATTGAAGGTGGTTTAGGGTTGACAAGCTCTTAATCTATATAAGGAAGAGGATGGCAGCATGAAAAGGTTGTTGAAGGATATGATATTTTGATATATTGTCTGTTTAGACCATATAGCTTTCTTTGGCTATTTAACCTAGATTGAAAATGTTGTTTAGAATTGGGTGTTCCTATTTAGGAATCCCACCTCTTCCGATTAAGTAACTCTTGGGATATTTTGTATTGCATAGTCCACTATCTGGCTTAAGGCCAAGCTTCTCCTTTCAACTACAATGCAGATCCTGCTGAGGGTTTGGTTGTCTTTGCAAGCTACAACAAGTGGAAGCTAGATCTATTCAGATCTAGGACATTTCAGTGCCCTTTTTCAATGGAGGATTCATATACTCCATTGGGAGGAGTGTATTAGAGTTCTTGGGAATCATTTTTAGATCTTGGCATGTGGCCAACTATTTTCTAAACCCTACAGCACAGTTTCCCTTCCAGATCTACGTTATTCTTGTCGATACTATTGCAGGGTGTTTTGGCACATCAGTCAGAGAGATGATTTTAAAGTGTTGGGGATCTGCCCTTCACTTTGGAGATCCATTGGAGGAGATCTACATATTGTACATTTCAGATCTGATCTGCATATTTCTAAATACTTCTGAATATCTGAATATTTTTGCAGATCTGCATACTTAGATCTGAGATCTACTGCTTGTACATGGTCTTTTGCTCAAAATCCCAAGGGGATTAGAAATAGGAGCCTCTATAGTGTATTGATATGTTATAGATCTGAATTTTCATGCAATTATATGCTCTAAATCTAAAGTGTAACCAACATCCATTTGCAGCCCAATAAAATAACGTTGTCAAGGTATTTTCAGTCTAAATATGTGATTGCAGCACTTATTTTGAGAGATTTTCTTCTATTTGTGTCTTGTATTTCCAGCTATGCATCTTATGCGCCTCATTATACATCTATTTTTCTGTTGTAAATACTTTTGAATAGCCTTTTTATTGGCCACCTTCTTTTCTTTAGATGAACTACGTTATTTTCCTGCATATCTATCTTGTATTGTTGCATTCCCCATTTGGTAATATTACATTTCGGATCCCAAAAAATTTATCTTTAGTCCTTTAGTAGCCCTCTCAATCTTCTTTCCAATGCCACACATCTAACCTGATTTGGATTCTTCAAGAAAAATTTATGCCCAATCTCCTGCAATGACCTAATTATGGACTAGTTCAGCATAGCGAACTTTTACAGAGTGCCACGTGTCCCTGTTTCCTCCTTTGGATTTGAAATTGATAGAAATGAAATTGCAATCCGTTTACTTAGGCCACTTTTTACATAATTCTAGTCTGATGCTCAGAGAGAGTGTTATCACGATTTTTCCAAGCTCACCTCTTTGAGATCATATCTCCGAAAATATTGCGAACCAAGGTTTGAAATTTTCACAGGAAGTTCCTTAGGATTTCTTCACAAGTGGTTTTTTTTATCTCTTATGAACCTTCATAGAAAAAATGTTATATCTAAAGTGCCACGATGACCTATTTGAAGCAGTGAAACCCTAGAATCCAAAGCTCTGATACCAAATGTTATGAAATCAGCTCCAAAAATAGAAGAAAATAGATATCAACGCCTTATAAATCAAACACTTTGAGGGGGAAACCTCCTTTGATTTACAAAAATGAACAATTCTTGGATGATACAAATGAAAAAACCTCCTTTCTATATATAGGAGTCTGTGGGGTCACAATATAATCCTATCTGACCTAACAATAATAATGTAATTGCACAACAATAACAATAGTGTCTTTTATGGGGCACATTAATAACAATATGGGGGCTATAGGGGTACAAAAATAACAATAAAGGGGCTACACTAACAACAACAAGGGACTACACTAGTAATATAGGGACCTAACAAAATAACAATGAAAGAGACAGAGAACATAGTTATTAAGTGGTGGTGATTGCAGTTCTTAAGTTTATAACCCTTTCGTGACAAGTTGATACTATTTTATTTTAATATAAGTTCTTGTTACCTTATCAATACGTGCATGAAGTCTTGATTGATAATCGATCCTGCTCTCCAGGAGGACCCCCTATGAGCTATGAGGTTTTGATTTTAAGTTTTGAATTAATTTAGTTTATTTTTCTTAGAAGTTCATTTTCGTTACAGATTGCATTTATGGTCATTTTATTCTTGCAACAAGAGTTCTCATAAAAGATAAAACACCAAAAAGAGTTAATGATTCAACGCATCTTTATTACCTGTACTTAGTATTTATTCATTCCATTTTAGTCTTACTGTGTTTTATCCTTAATCTCCAGTTTTGTTAATTGTTTTCAAGTTCTCATATGTTTGACTAGAAATACAGTTTAGAAATTAATTGTGCACATTAGTAATCTCTCTTGAGTTTAGATTTTTAATTTCTTTTATTATATTCCATTGTCATTTCCTTTCAAATAAATTTTACCTTTCATAGATTAGATTTTATCATCATTTTTCTCATATAAATTAGATTAAATTTGTTCCAATTGCAATTTAGTTTAAAGTTTTATTTTCAGTAATTAGTGCAGAATAAGTTCAATTCTGCAGCAGTAGAATTAAGTTATTTCCCTTCTATATTTTTTATTTTCAAGCATTTCTTTTTGGTATTTTAACTGCGGATTTTTGCAATCTAGATAGATCTTTACTTCAAAAACTTAATTTTTTTAGATATGACTCTGGATTGAAATAACATGTGTGTCATTAGTTTCCAAATTGTATCAAAGACAATCATTCATTTTTGCTGTTAGTTTAATTCCTATAATTCACTTAATTAATTACATAAGAAATCCTAGCTTATATAGTGCACATACATTTCATAAGTACATGAATCCCGGTTTACATTTAATGAAGTAAATTAAATATAATTAATTTACCAAAAAATTTGGCGATAGTTTCAAGGAATTCTGTATAGTCTTTATTCTCGTACACAAGGAAAATTTTAAGGATGGGAAATCATTTTGAAGTTTAAAACATTGGTGAATATCACTAGTCCCTAATATGCAAAGTATAAAATTTTTATTGATATATTTGTAAAACTATTCAAATTTATAATGATTTTCTATATACTCTCTATATAATGTTGGCGATTTTTAAGTTAAAATAATTTTATATTGTAAAATTTGGGCGAATCATTTTTATAAAAAATGGAAATTAGCGAATATTTTTTTGGAAAAAGCATGGAAAATTAGCCCACCTACAAATATTAGCCCCTAAAATTTTCCATGCTTGTACATTGTTTAGGAGCCTTTTAATTTCAATAAAATTGAAAAATGATAAAAGATATGTATTCATAGAGAAAGAGATTCTAGAGGTATATTTGTAAGTATAGGTAGAATTTCGATTCCAACAACACCACTCACCCTACATGCCACTAATACTCGCATTTCATCATTGGGAGACATGCATCGACTTCCAGAGGTGCATAGATCCAAAATCGAACCTAGATATTTACCAACTTCCTTTACTGAAGTTGTAGTTGAAGAACCTACGTTCCCAATAGAAGGAGTAATATTTCTTTCTTGAACTAGAGAACAACTTCTAGGATAAGAACTAGAATTACCTAGTAAATAATAAGAAGAAACTTATTTGAATATTCCATTAGTAGAGGAATCAGAAGAAGAGTTATACAATCCAATCATAGAACCCTATATTAGCTCTAAATAATCTAAAATTACAGGGGAAGGAGAAGGAGAAGTACATAATGTAAATGGTGAACTTAGGATTAGAGGTGGAAGAGGCATAATCAAGGAGGAGGTGGAGGAAGAGGTGGGAGAGGCAAAGGAGGAAATAAAGGAGGAGGTGGAGGAAGAGGTGGAAGAGGTGGTAGAGGAGATCCAAAACCTCTTGGATTTCCCATAGTTGATAATTATACCATAGCAACAATGAAGAATATATCACCCTCTATCCCCCCTAATTTCCATGGACTAAGACATGAGGATCCTGAAACCTTAATTTTTGAGTTTGAAGTCTTGTGTAGATCTTATGATTACTTACTTGATTCTCAAAAATTTTAAAAAAAAATCGGTCACTCTTAAATATGGAGCACTAAAATGGTTTATGGGATTAGGAACACATACTATGAGAACATGGGAAGAAATAAAAAATGTGTTCTTAGACAATTATAAGGATTATTGTATGCCCCCAGAACCTTAAATATGAAGTCTTTAGTATGATGCAAAAACAGGTTGAAAATCTTGAATATTTAGTTCAAATATTTTCCTGTAATGTTAAAAAGGCTAAGATACATAATCTAGATCATGAGACTTTGAAAGCTCTTTTGCTCAAATATATTAGAGATGAGTGGATTTATCTCCTCAATTTAATGGGAAAATGATATATTTCTCATCTTTCATTTAGAGACATTTGTGAACTTTGTACACATATTTCAAGAGGTAAGGCTAGGACAAGAAAAATCCAGGACAGCCTGTCATGACCAGAATCAATAAATATGCAATTGGGAAAGTAAGTAGATCTGAAATAGGCAATTTTCTTAATAACTTTAAAACAAATATTTTACGGAGTTTTAATGAAAAACCAGCTACCATTAAAATAAAAAAAAATAAGTAAAAAGTTGAAAATGTTGCATTATCTATATTTTTCCAAAGATGTAGAAAGAAACATGACTTGAGAGAATGTCCCCTTGATAGTGTAGAAATTTGTGTCATATGTGCTGAGAATAATAATACTGAGGAGTGTCCTTCGATACCTAGTCTTAAATTTTCTTTTCAAGATGAATTCGAGACAAGCCAATCTAAATTTCTTTTTTTTGTTTTCTAAAACACCATGGAAAAATCCACAGTCAAATATGACTCAAGGTTTGAACACTCAACCATATGCACAACCACAGAATAATTTGACTACACCTATGCCTTGGCAACCTTGGCCCCCACAATATCAGAATCCATCTTTCGCACAAGGTTGGAAAAACCATTATGGGAAATATCCTCAATATCCTTAATTCCAACAACCTTATACTTCTTTTCCGCCACCATATTTTCCTCAGCCCACTCAAACCTCTAAATTTAAAAATCCAAACCAACAAATTTCATTACCATTTCCTCAAAAACGAAATCAACTGCCTTTCTCAACCACTTCCTAACTCAAATAATAAAAATCAACAAACTATTTATAATTTTGAAGGAAACAAAATTCAAGCTTGTCTGATAACACGGCTAGGTCTAAATGATGTTCAGCTTAGATCTAGTATATTTTTGCAAAAGAAGTCACCAAAATTTATCATCCAAGATTTAGAAATTATACAATATGTATGTATATCTTGGATTCACTCGATCTAACAATGTACTAAATCTAAATACTGAATCGTTTCTACAAATATTTTGCGGAATTAAAACACAATAATCACATGAACATGAATAAAGATCAATCACACATAACACAGATAATTTTCTGGGGAAAGCTTATAGCTAAAAACCCCACTATCTTCTATTTTATATTATATCATGGATCATGAAACAATTACATACAAAACTCTTCTCACAAGAAACCTCAGTACATTAGCTAATTGTCTCACAATGTCATTCAAAAACTGGCGAATTACTTAGCCAATTTACTGCCTCTAGACAACCTGTCTTGCTTGCGCAATCCCTAAATTGATGCAATCCTTCCTTCCTTTATTGCGCAGGTATCATTCGCACATCCAATGGATGTTTTCCTACATGTGTGCACACAGATAATGTCACAAATGATAGCCAACTTCCCTTTCACCTAGGGTCTCCACTGGATCTGACATTCTTGTAGCTAATAATAGTAAATCCTCAGTTTCATGTGAGATAAATGCATGTGAATTAGTTAATATTTAATTCACTTGATCTCTCACTACTTGTATCTTGAGCTACAACTAGAAAAACTGACTTTAACTCACTTAACCGAGTTAAACTATTTATAAACTGCATTAACTAATGCACCATTGCACTTCAAACTTTGTTACAACTAGAATTACTCTGCATGTCCCACCAACCAACCTATAACTCGAAATTCACTAGCTAACTGAATTTTCCACATCAGTTAACTCTTTCATGTCAACACTGAGAATAGATTACAGTTTAATGTCCATCTAAGTTAAGGGATAATAAAAATAGATGTGGGCCCCAACCTAGTTTGGGTGCTTAATGAAACCAGGTGCTTAATGCACTAGGCATCGGTGTTGAATCTTCTTGTTGAATCTTAACACTCCCTCTCAACAAGAAAGGGATTATCATTCACCCCGATCCTGTCTCTATGGAATTCACATTTTCTCCTGGTGAGTGCTTTCGTCAGAATATCTTCATCCTGATCTTCTGTGGGAATGTACTATAGCGACATGATTCTTCTCTGCAAAAAATCTCTAAGATGATGGTACAGGATATCTATATTCTTGGAACTATCGTGAAACACATGATTAATAGAGAGTTTATGCAACTCTTATTATCGCAATGAATCATTGTCGGATCCATCTGAGAACCAAACAAACCAACCAAGATATTTCTCATCCAGATAGCCTCACATGCAGCCTAACTTGCTACCATATATTATGCTTCCACTAAATTGAGTGCCACGGATCTTTGCTTCCTGTTGTACAAAGAAAGAGTTTTAGAATTAATATTAAAGATCCCTCCTAATGTTCCCTTTCTATCTGATGGACTGCCAACCCAATATGCATCCATGAAGTCATACAAATTCACTCGATCCACTTGATTGTACCATAGACCATACTTTGATGTGCCCCTCAGGTATATCAAGACATGCTTCCCTGCCTTCCAAAAGAGCTTGGTAGGCTTAACCATATCTTGACTCAGCTAGTTAACTGTGTCGCAAATGTTTGGTCTCATGTTCACTTGATACATTAGCAAACCCACCAACTCTGGATAGATAGTAGCCTCCACTACCTCTCCAGAAGTAGCATCCTCTTTCCTCTAGTTTCCTGGAAGAGGAGTATACATGGGTTTGCAGCTCTCCATGTTAAACTGACCTAGTATATCCTTTGCATAATTTCCTTGAGACACAAAAATTTCACCATCTCGTTGTCATATTTCAAATCCAAGGAAATAATGAAGGAGGCCCACATCCTTCATTTCTAACTCCCTTGCAAGATCCTCCTTGCATGAGTGTATCATCTTCTCATCGCAAGTCAAAATTAGATCATCAACATAGATAACAATGATCAATAGCTTACCCTCAACCATAATCTGGTACAGGTTTGCATCTGCTTCACTTTTTGTGAAGCCCAGTCTGGTGAAATTGCTATCTATCCAATTGTACCAAGCATAGGGTGCTTGATTCAGCCCATACAATGCTCTTTTGAGTCGGCACACATGCGACTCACTATTGAAGATCTCAAAAAATTCAGGCTGATCTATGTACATCTCTTCCTCAATGATCCCATTGAGAAATGTAGTTTTCACATCCATTTGATGAATGTGCCAGCCCATCTGCGATGAGAGTGTAAGGATGGATCTTATGTAAGAGTACCTTGCGACAGGGGAAAAGGTCTCATCATAATCTATCCCCTCAATCTGTGAGAAACCCCATGCCACCAATCTAGCCTTTTAGTTCTCCACACTCCCATCAATAGTTTGTTTTACCTTGTAGATCCAGCTCAAACCTACCACTGATTTATCGACCGGTCTTAGGACTATCTCCCATGCATTGTTCTTGATAATGGAGTCATAGTCCTCTACCATTGCATCAACCCAAGTAGGTTGTTGTAATGCTTCCTGAAAGGAAGATGGTTTAGTCACAATAAATTTTCTCATAAGAGCCATGTATCTAGTAAATTGGTCAAGAGACTGTCTTTGTCTGCACTTTGAAGTAGGGGCTCTTACATTCTATGCAACATCAAGTCTCAGCCTATCAACTTATGTGGTGTGCCTTCTACCATTTATGATGGATGGCTCTGCATGAGTGATTTCCTCCACTCCATGAGCCTACTCATGTGGCTGATCCACATCTTGAGACTCATCTTTGGAAACCAAAAACTCCTCCTCTGCATGCAATTCCAGCTACCTCGCAAGGGGAAACAGCATGGCTTTCCCTTCATCAAATTTTATATCGCGTCGCATAACAGTCATTATGTTGTTTGTAAAATACACATGATAATTATGGGGTGTTTTTGTGTACCCCACAAAAATCCCAACCTCAGTTGTTGGTTCTAGCTTATTCCTGACGTCCTTGGTCACATGCACATAAAAAATTAGCCAAAAATTTTAAAGTGTGAAACATCAAGTTTCTTACCATTGAAAGCTTCTTCAGGTGTACTCATGCTAAGTACTATATGAGGACAATGGTTTTGCACATAAACTGCGGTATTTCATGCTTCCACCAAAAAATGCATTAGTAGGCCCTAATCATGTAACATCACTCATGCTGCACCCATGATAATTCTATTATTCCTCTCTGCGACCCCATTTTTTTTTGGGTTATGAGGCCCTATGAGTTATCTTTGAATTCCTTCTTTGCTGCAGAAGTTCTTGAATTTTTTAGATATGTATTCTCCACCATTATCGCTCCTAAGAGCCTTCACCTGCTTCCCCAACTCTTTCTCCACCTGTGCCTTAAACTCAAAGAACTTAGAGAATGTTTGATCTTTCTTCTGCATGAAGAAGATCTAGCATTTACGATAAAAGTCATCAACAAAGATTACATAGTACCTTTTTTTGCCATTGAAGCAACCGAGAATTGTCCACACATGTCTGTGTGAACTCTCTCAAGGATACCCGAAGCTTGGTTTTCCTTATCATGAAAGGTGGAATTTACATACTTCCCCATGGTGCAACCCTTGCACTGATCTAACTGAGCAAGTGTTTCCACTGGAAGTCTAGTAGAACTTTGATGCATAACTTTCAAGGCTCCATGATGAAGATGGCCAATCACCTATGCCATAATTCACCCTCATCCTGGCTCACCACTTCTTCTGCCTTGCTCATCATGGTAGCGTAACAATCTACCTCCAGCTTGTAGAGACTCTTAACTCAAATCCCTATCCTCTTGGCTTGACCCATTGTTTTATGTCGCAGGAAATATTTTCCATCACTAAAAAGAACATCATAGCCTCTGTCCTCCAAAATTGCGATTGAGACAAAAATTTTATTCTTTTCATGCATTACATATTTTAATTGAAATGGTTTACCTGATTCCATATAAAATGTAATGGTACCAATATCGGTAGCACTGTATCATTCATTTTCACCCATCTCAATATGCATCTAGAGATCTTTCTCCTCCAATTCACTAAAAATTTCCTTGTCTCCTGTCATGTGAAAGGAAGCGCCACTATCCAAATACCACACCGATCCCAATGCACTTGACACCATGCATGCGATCAATGAGAATTCAAGCTCAAATTGTGAGGTAAGGGCCTCACCAGCTATAAATCTAGCAGCCTTCTTATTCTTCTTCTTTTATGGACAGTTAGTAGCAAAATTCCCATGCTCGTGAAAGTGAAAATACTTCACCTTGGAGATGTTCTACTTCTTACCTTTGGATTCAGATTTAGAATGGAATTTCTTCCCCTTCCCCTTCTTTGCCTTAGCAGCCAAAGCACAATCCTCTTCATCATCATTCTTAGATGAAGATCCATCTCTAGTTTTCCGTCTGAACTCCTCCTACACCAAATCTGACGACAATCATTCCCAATCTGGAAGTTTTTCCATCCGTTGATAGAGTCTCCATAACTATGCCAACTCTTAGGAAGTCCTAGGAGAGCCAAGCTCACCAAATCATCATCATCAACTGTTATTCCCACATTCCCTAGTTCATCCCGACATTGGACAAAATTCGTGAGATATTTTGGAATGGTGTTACCCTTTTCCATCTTGATCTTCCTGAGTTTATCTTTGAGCGACAATTTCCTATGGTAGTTGCTTGTGTGGAATAGATCCATCAAAGCTTTCCACATTTCATATGGTGTGGCTTTCCAATGGAGGCTTGAGACAATGTGGTCTCGTACTCCCTCCAATAGGATCATCCTTGCCTTTTCCACTTTCTTTTTCCATGCACCAGGATTTGCAGCATCTGCAGCATTGGGCTTAGGAAAAAAAATTTCAATGAATTCCTTCAACCCATTGTCTTCAAGTACTGCCTCCATCATGTCCTTCCAAGAAATGTAGTTCGATCTTCCCTTGAGTGCATACTCTAACCTCAAGCTATTGAAATCCATTTTGATATTGAATCATTTGTAGCACCAAGAAATTCTTTTTGCAAATTCAAATTCTATCAAGTCACAAACTAAGCTCCTGCTTCACTTCTGCAATTTCTTGTTCTATGATACCATCTATAAATTATAAAATCTGTATGTATAACTTGGATTCACCCGATATAACAATGTACTAAAGTTAAATACTGAATCTCTTCTACAAATATTTTACAAAATTAAAAACACAATCTCTAATCACATGAACATGAAGAAAGATCAATCACACACATCACAGATAATTTCTGAGGGAAATCTTACAGCTAAAAACCCCACTATCTTGTATTGTATATTATATCATGGATCACGAAAAAAATACATAAAAAACTCTTCTCAAAAGAGCCCTCAGTAAATTAGCTAATTGTCTCACACTGTCATGCAAAAACTGACGAATTACTTAGCCAATTTACTGCCTCCAAACAACCAATCTTGCTTGCACAATCCCTACTGAATGCAATCCCTGAATTGATGCAATCCTTCCTTCCTTGAATTCCCAAGTACCATTGGAACATCCAATGGATGTTTTCCAGCATGTGTGCAAGTGGATAATGTCACAACTGATAGTCAACTTCCCTTTCACCTAGAACTCAACTGGGTCTCCACTGGATCTGCCATGCATGCAGCTAATAATAGTAAATCCTCAGTTGCATGTGAAATCACTACATGTGAATTAATTAATATTTAATTCACTTGATCTCTCATTACTTGTATCTTCAGTTACAACTATCACAACTAAGTTTAAATCACTTAATTGAGCTAAAATATTTACAACTTTCATTAACTAAGGCACCACTACAGTTTGAACTCTATTACAACTAGAATTACTCTGCATGTCCCACCAACCAGTCTCTAACTCGAAATTCACTACCTAACTGAATTTTTCACTTCAATTAACTCTTTCAAGTCCACATTGAGAATATATTACAGTTTAATGTCCATCTAAATTAAGGGATAGTAAAATTATACATGCACCCAAAAATATCACTTTGGGCCCCACCCAAGTTTGGGTGCTTAATGAAACCAGGCGCTTAATGCACTAGGCGTGGTTGCTGAATCTTCTTGTTGAATCTCAAACAAGAATATAAAGAGGATGATATTCATAAAAAATATGAAGTACTTGATCAAGAAAGTGCTCCTTTAAGGGAAGATATCTCGATACAATCAAAGGATGATAAAATAAAAGAAGCTCCTACAGTTCCTCTAACAAAACAACCTTCTATTTCTTTACAAGAACCACCTTTCCTTAAAGACTTAAAATTGATAAAGGAATAAAAAGGAAAATTATTCTACCATACTATGACATGTTAGATGAACTTAAGCCTATGTTTTCATAAAAATTCCTTTACTAGAAGAAATAAAGGAAATACCAATATTTTCAAAAACCATCAAGGAGCTATGTATTAGAAAACTAGGAAGAAAAAAAAAACATTAAAAACATTCAATTGGTGGGAAATTTTGTTGATATTATGATTGGGAGAACTATTGTAAAAAAAATATTTAGATCAAGGAAGCCCCATTGTAAAAATCCATATAAAATATGGTATTGAGATCCAAAATACTCTAATTGATCTAGGAGCAGCCATTAATATAATGAGTAAATAGTGTAGAAATTTAATACAATAACATGTATATTATCGAATTCTCTTGATATAACAGTTAAATCGATTGTTAAATATGGAATCCTTATACTCAATTCTTTGCGCAAATTAAAACTCCATTTGCAAAAACTTGAAGAAAAATCAAGCGCACATAACAAGATGTTTTACCGGGAAAGCTTAAAGCTAAAAACCCCAACTATGATATATTATGTATATCAATGGAACATGTAACAATATCATATAAATATCATAGCATAGAGCTATCCGTACAATATACAATCTTCGCACACTGTCTTACATAAATTTTCACCTCCATGCACCAATTTCTTGCCTCCTCATAGCCTGCCTCCACTGAAAAATCCCTGCTGAAGAAGATCCCTGAATAAATTAGACCTTACCTTGCCTTGACTACGCAATACTCATAGGCATATCCAATGTGTGTGTGGATGCATTGAATGCTCCATTATAGTCACAACAGATAGTCAATCTCACCCTTTCACATATCTCTCCACTAGGTCTCCACTCGATCTGACATGCAAGTAGTTAACTGTTGTATTTCTTGAGTTGCAAGTAAGACACTACTTGTGAATTAATTAACTAATTAATTCACTCATCTTTCACTAGTATATGTTTAGTTACAACTAGCACAACTGAGTTTAACTCACTTAATTGAGTTAAACGAAATAACAACTCACATAACTACTCTTCCAACTCTGTTACAACTTACAACTATCAGTTATAACTAAGTCCTCCATGCATAAGTCACCAACCACCCTAGGAATTACGTAATTCCTTCAGCCCACTCATGTGCCACATATGTTCACTGAAATAAAGTGCTCCAAGAGAGTAAATTACTATTTATTGTTTGATTATTATTAAGGGCTAATAATAATCGACATGCATTATATTTTTAGATTCGCGATCTATAAATAGACTTCACCCAATCTTCTAAAAATAGAAATTCATCCAAAGATAGAATTTTCTCAACCATATAGAATCAACATCCTGCTAACTTTAGAATATGCTCACCATTCTAAAAATAGACATACACCTAAAAATAGCCTGTGTGGGCCCCATCTAGTTTAGGTTCTTATTTTTCACTAGGATCAAGGATGATGTTTCCGGATGCCACTTTCACTGTTTCTTGTTGCAATCTTCAACACTCCTTCTCAACAAGAAAGAACTGTCCTTGCATGCAACACTTCTGAAACTGAATAGCCACCAAACAACTTAATCAGTCTAATGCATCTGTCATCAAATTCTTCTGACTTCTACTAAGCTATTGCACATGTATTCAAGAACCACTGCGATGTTGAACTCTTCACCCGTGCACTCTGTAATTGTTTTCAACTCTGATCCATGCTCCAGTATCCAACACTATCATTTTGATATGTCTACATCAAGCCAACTGATCATGCTACTGCTTCTCTCTCAACACCTCGTAACTAGGTTCAACTCATGAGATCCACACCATCTCAATGAATCCTACCCATAAATTCCTTCTTAGGATTACTCATGCATGTTGCCCCACCTCTTACCTAGTGGTATAGCTGCATGCACTCCCTCCCATCTAGCAAGAATTTTCTCTGCATGAATGGTTTTTCCAACTCCATGATCCTCATCTTGTGGCTGTTGCACATATCGAGGTTCACTCTTACCTGCATGCAAATCTTTCTCCCTCTCAAGCTTCAATTGCATGGCTTTATCACACTTCCTGATAGTAGGAAGCTCCGTAGAAATCCCATCTACTTCAAGTCTATAGAGATTCTTAACTCGAATCCCAACCCTCTTGGCTTTCCTTGTTTCTTTGTGTCGCAGGAATACTTTCCCTTCACTAAAGACAACATCATAGCCTCTATCCTCTTGTTACACAGTAATTTGTCACCGTCCCTACCATTCCCCGTCCCGCACAATGGAGGACCCATTATGTGACCTGTGAACACTGTCATGCCTTGAAAAAATCATCAATGCATCCCTCTGAGTATGAGCTTCATTTCCCCTTGAGACATCTCCTTGAAAAATCCATGAAAAACAACTCTTTTTGCATTGGCGCGGGTAGACAGTTCAGTGCTCGCGCCAATCAGGGAAATCCTGTAAAGAGGTCGCGCCACTTGGCGCTCTGTCATAGAGCAGCAATCGCGCCACCCATTTTAGGGACCGTTTTTTAAATATGGATGGCGGAAGTTGAGTTCAAACAAACTCACAAACCACTGCCTATCTTGAGTTGGGAGGTTTGGCTGCGGGAGTTCTATGGAAGGGAATTGGTTTTGCCACCTCCCATGGAACCTTCCTTGTTGATAGGGCCAATCCCATAATAACAGGGATCCCAACTCCCTCCTTCCCCATCTATAAAAGCCTGCTCAAATCCATGGCAAGCTAGTCTTGAAGTGCTGAAGCTTTGCATCTCCCTATTCCCAAGTGCCTTTGTGCTGTAAAGAATCCCTTCTTTCCCTTAAGGCCCATTTAAGCGAGGAGACCATTGTTACGAGACTCTGGAGAGGTTTTCCCTTTCCTTGGCGAGCTTTACGAGACGTGGACGACCGGAGACCCGTTCGAAGGAAGCTGCGACGTCAGAACTTGGTTGTAACTTCTATTCGTTTATCATTTTAATAGATGACTATGATTATGGTTCCACTCCTTTTTCCATCATGTTAATGCGAGTAATATATTTTCTGACCGATGTTTAGTTACGTATGTTGGTTCCTATGCATGTATCTGTTCGTTTCTTCTGTGTGCATGTGTTCATCCACGGAGATCGTGGAAGGATTGTGATCTGTCAGGGCTGAAGGACGAGGACATCTCTTCTTCAGATCTAGCGTTGGAATCCAGGTAGGCTCTTATCCCAAGTCTTTCATTCGTAACTAGGAGCTTGCGTCATAGCATTGTTTGTTTGTTGCTAGGACCCCCGCCGGGGCTAGGGATCGCCTCCGTCCGGTAGGATTTACCTTCTCAACAAATTGGCGACTCCGCCGGGGATCGTCCGGTTTTCCTTGTCTCGTTTATGATCGGGTTCGCTTTGATTGTTTCTCCTTGCTTGATGAACCTTCGGGTTGGGTTCTCTTTTCATTATTTTAGCCTTGTGGTTTGCTTAGCTTGTGTTGGTCTTTTTCTCGCATTAGTTTGTTTTTAGTTTTCATTGAAGAATTCGACCGGCGCGCGGGTTTTTACTCGATGGCCGCGCCACTTGGCGCGTGTTGCATTTGTTCCGTTTCGCGCCACTGATACCTCCTCGGCGCTAGCTCTGCGCGCGCCGCGCCACCCCCGTGACTTTTTTTGAATTTCTTCAATTTTTGGCTTTCCAGCTTGACCAATACTTTTCTTCTTGATTCCCTGTTGTTTGAGTGCATTGGAGCCTGGGTTTGACCGGAATTCACCGCTATCCTTTGGTTGTTTACCTCTATCTATCGGCTTAATGATTTGAGCCCTAGGCATCTAGTGGCATAGTGAGAATCGAGCCCTCCTTGGGAGCTTTGGTGTCTGGACATTGTCCTGCCGACTTGTTGCTTAACCTCCATGCCCTCTTAGCGCCTTGGGATTGTTTCTGTTGCGTCTTTTGAGTGATTGTTCGTTCTTTCATTCAGATTCGTTGTTCCTGCTTTGGAATCTGCATCACACGCGTCCATTGGGGTGTTTTTGAGTCTTTCTTCGATTTGAGAGACTTTGGGTCGATTTAGAGATTTGGTTGCTTGCTTCGTGAGTGAATGTTGTTTGCTTTGCTCTCTTAGTTATCATTTTCAATTGTTCCTTTGTTTTTCGGCACATTAGCCATTACATTGAAAATTTATATATAATCTCTTTTGTTTTTTTTAATTAGTGCAAATTGTCATCTTTTCCGTATCACTAGTGATTAGTGTTTGAATGAAAAATGTGCAATTGCATTAGTTGCATTAGAGACATTCTTGTTTGTATTCCGTTCATTTCGTTTGTATTAAAGCTCTCAACTCTCGTTTAACTAGTTTTCATCAACGAAATGTTGCATCGTGGCATATAGCTTGCATTTAGGAGACACTACATACGATAAGGTCCGGAAATTGAAACTTAATTGAAGATCAACCGTAAAATTCATTCAATTAACCTAAGGCAACATTGGAACTTAACGCAACATATTTAGAAGGTCTAGGCTAGAGACGTGCACTCGCTGCCGTTAAACCTAGCAGCTCGTCGTTCGCCATTGCCTTTAGACATTCAGTACGGACTCGCGCTCCCCGGCATCGTCACGAGTATATAAAGGAGACCCATCTAGGTTTTCAATCCTTTATCCATAGGAAGCCGAGTCCGCCGCCCTATACCCGTGATACACCGAACACAAGATTCGGGGAGACTACCCGCACGTACGGAAAGTCCTTTGGTCGATTTCTCGTTTCATTTTTGGAAACCAAGGTGTATATTGCAAGCCACGGATATTTGGTACACCCTTTGGTGCCTAGTTTTTCCCGAAAGGCCATTTGGTCTTTCTCTCGACTCCCTAAACTTGAAAAAGACCGTCAAGCGCTTGTCCTTTCACGCTGTATCAACTCCGAAAGAGATAGAGTCATCTTTTTTATCGTTTCTCGACTCTTTAAACATGAAACGGTAGAATTCGTTTATTTTCCCAATGTGGTAAAATTAATCGCCCACGATTACACACCCGTTTAGACATTGCTTGTTGACCGTTTGATCGTGTGTCTTAACTCAAGCTCAGCCCCGTGTGTGGTTTTGAGTTTGATGTAACTTTTTCTGAGTTCACAATTTCAACCAAGGAATCCCCTCGAAGGGAATCCCGTCATTTTCCTCCTTTTGGAAATGTTGGTGCTCTCTTGGCATGGCGACGCTTGTCCCTTCCGGGTTAACCGTTGGGTTGCCCGTTTGGTTGTTCTTCAACCTCTCGTAGTTCCGAATGTCTCCACATCGTTCAATCGCCCTCCGACGAACAACATCATGTTGATTCCAAGGTGGACCTCTCCTTTCGCCCGTTTCGCGTCCTCCTCTTCTACTTCGCCCGGTGAAAGTTTGATTCAAGTAACCAGGGTTAAGAAGAAGAAGAAGAAGACAAAGAAGAAGAAGTCCAATAAACGAGAGGCTAAATGTACAACCTACCGTCCCTAAGGAATCTCCTCTCGATAGTCCTTCCAACCCTCCTGAAATAAGTTCCCGTGCATAAAGGTGCACCTGAGACCATCTTCTTCGAGATCGCCCCGGCATTCCCAAGGTGCTCGGTATGGTCCAACGGCCACCCACCGTTGCCTTTGGCTTCGGGAGTCAAGTTGGGGGCACGCTCCGGCCGTCGTTGATAAGAACTCTAAGAAGCAGGTAAGATCACCAACTCGTAAGTTGTGTGAAGGGCACCATGCCATTCACCTTTGTCCTTATATGGACGAAGCCAAGCAAGTTTTGGACAACTCCAACGGCTCTACACCACGCCTTCCACCTCGGTTATAATCGGCTTTCTCTTGAGTCCTTCCCATACCCGAACCTATGATTGGTCAAGATTATCCTTGGCTCCATCCCAATTTAAATTCAAATTCACGAATCCGGGCCCCGACCAACCATTGGTCGTAGGATCGGCTGGAATCGGCCTCGTCCGGCGTGCACCCGGTCTTTTCTCGTCAAGAGGATCTCACACTCCTCATGTCCTTCCGGGGTTTCTTCGTATTCGTCGACTTGGAGAAAAGATTCTCCTGCCTCCGTGTTTCAAGAAGCTCCTCCTCCGCCTCCATGATGGAGGCTACGGAGGATATTCCTCCGCCTTCAAGATGGAGGTCATGGAGGAGGCTTCTTCTTACCGTAACATCAAAGGGGAAGACCTTCGGCGCGTCGATGGTAGCCCTCCGAGTAGTTTGGTCGCTTCCCTTTGACCGGAATCGATTTGCAGGATTTCGCCTTCCGTCTTATGTGCCTTTCGAGATCTACAAGATGTGCCTTGGTCTGGTTGTACCCGCCATCCACATGGCCTAAGGTGCGTTCAGTATTCGTCTTCAACTACTCCGGCAAGCTTCTACCACTACCGCCGCGCCCGTTACGTTGCACTCGTTTGGCTTTCAATAGAAGGACCCCGCCAACCGTTGGGGATCCTTCCAAGGTTACCAATTACTTTGGGAGGGAAAACCGTCCATATGGATGTGATGGTCGTTCCAGCCCTTGGATTAATCGCTCCCGGGGCGCGATTACACTTATGCCATGGAGCGCTCGTCTCCTCCCTTTTCGTGTGGCCTCGTTTTCCACATGAAGGACGGATTGTGACCATTGATCAACTTTCATTCTTTGGTCCTAATGAATAACCGGTCCACCATCACCCCCTCCCGGTTTTTATCCACCTCGTTGTATCTCGCCCCCGCCGCGAGTTAACTACGTGGCCACTTACCCCGTGCTCGTGCTCTCGTTGATGATGCCGTCGTGCATCAAAAAGCCGGGGGCATCGGGTCCCGACTTCCGTGACGTTTTCCTTCCACGGAGTGGAACTCTTGGAAGCGATGACTCTTGTTCATTATGATGAGGTTGTCTGAGCAGTTCCTCGTCTAGCCAAGCTCCTTAAAAAATGAAACAAGGTCGTCTCTGAGCATAGTTCCTTGTCTTGTGTCAAGCTCCTTAAAAAATGAAACAAGGTTTGTCTGGAAAGCAGAGTTTGTTGTCTTGTGTCAAGCTCCCTAAAAAAATGAAACAAAGGTTGAAACCGAGCACAGCTCATTTTCTTGTGTCACTCCCTAAAATGTAGAAACAAGCCGGCCTGAGCAGAAGTCTTTGTCTTGTGCCAAGCTCCTTAAAAAAATGAAACAAGGGTGTTTTGAGGATAGTTCTTTTAATGTGTCAGTCCCTTAAAATAATGAAACACGTTCCCCGTTCCACTCCGGCCTTTGTTTAGATCTCGAAATCCTGGCCGAGTCTTTCTCTTGATCTCGTAAATTTGAACCTTCACTCCATCCGCCTTTCATATGGAATGAAGTCAGGGGCACGTACTCGAATTGAGTCACCATGGCCGGGGGCATGCTCACTTTTTCAAGCATAGTTTGTTTCCGTCTTCTGCTTGTGTAAAAATGAAACCTAGTTTCAAGCATAGTTTATCTTTGTTTCAAGCTTGTGTAAAAATGAAAACCATTCTTATTTTACCTCTTGTGATTGCCATTTTATCACCCTATTTCGCCAAACATGAGCCTTGGTTTTCTCACTCCATTGTCACTATCCGCTTGGCCGATCATATGCCTTCACTTGGTTGTTTTACCCGTTCCCGAGGAACCGCTGCTATGAGTGGTCTTGTTAGCCAAATTTCTCGACCTTTATTTGTTCGTAGTAGTTCCACCATTACCGGAACCAGCGTGCTACCCTTTATACCACTCGTTCTCCAGGAGGAGTCATCTTTCAAACATTTTCTTCGACTCTCTAAACATGAAAAAGATTGCCGAGGCCCTTGTCGTTTCGATCTCGTTAAAATGACACGAATCGACATTCACCCAAGATAATGCTTAACCCTTTTTCTGGCCGGGATGGATTGATTTACGAAAGGAATACCCTAGCCTATCGCGACTAGGAGGTTTTTCCTGATATTGTTTTCACCTTTTCGGATCCGGGGGGAACTATTTACGAAAAGGGACTTGTGGAGTTTTTCTTTTTTCCGCTGTCTTTTCAAACTCTCTAAACATGAAAGACACCGAGTTCTTCCTTTGTCGACTCGTTAAACCCCGATGACATCGGATCCAAATAAATGACGTTATTCGAGTCGCTCCTTCCTAGGGCTCGTTAAATGTACTAGGATGGGATTCGCCCGAAGTGGGTGGACTTATATGACAAGCATATGGTATCCTCTTCAAGCTTGTGTAAAAATAAAGAGGTACTCACCAAGATGGTGGGGAAAAATGGAACCATCAAGCCGTTTGCCGTTCTGGGCAGCATGTCGCTCTTGAACATGGCACTTGTCCGCATTCGTGTCTCCGGTTGGGGACATCTCATCTCGCCGCTTCACTTTGCTTCCATGGGTTTGGGTAATTCCCTCTTTTGACCTCTCATTCTGCTCACCGCCTCGTCGCCATGACCTTTGATCCGTTGATGTCAAATACACGCTGTCCAATACCGTGGCCGTTTATGTGTTCAAGAGAAGTTGGCCTCTCGCAAATATCAACCTTCCTCTCAAGCCATACGATCCCCGGACCACAACAAAAACATCATGTTCCTCTGTCTCGTGTCGATGATGTGGGAATCATTATGGCCCACCCTTCGATCAAGGTCACTTCGTCGACATCAACTCATTATCCGTGAGAAGTTGGTCTAGAGACTCCCGATGGTACCTTGGAGCTCGTATGCCTCAATGGTGTCTGCCGTATCTTCGACGTGAAGTTTACATCATCGACTTCCGATCGAATGATTCCTGCCAGTGTTCGACGTCAACTCATTTATTCACACGCTCGTGGATTGTACCAGTACCTTGAGAACCATCGTCATTATTGGTGGTTTCTCCCGCGTCCGTTAACGTTTCATCATTGGCCGGTAATCGGGACGATGTTCTTGCATGTTCGACATCGCCTCACATATTCGCGTGCTAGAACTTACTTATTTGGGTCGAGATGGAGCGCAAGACCCCGGATCGTGTCTCGTTGTAATCCAGGTCGCGGACAGGATTGTCATTATGTACATGACTCAATGATTGGATGGCCGCGACCATACCCGAGTCTATTTGTTTGATCTTAGTTGGATGGTCGTGCCCATACCGGGATCCGGAGCTATAGCATACTGCCTCGATGGCCGCGTCCATACCATATATATACATCGTGTACTTAAGATATCGCCAGACCGCTTCATGCAGTTTTCCGACGGCGGGCCTTCGCCGTACATAGCCGTAAAGCATTTCACCCTCTCTCTCTCGGGCCTCATGCTTTAGGGGGCATCCATATACGCAATTTGTCACCGTCTCCTTTTACCATTCCCCGTCCCGCACAATGGAGGACCCATAACGTGACTCCGTGAACACCGGCTGCGACCGAAAACATCATTGCATCCCTCTCGAGTATGAGCTTCATTTCCCCTTGAGACATCTCCTTGCAAAATCCATGAAACCCCTCTTTTTGCATCGCGCTGCAGATGCTTCAAGATTGCCGCCACTCGTGGAAATCCCGTAAAGAGGTCGCGCCTACTTGGCGCTCCGTCATAGAGCAGCAATCGCGCCACCCATTTTAGGGACTGCTTTTTATATATGGATGGCTAAGTTGAGTTCAAACAAACTCACAACCACCGCCTCTATCTTGAGTTGGGAGGTTTGGCTACTTCGAGTCTTATGGAAGGGAAGTGGTTTTGCCACCTTCTATGGAACCTTCCTTGTTGATAGGGCCCATCCCATAATAATAGGGATCCCAACTCCTCCTTCCCCATCTATAAAAGCTTGCTCGCATCCATGGCAAGCTAGTCCGGAAGTGGCCGAAGCTTTGCATCTCCTATTCCCAAGTGCCTTTGTGTCAAAAAAAGAATCCTCTCTTTTCCCTTAAGGCCCATTCGAACAAGGAGACCATTGTTACGAGACTCGGGAGAGGTTTCCTTCCCCCGCGAGCCTTGCGAGATCGACCCACCGGAGACCCGCGCGAAGGAGGCCGGCAGCGTCGTAACTTGGTTGTAACTTCTATTCGTTTACCACTTTAATAGATGACTATGATTATGGTTCCACTCCTTTTTCCATTATGTTAATGCGAGTAATGTCTTTTCTCTCGACCGATGTTTAGTTACGTATGTCGGTTCCTATGCTTGTATCTCGTTTGTTCTTTTCCGTGTGCAGTGTTCATCCCACGCGGAGATCGTGGAAGGATTGTGATCTGGCCAGACCGAAGGACTGGGACATCTCTTTTTCAGATCGAGCGTTGGAATCCGTAGGTTCTTATCCCAAATCTTTCATTCGTAACTAGGAGCTCCGTGCCATAGCATTGTTTTTTTGTTGCTAGACCGCTGGGCTAGTAGGATCGCCTCTCGTCCGCGAGAGGGGATTTACCTTCTCAACAAAGGTCCAACCTTTTTCCTCCTTTTTTTTCTAATATATAGGAAAATTACATAAAATTCCAAGATCCAAATAAACTGAATTTTTAATCGTCAAATCTTACAATATCATCATAATATAATTTAAAAAAATATGATTTAAATCCTAGTTATTATAGTTATTTATACTTGAACTTGACATAAACATTCATCAAAGCATCCGTGAAACCGTTGTACAAGTTCCCCGCCGTTTGAGGAAATGATGATGATTCACGTAGCTATAATCTAGGATATGGAATTGTACACCGGTTTCTTAGATCATGCACCATCATGCCATAGGCAAGCCTTCCTTGTAGGTATCTATGAGATACAATGAATCCGAAAAAATTCCTCAATCTATGCAACTCAATTTATGCTAAAGTCTCCACTTCCTAAGGCACTTTCCTCTTGTTGACTCGTATCATCCGCATTTCTTCAAGCAATTTTTTCCGGTGACAAATTGATATGATAATTTCACCCTATAGTATATTATTGAATGTAAAAAAGATAAAAATGAAGCATAATAAAGCATTGAAACAAAATTAGGGTTTTGCATAAAACATTTCCGTTCTTAGATCAAACAATTGCTTGTAAAAAATGTAACCACTTCAATCTCCTATGGCCTCACTCTCGCTTGAGAAATCATGCTCAACTTGTATTTTCTATATGTTAGGTTTCCTTTTTCTTTGTTTTTCCATATTCTCGTTTTCCTTTCTTGCAACTTTATTTTTTACTTTTGGAAGATTCTATGTGTTCCCCTTTCATCAATAACTATTGTCTCCTTGCGTATAGTTGAATTTAGCTTTGAAGTCTAGCCTCATATTATTGGTAGTTCTAGTATGAGGTTTTATAAAGTAATGAACCCTATTTTTTTGTTTCTCATCGGTATCCCTGCTTCCTTGCTTAGATGTTTTCCCTCCTCGTCTTCTGGCATCGCTATATGCTCGATTTCGATTATTTTTACTTGTATTAACTTCATTTTTTTGTTTTTCTTTCATAAGCCCTAAATATAGTTCACTTGTAGGCTTTTTATGTAGGATTTTGGATAGGATTTGGATGGCTAGATTTGGCCTCGCTTCGGGAAGTAGGGTTTCGACAAAGGGTTTTTGCTTGGTCTTCTCTTCTCGCTTTCTAGGTGTGGGGTTCCTCCATGTCCTCCATCTCAACATATCTACATGCTTATTCAATTCATGGGTGTATAGGATTTTTAATTAAACCATGATGAGATATATCATGAGAAAACAACTCAGCTTATGGTTCTAGCCTTAGTGGTTAGTTTGAATAAACTTTGATGTAAAATATAGGGTAGAATCATCTTTCTAAAAATAGCTAAGTGACATAAAAACCTCATGTGATATAAATAAACTTTAGAATGCCTAACTTCACACACGTAAAGAATAATTGCACATTCCTTACAAAATTTGTCCTTTCATGATCTAACATACTCTCCGAGGGACTCCAACACCCAATTAGGTGACCGATTTACTTCAAGAAGAAATTAAAACCTACATTCTATACCATTTTTATTTTTTGAACCACTTCTCTCATTTAATAGGTAACCTCGTGTTCTACAATTGACTCTATGATCGTAAATTCCAAACCTCTACTCTTGTTTTGCTTCCATCAAAGGAATAATGAATTCTGGCACCGGCCGTATCGTATTGGCTAAAAACGTTGAAAAATTGGCTGCCATCCAACATTGGCGAAAATTGGCATGATTTCTTCATAGGCTTGGAACCATTCTATGCCATCTAGCTCATACCCTTTAACATAGTCATACTTTCCATCTCTTGACCGTAAATACACCAACCTCTAGTCACACACTGTAAAAACTACTAGAAATTCCTCTCGTGCACTACAAAACTAGTTGCTAGAAACATTGGAAATGACAGCTTTAGGTTTAGTTTAAATTCCTCCTCTTAATACTTTCAAACTCCTTAAATGTCAAATCAGGTTTTAACCTAGGTTAAATTACCTTCAACAAAGGCTTGGGCATTTGAAATTATGGAAAAAGGTAGTTTAAAGCTTGTATTTTTAATTTTTTTATAATGCAGGTTACGAAAATATTTCTCGTAGCGCCAACTATCTTTATTCTGATAGATCCTACTATTTGCATAACTTAGGAAAAAATCAGATAAAATATAAATAAACATTTTTTAAAGTGCTTCTAATCCTTATGTTACCGTTACATACAAAACACTTTTTTAGCATAGCTCCAAACTTAACCCTTCCTTGTTTCCTAAATGAAGTAGTCAATTGATCATCAAAACATTTGGACCCTTTGGACATATACAAACTCAGTACTAACAATTTTGATAAGACAAAGGGGGCTGAGAAAAAGAAAATCATGTCCTCAAGGAGCTGATGAAATAGAAACCTTGATTTCTAGGTAACTTATGATGGGAGATTGGCTTAGGTGTGATGGAAGAGATCATCTGCATCTATTAAAGGAGTGTTTTTTATACATACATTATCCATCCTCGTTTGACATATTTACATAGTAAATGTATTTTCTATTTAAAATATATTTTCGTGGATATAGGGCCATGATTACAAAGAAAGTTCCCTGAGAAAGGTAGGGGACATAGACGTCTCTAGTGCGTTAACCGAAGAATGGAATGAGTATATTCTTCTTATTAGATTGGCAGTATCACATTAACAACATAGGAAGATCAAAATGGATTTGAATGACAATTTCTACTAAGGATAATTTTTTTCAAATAAATTTACCTATTCTTGTCCTAGGATAAATTGATGGATTTTATGGTTTCAAGGAACATGGAAGTGGGGATATCCCACGAAGCTGAAATGCTTCGCTAGTAAGTGGTCCATGGTAAAAATCCTCACATGGAAAATATGCTCAAAAGCTGCTTCGGGGCTGAGATGCACTCTTTTTTTTAAGTATTATCGTAATATGCTACCATTTCTTTCTTAAGTGCATATTTGTTGAATGGAATGAATTCCTCCACATTCTACGTATCATTTCTTCTGGAATCATGATTTTATTGGTTATTTCCCATCTTAGTGGTTCGTTGAGGTTAAGAAATATATATCTCTTCCATTATATATATTATGTAAGTATCAGAAAGGGGAAATTCTAAGATTTTTTACCAATCTGAGTAGGATGTGAGGGGTTCCAACATTAATATATCTAATTATTTTATGGGGAATGGCCCCATGACAAAAAAAGATATAAAAATATGCTTTATTTTGAAGGATATTTGTAACAAGTTCTTTGTTGGTTTTTTCGATGGGGCATCATCCTTTAGAGAGATGTAATGCGGGATGTTAATTTTCATGAGGCTTAAAGATTTCTATAAGTTTAATTGGTTCAGTAGTCATGGTACTAATATGGAGGTAGAGTTACTAGTGCTATCAGGTATCCTATTGTGCCAACTAAGTTGACCATCGCCAAGATAGATGTATTTGGAGATTTCAAGGTGATCATCAAGGGAAATTCATTTTTTTCTTTACAAGTTCCAACTCTTTCACATTGGATGCATAGGATTAGGTAAATCCAATCATTTTATTTGGAAAGGATTTTTGTCACACGCATATTATAAGAAAAAAAATATAGAGGATGTGATAGATTGGCTCAAGAAGGATGTATCCAAGAACGTGAGATTTTTTTACTCTATTTTTTTGTTGACACATGCAATGAGGGCCATATTATTGAAATCTATGTAGTATATCCTGATATACTTTCCTATTTTGTGTTGTATTGACATATTCTCGATTGTGTATATAATTCTAAGTCTTTTGTTTTGGGTATATGCTTGGGATAATTTTTTGCGTACACCCTAATATATCACAATCTATATGTTAATAGATAGATGGATCGAGGTGCCGCAACTAAATTTTGTTTTTTGAGAGAGTGTGTGATTTTGTGGGATGGCCATATCTAAAGAAGACCCGTGTTTATGAAAACTATAAATTTAATGAAAAGGGGAGTTCATTTTTTTCTTTTGAAAAAAAAGAACTCAGTGGACATAGTTTTTTATGTAGCTACGTTGGTTTAGTAGGAATATGGAACTCAATATTTATTGTTCAAGTAAAGTACACTAATGTTTCTTTACATCTAGGAAATTGATTTGGTTTGTGGAATAGTTTATTATGTACATATAGATGCATGTAGTAATTTTTCGTTTTTATTACTTAGAGTTTTGCTAGAAATTTTGTTTCTATTACTTAGAGTTTTGTTGCTAGCAATTTTTCGTTTCTATTACTTAGAGTTTTTGTTGCTAGAAATTTTTGTTTCGTGATTTGAATCACATATTATAGAATGAGGGCTTCCTTCCCAAGGAAATAAAATAAATTCCACACCAACTCCTTTGCCACCATTACACTGACTAAATAATCAACCAACGAGATTCCTTCTTTCATTATTTCTCCGCACATTTATATGTATCTATAAATCTTATAATACTTTGATTTTATTGTGAGTCTATTGAACTTCTACATGCCTAATCTCTTTTCCAAGAGTTTCCAATCTGAACCACAATAAGGGTATAAAAAAAGAATCTTGAAACCAAAATAATTGCTAATACACCGGCTTTTTATACAATAAAATGAAATGCAAAAGAAACATCGGTTTAATATGTGTGAAAAACATAGAAGAAGAAATATAGATATCTTAGGGTGAATATTGTGGTATTTTTATTAATAAAAATTAATAGTTAAAACTTAATTTTAACTCAAACATTATATATTTTTGGTTTGCTCATCCGTGAGGGCTAAATGTAGAATCTCATAGAACATAACTTTGTTTTCAAGGCAATTTACTGAGCTACCTCCATGCGCTTAATGTAAATTTGATTAAATTCATTTGGAAGATTCTTTAATTGTGAAATAAGGGTTACTTTTTCCCCAGATTAACCTATAATGTAACTTTACGAAAGTGTAATTACTCTATTATATTTTGAGCTTGTGGTGTTTTTTGAGGAGCACATGTTCTTAAAAATGGATAACAAAAATAAAAATAGTTTATAATAATTTTTGAATAAATATTATTGCATCTTTTTTAGGATAAATATTGTTCCATTGTATACAGGAGTTAAAGATAACATACTGATATTTTTTCATATGTTAAAGTAAATGATTTAGTATGAAGAGTATTTGGTTAATTAATAATAAGTACATGTCTAAAACCCACACTCTTATGTCATAACATTTTTCCACAAGGATGATGAATCACATAGATTCAAGGTCATATAATGAAACATTGTAGTAAATAATCTATGTATCAAGATGGATATAACATGGTTATATAAATATTTAGTATATCATGAATGATACTCAAGGAAGAGGGCATGATTGAGGCATGCAAATGAATATCATCGTACTCAAAAATTATTGAGCATGTTTTAGCAACAAAAGCTAGATCTTACTATATATGAATTTTTTAGATGACATTGATGTGTCATCAACAAGGACCAACATCACCACACAATATTCATGTAAGAAACATTGGTCTATAAGTAAAATATTTTGCCATTTCAACATTTGACACACTATGGATGTATTTTTAATGCACAAAATTGAAGGTCTTAGACCATCAAATTTGTGTTGTTGATTGAAGTGCCTTGCATGTAGCAACAACCACACATGTTATGTAAACTATTGTGGATGATCTAGTGATATCATTTGTCACAACATATGTGTGATAATTTGAAAATATTAGATAATGTAGACTATTTTAGATCCCCACATTAATTGTTAAGAGATTAGTGTTTGAATATATGAAATAACTAAAATTGAAATGAATAAACAAAGAAATTTAACACACCTATTATATAATGAACACAAGGTGTATCCTAAGAAATCCAACAATAGGAAAAAAATCTAATTAGAAGATGAGGCCTATGCTCATCCTCCTTTTCCTTAATTGTGATATGCAATATGCAAAAATGAGCACTTTTACTATGGCATTAATTAAGACTATGGGTCTTAATGACTACTATAGAACATACCTCTCCTTCCTCTCATAAATGTAATCCCAATTCTTAGGTTTTGTACCAACTCATGGAAAGATGCATAATCGGTAGAGAATGGAACCCTTCTCCTGCCAGTGGCCTCATATTTAACATATTGATACCTATATAGGATTAATGTTTTTTCTATCCCTCAATCCTCAACAGTGATAATGTTTTGGAACTTATAAAAATATCTCTTGAAATCTAACATGTGGATAATCACATAGATGGAATAATGGGGACATACAATCCACTTGTATCATGGTTGTCAACAACGTAAGTCAAAGTTAAGGAGGTATAAATTCTAAATAGGAGCCGTAATAAAGGCTATTTTCCCACTGTTGGAAAAGTATCAATGTATAGAAAAAATTAAGAGGATGAAAGACATAGTTACAAGGTTTTAACTGAGAAAAATGCCATTTAATGCCTCAAAATGTAATTGACCGTTTTGGTACTTAATTTTCCAACAATGCTCTTCAATAAAATGGTTCATGAAGCCAACTTCTCCAATTCATCCACCCAAAAATTTCTATTATAGATTAAAAATCACATAATGATTTATTTCAAATCATATCTCTTCCATCTAGAGAGGATTTGCCTGTTGAATAATTTTTACTAGAAATGAGGTGTGAGGAAAATTTTCCTCTACCTTCTCCCTAGAATATTGATTTTTCCTTTCATTCCGGAAATTGTATTTTCAACCAATTTTCAAGTACTCGTGGATTTCCCTTGTCCAATATTTGTAGCCTTATTTTGCAAAAAGATGTATATTATACCAACTTCAATTGAGCCATATGTGCTTTCTCTATGATAGGATCGATTCCTTATTTGATTGATCTAACATAGGAGGCTCATAGAGTTTTAGATTCTCCACATTCTACATTAATTAAATGTATATACAAGGGTAGAATGAGATTGTAGGCATTAGGACCTATCTTATACAATATTTAAAGGGATATAAAGAGCATTGATTCCTCTTAATAGAACTACATATTTATTTGTTCATTCATAACCAAACCCTTACATTCTAGTTTAAATGATTTATATTTTATGTTCTTCTATGTTGGACCTTATACATTTCTTGTGACTTCTTTATAATTTCTTATAACTGAAAATTAAATTTCCTAATATTTTTAACAATATTCTCCACTTTCGCCATTTTGGGATGTTCCTTCCATCACTCCTCCTTGTTATACATATAAACATCCAAGAGGAAGGTGGAAAATACCAAAATAAAGTTTCAAATTGAACTTCCTAGGGAAGATGGACTACTTTTTTATAAGAGTGTTGTCTTTAGATTAAATTCTATCTCTAGTATTTGGATTATTTTGATTATCATGTTGAACCAAATTTCCATTGACTTCTTATATCCACTCATATTTTTTTGGATAGAATGTTGTAGATCTAAGGGTCCATGTTTTTTAAAGTGTAATAAAAAAGGCACTAAAAATATTGAATGCCCATTTGAGATGATGTTTTTTGGTATCTCAAAGAGCACCAAGACTTTTTCAAATAACATGTGCATGTTGTCTCTTTTCCTTGATGGTATTTTTTAAGAGGCATAATAAATGCACATCTTATTGAACCTATTGTCCGATTTATTGTCAAGTAACCAACAAAATCCATTGAATTTGTTTTCTAGGATTGAGTGGGTATAGGTAAGGGATGAAGTAAACATTTATTTCTATCACTAATATTGTTGGTATAAGAAATAATTCATATTATATCTTTGGGAACAGTCAATATTATGAATACATTGTAATTTTAATTATCTTCCTAACACCAAAATGCCTTATAACCTTGGAGGTGTGAGCCTCTATGATAAGTTGAAATCATTCAAATTTAGGAACACAATTATTATCTAGCTTGTAGAGAAAACCATTACAGATACAGGTAGCCTTACCAACCGGCTTTATCTACATGTGTTTGGTCTTTGTGGCTATTGAACAACTCTTTAAATCCACATTTTATATGTGTGTCTTTTTATATACATCATGAGCAAAAGGATCCATATGCATATGAGTTCCAAAATATGTGGTATAGGATGTGGGTGGCCTTTAAAGCATGTATTCTAACTTATTATTGATATCATTTATATTGATACAGATGAATTTGTTGCAAAAAGTCTCATCCACTGTAATGTTTATTTGTTGGAGCTTTCTAGTCCCGCAAATATTGTAGTAGTTAATGATCAATGTGGATAATGGTTTCCTTTCCCATAATATAATTCTTCTACTTCTTAACATCTTGAATTAGGGCATAGATTTTCCCTATATAGGTAGTTCAACTCCCTCCTTCACCCTTGAAGCATATTAGGATGATAACATACCAACTTACCTAGTTTCATACAAAGTGCTCTCATATGATGCCAATTTACATGTATATCCACTTCAAAAATCTTGCGAGTTAGGAAATGTGAGAATCGCTGACTTCTCGACCCCTAATATCGCCTTGTTGAAAGATTAAATTAATTATTTCCCACCTAGAAATGCTTATGTTAGGTCCCTATAATACTAGTATAGCCCCATGTTAGGTCCTTACATGAATAGTGTACCCCATATTGTTATTATTGTGCACCATATATGACCACTATTGTTATTGTTGTTCCTTTACATTGCTATTGTTATGTGGGCCCTAATTATATTTTTATCCTTTTGGAATCCTATATATACCAAGGAGGAATTATATTTTGAATCATTCAATAATTATAAACCATTTATGTGATGTGAAAGGGGGTTTCCCCTTGAAGTGGTTTATTATAAATGAATTGATATATTACTTCATATGTTTTTGTGTTATGCTGATCCGGGTACATAACATTTGGTATTATAGGAAACAAATCTCAAGATTGTCTTCCCGAAAACTCACATCTTAGAAATTTTTATATAACATATTTCTGGCTCCGGGCCAAGGGCCCGGAATTTTTTTCAATACAAATATTATATGTAGAATCACATTTGTCTGTTTAAGAAAAACACTTATTTAGGTTTGGATGTTATGATCAATGAAAGTTAGAGTTTATAAGCCTTAATTTAGTCTTAAAATAAGTGTCTCGAGGAAAATCAACACTATCCGATTTGAATTCGTAAAAGGTTTCTAAAATTTCCTAGACTATAGTTATTATAGTACCATTATTAAGGCTTAAGGTTTAAACAATGACATGTAAGCCTATATTTTTTTCTATATTGAAATCGTCCATAATCGTGTCATCATGAGAAATTTGACATAACTTTACCTTTTAAAAATTCAATCTTAGTCTCATTTGTGGGATTGAAAATAATATAAATATAGATACCTGAATTTTTATTTTTTAGAAATTGGGATGTCAAAGTAAAAAATATACAACAATTTCAATGACGTATCAAAAAAGCTCAAAATCAAGCTCTTAAAAAACCAAAAAGTTGTCTACTTTTAAAATATCATAACTTTTTATGAAAAATAAAGCTTGAAGCGATTCAAAGGGAATACTCAAGCATAAATACCATTATTTAGGTTTCAAACTTCCTCCCAAAAACAACGTTTACACCCATTCAAAATTTCAAAAAGCTTTACTATGACAAATTGAAGAAGAGAAAGAAATGAAACACGATATCAAAATTACGAGACTAAGTGTATAGAAAGATTTGGGTGCACGAGTAAATTAAATTGCACCCCGCTTAAGAGAGTAGTTTTTTCCTCTTAAGTTAGTGTGATCACCGACAAAAAATCAGAGCCGCTGCTAGTTAAAGTTAACATGCCAAGAACTAAAACATACTAAATAGTGAAATAGCATGCATATTTGACAAAATTAAAGTAACACATAATAAAAAAGCCTTTAAATAGAGTCAAACAACTTCAATAAACCAAACAAGGCACTTACGTCCCCTCTTATTGAGTGCTGGTAGGAATAAAGGATGGTGCTTACCCACTTGCTTATAGCTCTGTGAACTAGGAAGTTATAAGACCCGATGCAAGGATGTATTTACTTCTCGAGCTACCTTGGCGCAAAGTATCCTCTCTACTCAAGGATTGAAGTTTTTGGATGGCCAAAAACTCGAATCCCCTATCTCCGGCTCGGATCACACACTCGTTGGATTGCTTGGGGAAATTATGGCTAGCATAACAATGTGTTCTCCCATTGTTCATCTCTTGGTAGCCTTTTATGTGAGACCCAAACTCTCCTCTCTTGGTACATTGATGGATAGTGACTCCTAGAGAGGTGGATGAATCCACGGTGCCACATTATTCCATCAGGTGCTCCCTTGAGGTCCTAATGAGGCTTGGGCTATTGTCCTGTGCGTCTCAAGTGTGGGTTCAATTTCTTGGAGTGTGCCTTGTGGTCTCGAGTGACTTCCACCACTCTCAAGTTCACAATGGATTTTTTAGGAAAAGATGCACAAAGGCCCGCTATCAAAGAAAAGAGCACACAAAGGCGCATTTTACCGGTTTCTTTAGTGCGCAATTTGATTTTTTCCTTTCCGGACCTTAGATATTTTTTAAATTCTTCGCATTCTCTAATGTTCCTCAATCCCGACATTTAATAATGTCATATTTTCTTGTTCGATTTTCCAAAGGATAATAGTTTCCTAATGTGTGAGGTCTAGGAAGAACTATATAGCCAAAATACATTATAGTTTATTTTTGTTGATTTCGATTTTATCGTTTTGCCTTTGATGGGTGTAGTTGACGTTGTTTCTGCGTATTGGAGGTATGTCAAAGCCAGGTGTCAATATTGCCTCTACGATAGTGGGACTAAGCCTAGGCATTTCGAGTAGTCCCATGCGAAGATATCTCTATACTTGTAGAAATCTCGTATAAGAGGCTATTTTTCTCTCGAGAACATGTCCTCCCAATGTATATTTATTCAACCTTTCTAGGATTTTGGGATATATTCACATTGATGGTAGGTGAGATGTTTGAAATGTTTCCTTCCTTGAACGTTGCTTGCGCCGCATAGTTTTTGAACCAATTAGCTTTCACCGATGGGAGGAAATCTTTGATTCAATTGCATAAATCTCTTTGCTCTTTTGTCTTGTCGTATTCAATGACTCTTTTGGGGGAGAAACAACGAGTAGTGATATATTTCATCCCATGGATAACTGCTCCGTCATGCTCTAAGATGCTCTCATATGAATGGGATAGGGATCCTAAGTGGGGATTGATTATGCATAAGATTGTGCAACAGAGACTGGCCAGACAAAGTTGGTTGATAGGCATAGAAATGACTCCATCGCCGACGTTGCTGGAACTAGACGCATCTGCATGTGAGTGCATGTATCATTTGCACTTTCGTAGGTACACCATCTATATTTGCAAATTGATTGGTACATATGGAAAATGAGTAGAAACTAAGTCATAATTTTTGATACAGGATTATATGAATCGTATATGGTATATCATGTCGCGCGTTTGGTTGAGAAATTTGTGATGGGAGCTTGCGATGTAAGGATAGATCCCACGTTAGGGTGACACGGGTGAAATTGTGTCCTTGCAGGAGGCGTTGAATATTTCCCATTAGCGGCATGCCTGGTTCCGTGGTTATGGCCTATGGTAAATGGTGAATGGTACCATTTTTCCGACCGAGATTGTGTGGGAACTATAGTACTCTTCTATCCTAGAAGTGACGTTCGAAGGGATCGTACGTAGAATAGGAGGATTTCTCGCCTCCATTTCTAATTTTTTGGATTGGGTATGTCTCGCTTCTTTGATGAGTGTAGACTTAACGCCACTCTTTCTTCTCTAAGCTTCTGCTGGAGATGATCACATGTTATTGTGTGATTAAAGTGTGAACAAATCTGTAAACAACTTTGCGTGATTTTCCTTGGTTAGAGAGATGTCTTTGCGTGAGAGAAAGAGACTACGCGAAAACTCCGTTTTCTAGGTGTTTCATTTCTTTGCACCGATTGACCCTGGCCGATCAAGCTGTATGTCCGCATGTTATCCTAGGTTGAACTCCGGGTCATGCTCGGTTAGAGAGATGTCTTTGCGTGAGAGAAGAGACTACGCGAACCGTTTGTGTTTCATTTCTTTGCACCGATTGACCTGTACACTGTGTTGCATAGTCCGCACGGTTATCCTAGGCTGAACCCGGGTCATGCTCGGTTGGCACGTCTTCCTAACTTGCCCCTCATGGTGACTTGTGTATGGAGGGACTACTTCTAGCATTTTTTCCTTCCATATTCGTTGAGGATATCCTCATGTTTCTACTCTAATATATGTATCATGTCAATTAGAGGACGTACACGCGGATATAGGTACAATACTTCTGGCGAGGATTGTCTAACATTACCAGGTAAAACATCCTAGATATGTGGTTCCCTGGGCCCCCGTCTGGCCACAAGCAGTGGATCAAGTACTGGCAAGGAAGGCCAAGTCGTGGCAGGCGACCACATGATTGGGCATTTTACACACAAGCATGTTGGTCTTCCTTGCAAAGGTAGCTGGCGGACTAAGGGTTGTCTCGATTGGTCGCTGGGATATAAAGAGGATGGATTCGTCACATATTCTTGAGTTTTCGAGTTGTTCATGGATTCAGAGTCGAGCAATATTCTGGGGAGGTGGAATATGGTCGATCTCATACACAATGACAGAATCTAGGGATATAGTGACAATGGCATAAAGGATGATCTACCGCATATTTGACATGAATACTCGGGTATATGTGGCCTAAGTATGACATACTACATGGAATCGATACTTATCGTCGTAACATTTAGAGTGCTAGGGCAATCAACGATGAAATGATTACATTCATCACAGAGTACACATCGTTCAATAGGGGGAGGAGGGTGGCCGGAAGTCTCTAGGCGACCGTTGTTCCCCTCCCGCAGGTATAGAATGACGCGAGGTTCATCTCTAGATGACTTAGTGAGGGGATCCTTTCGGGATTGCTCAATGGCATGTAAAGCATCCCTATATCACAAGATCTCTGTGGAAATTATGGGTGTAGTTTCCATAATTACAACAGATAGCACATGTGTGATTTGTATGCAATTCCTTGCCCTAAATTTTGGTGGCAAGTTCCTTTTTACTTCGAACTTGTTGCCGTGATGTCTACTTCGCAGATAAGGAGCAAGCCAATTGCCTAGCTCGGGAAGATGTGGGTGGGGTGGCCTACTACGTCACATATGGTGTAGTGTGGTGATTCTAGTGGCGTGGTGGGATTATCCACCTTATTTCCTCTTCTATTGGTTTTCTTAGTCGTAACCATCAGATTTGCAATGGGAATTTCCTTCGAAGGATGTTTTACATAAAATTCCCGAATAGTTGGGGTCTACTCAGATTGAGAGGGATTAACCTATAGAGGTGATTTGTGCCACTCCCATCGTGGTGTGACTAGGTACCAAACCGGGATTGTAAATGATAAGTTTGGTAGGACCATCGTGGCCATGACCTATTACACAAAAAACAGTCGGGGGAAGAGTAAAGGAGTTTGGGAGGTGGCGTAGGCTAGAGAGGTTGTCGTGGCCAAGGACGCAATTTAATTACAGTTTTGTCTCCATGCCTTGACCGGCTTATGTACTTGATCAGACATCATGAACATCGTGAGCCTTCCGTGACATTAGGTGATGACGAGGGAAAATTTTAAGGATGAAAGTTTATGTTAAGTTTATATAAACTTAAAATCATACTAGTCCCTAATATGAAAATTGTAAAATTTTTGATGATATTTTTGTATAAATATTTATATTTCCAATGATTTTATATTAGTCAATATAATGATTTAATACAAGCTAAAATAATGGTGTACTATAAAATTTGGGCAAATAATTTTAGAAAAAAATGGAAATTGGCAAATATTTTTTTTGGAAAAAACATGAAAAATTAGCCCACCTATGAATATTAGCCCCTAAAATTTTCCCCGGTGATGACTCTAGTATAATAGGGATCTCCTAGAATGACCCTAGGATGGATGATGGTTTGAATTGGCCAGTGGCCATATTCTTGGTACCGTGTAAGTATCTCAAACAGATGTGTCTACATAGGTAGAATGTCATCTCAGATTGTGCTGTGGGTCGCTTTTCACCTGTGTCAATTACTTATAGTAATGATGTGCGTCCCCATGGGGGAACATCATAATTTGGAAAACGAAGGGAGGCTGTTATGGCTGACATGTCATACATATAACTCTCACCAAGAAGTATATTGTAATCCGGCTTGAGCATCCAAGACTTCAATGTTCATAAGTGACCGCCTTTTCTGCCAAGTAGACAAGAACGTTTTGGTAGAGACCCACTAAGTTTTCAAGGGAGTCCATCATATGCTCGCGTGATGTCGATGGCTTTGTTCAGGAGACCCTAACTGCTAGACGTTCTTGGACATGATATATGGATGCACTGCCACTGATACATCGATGAATATCGATGTTTTGAACCGACAATGGTATCCTAAAGGCGACCATCGAGTGAAGCGTAGGGGTGGATTTATATAAATAAAAAACCATCAAAGAAGCGCGAATCGACAAGGTCGTATGGTGCCTAATGTGGAAAGGCGGCTTTTACTTTGGGCATGATTGTAATACCTCCAAAGCTTCATATAGCGTCCGGGGATTGAGTTGGATCATCACAATGCTATAGTTATGGGCCGCTTTGGAATGGTTTCATACCCGCCTAGTTGGTCCCTTAGCCATTATGGGAAAGTTTCAATAGGAATTTGATATGGTCAAAGGTGTTGTTGGTGCACTTGTACTAGCCTTGATGAATTTGTGTCTAGTGGGGTGTCGCAATTTTATGTGTCTCAAAAAAACATTTATTTTCCAATCATATAGATTTCATGGCTAGTCTTTTCGAATCATCTGGGAGTTTCTTTATTGTTGCCGAGTGCTAACTATCCCTTAATGGGGGAAGGCTCCCGCATGATTTCATTCATCGTAGGATCCCCTGGTTCATAGCTACCTTGCATCTTTTTTAGCTCGTGGAGGTCGGCATGTTAGATGAGTGTAATGGTCGTACTCACCACCAAATTGAACAAGAGTGGTTCATTTGAATATTTTCCCTCTTGTTCTCGCCTTTGGGATTTTCTTGGCTCATGGTTTTGATTGGTTAGAGTTGCCTCCCGCTTGAGATCGCCGAGAGCCTTGTTGATTTTTTCGCCCCTATCCAGATTTCCTTTAGGCTTATTTTTTCCTTTTTTCGTAGCCATGTTAGGAGTATAATTTAGATTCTCCTAATTGCATGGTTGTCACTACTGGGCTTGGAAAGGTTGGAAAAATTTCACCTCGTGCATTATTCTGCATGGGTGGGTTTTAAGTCCGGGACTAGGTATATTGAGGCCCTTGTCCTTGGCTTACAAATAGATGTTGGGGGAGCCTTCATCATCATGTCTAGCTGCATACTATTTCCCCTAGTTGCAGGATAGGGTCCTCGCTAACATGGTGGTACGATGACGCCCTATTGGCCAAATTTTTGGAGGCGCATGATGACTTTGGGAGCCGGGTTACGATATGTTCCGGGTATAATCATATGCATAACCCGGGGGTATGGAATTCTATTTAGGGGTGATTTCCTTTGGGTCAATGAACCAATGAAACCATCTCATGAGAGTTCGACGCGCTCCGAATTTCCTTGTAAGCTCAAGTAGCATGTGGTGTTAGGTAGGATATTGTAAATATATCCCGACTCACGTATAGATCAAATGAAGTTGCTGAGCCTCACTGATGGCGTCCGTTCGGATATGGGTTATTATTCCACATCCTTTGAATATTCTACGGTGAGAGTTTTCAAGAACATGTCTAACAAAACTCGATCATCGTGTTTGGATTTCATTACTGCATCTACGATGCCGCCACCATTCGTGGAGATGGTCCGAGATATGGACTCCGTGGGTGTCTCGCCAAAGTGGGTCAAGAATTCCATTCGTAATCGTGGTGGATGGGTAACTAAAAATAGGTTAGGAAGGTAGTAGCGAGGGTGATAAAGGTTCCATGCATAGCGTATTGTTTCTCCTATACCATTTCGTGGCTATTCCGTTAGTGGTGCATTGAAATAGTCTTAGTCGAATAGTGAGTCACAACGATGTTGTTCAACAAACACCACTTGTGGAAATTCATAACATGATTTTCAGATCTTCCGCTTTACTTTCCTTTGAACTTTGGGATGTCCAAAGGGAGAGTTGTGGGTATGGGAGGCCATGTGTGTCGGCGCAATGAGTCGTTGTCAGCCATGGTTAAATCTCGGTAGATTTAATGAAGCTAAGAAAGGTGATCAGTTGGTAGCCATTGAAACTTGTGAAAACACAATGTTCCTCGCTAGGTATAGGTTTCCGTGATACACAGGAGTTCACCAAGCCTCGAATGGGTAGCACTCCTTGTCCCCTAGGGGGTTGTGGGAGGAGTGGTATTTGGTGATCCTATGGGTGAAATTATCAAGGTGGCGTTGGGTGACCAATGAGGTTCCCAATCCACTATTCCCGAATAAAGGAAGAACCAATAAGGGGTAGGAAGTGTTCCGTCTTGGATGCCTAAATGATGAAAGACTTGAATCCCCTCGGTAATGGGGGAGGTCCAAAAGACATCTAGATCGACGAGGTCCCATTGGGTCCATTCGGCATCGACTAGTATGGTTTGGAAATATTTTAGAGGATAGAGATTACAATCAAAGAAAAATCCTGGGATTGCATACATAAACAAAGAGAAAATAAAAAGATAAATTTTCCCTTTAGATTAACTTATGTATCTCAAATAATCGAAAAAATATGGTTTTTTGTTGTTTTTTTGCGTATGATACTCAAATCCTAGAAGACATAAATGTCCTCACATGCTCAAATGTAACTCGGGCCTTGAGAAGATATGTTGTGAATTTTGGCACAATGTCCCTAAAGGAATTAGCGACGCCCTACCAACCGAATAAAATAGACCAAGGTAAGGGTCAAGGATCTAGTGATACCTCGCACCGTCACCTATAAGGAAGGATGCCCTAGTTTTGGCCACTAAGTACCGTCATCATCCCACATGAGCATTCGAGTTCTGATATTCTTGGTAATTTAGCTACCGTACTAAGTATTAGACAAGCCAAGTAGCCCCAAATAATACCGCACACACCGGGCCTAAGCTTAACCCCCTCCCGACCGAGTCTCGCTACGCTCGGGTTTTCTTTGTCGTGGGCGGATAAAAGGATTTAAAAGGTCCCTAAAAATTCAAATTATATGTTTCAAGATGTAAACCGACCAAGGCGGCTTATTGGATGCCTACCCCCTCGGGTCCTAACTTTTAAACTATAAATTTTCGTGGCCCCCGTGGGAAGAGTTTAGTGAGTTTATTTAAGTTAGTTTTAGGTATTTTGATTTACTTTGTGTGAATGTGTGAGAAAGTGGTGAATAAGCGCATAGTTTTAACATGTGGATATGTGGTGATCCTTTTCATAATCCCCTATTTAAACTATATGTTTTATTTGCTCATAATAAAAGCAAAACATGTGCAAACATATATCCGTTTACAATGCTTCCTAGTTAATCTAAATGATAAACTATAGAGAGATGGTGAATTATCACGCAGAGTGTTCATATTCTTATCTAGGATCACCCAAGGGTGCAAAGGCAAAGAAATATTACTTTCTTCTAAGGATAATTTGATCCGAAGTCCCATATCCTAGTGCCACAAATTGAACTAAAATTAATGACTTTTAAACTAGGAAATGAAAAAAAAAGACTTAGATAAGCATGTGTGATTGGGGCTACTTAATTTGGCTAATTATCTAAGTGTTTTATGGTTCCTAAATTCGCAAAACATACATTATTTCAGAATGCAAGTTAATTTCCCTACTTAAACTATGTTTTCACTTTGAGGAAATAAACATGAATTTTTTAAACCTAACACCTAAACTACTAGAAAGCAAATTAAGAGGAGCTTTAACAATTCATGGCACACCTCAACCATGTTGGAATATTTCTTTATGGGCCGGCTAGTCACTAAACAAGCATAAAATGAATGGAAATAGCAAGAAATTTGTGCTTCTACACACACAAAAGGCTAATATAGGCGCGAATTTCGCACGCGGTGAGGCGTCCGTCCGTAAAAGCAGAGGATTTTCCGCAAAAGATATTGTTGGAGCTCGAGCTTCAAACTCTCACCGAGGGTGAACATGCAATGAAGGAGAGAAAAAAGGGGGCGGGGCTTCTAGCCATTAACTCCCAGCAAAGAAAGAGGCTCCTTGTGCAAAAATGCACAACCACATAAACTTGGAAATAAAATTAGTGGAGTCATCAATCCCGTGTAGGATTTGGTGCACAAGTGTACCAAATCGCACTTGCTTAAGAGGAGTGATGGTTTCCATCTTAAGTTAGTGGTCATAGGTAGAAAATCAAGGGAGAAGCTAGTGAACATGCCAAGAACTAAAAACAGAATTAAATAGTGAAATAGCCCGCATATTTGCATTAAACTAAACACATAATACAAAATATCTAAATAGAGTAAAAAACTTCAATAATCCAAACTAAGGGTGCTTACATCCCTCATTATTGAGTGTCATAGGAATAATGGATGAAACATTTACCCACTTTCCAAGGGGCCCTAGGAACTAGGGAGTTATAAGACCCGATGCAAGGATGTCTTTACTTCCAAGCTACCTCGGTGCAAAGTATCCTCTCTACTCCAAAGGATTGAGTTGTTGATGGCAAAAAAATGAATCCCCTCTATCTCCGTCGATCACACCGCTAGATTTCTTGGGGAAATTAAGGCTCAGCATAATAATGTGTTATCCCATTGTTCATCCCTTTAGTGGCCTTTTATAGGAGAATTCAAACTCTCCATCCCTCTCTCTTGGTACATTGATGGATAGTGACCCAAGAGAGGAGGATGATTCCATTGTGCGCCACATTATTCCATTGTGTGTTCCCTTGAGGTCCTAAGGAGTGTTTGGGGCAAATTGTCCTTAGGCGCTCAAGTGTGTGATCAATTCCCCGGAGTGTGCCCCGTGGTCCCTGAAGGTGACCTCCACCTCACTCTTAGGTCTCGTGTGGCTTCGAGGAAAATCTACACAAAGGCATGCTTATTGGAGAAAAGTGCATGCAAAGATGAATTTTACCGGTTACTTCAAATAGTGAAATTTTATTTTCCTTCGGGACCTTAGAGATTTTTAAACTTATCGTATTCTAATGTTCCTTAGCCCTCAGAATCCTTCGCTCGACATTTAATAATGTCATATTTTCTTGTCCGATTTTCCAAAGGATAAAAAAGTGAAACAATGTTTTCTCTCACAATGAGAAACAAAAAGATGAACAAGAAGTGGAAATTAATGTTAAAATGGATGGTTTAAAAGAATACATAAAATGGGACATGGAAGGCTTAAAAAATAGATATAAAATTTTTCGGTGTGGAGCTTGAGTATCTTCTATTTAGATGTGTCGCCGTGTTGGACCCCCGTTCTTAATGGGTGAAAATGTCGCCCATTGTTTAATCGTGGGGTTCAGGGGGGCGTGGGTGACATTTTGAGTCCGCCGAGGGGTTTCAGGGAAACACCCCCGAAGATTAAAAAAATGTAAAATTGCCTTGTAAAATATTGTAATTTCGTAGTCAACTGGGCCTCTTCATTAAGTGGATGATATGACAAGAGACGTTATGTTTAATTTAGGGTTTTTTTCCCTAGAAGGAAACCCCTCATTTTGTATGAGGGTATTGTATTGCGACCGTGTATGTTATGTAAAAATATGGGCGAGAAAAAGAAAGGGGTACTATGAGAGAGAGTAGAGGATATTACAAAGGGATTCGTTGTAGGTTGTGTTCATCTTGCCGGATAATAGAAAGGAAGGACCGGTTGTTTGGGGTGGACATAGCTCCAAATTGGGCACCATGTATATACATGTCTCTCTTGTTTTATATGTTTTTTGTGTTTGTGTTTCTGCATATTTTATGCATTCCATTGCTCTATAATATATATTTTCTAATGTGACCTGGAAGGTTGGACAAAATTGCTACAAGAAATTCTTCCTAGTGATGACAAGGTATTCCGTGAAACTCATGATGAGAACAAAACGAGTGTGAATATTGATTTTAGAGACTCCAACTTGGGTGGAAGACCAAGAATATTCCAAAGATATATATAAGGAAGTTTAGTGGAAAGTATCTGATAACATAGATACTACAAGTGTATCACTTTCTTTGACACTAAATGATGTGCAAATTCACAATGTTAAAAAAGGTATCCATTCATATGTATATAGAACCTAATTAGTTTTCATGGTATCTACCGCTTTATTCTTCTTGTAAATCACTTGTCATCCTGATAATTTTTATGGAGGAATTGATAACACATTATGAGGATACAAAGAGAAATACCTTTCTTAGTCAATTGATAAACACCAAACGAAGGGGTTTAATCGTAGAACACATTGATAAATTCCAAAGATTGAATATCAAGGTAACTAATATTCCATAGATGTGTCTCACTAATGTCTTCATATGGAATTTAAGGAATAATATCCAACATGAGGTTCGCTTTTGGGAACCTAATTCATTGGAGAATTCATTTATAGTGGCTATAATTGTTGAAAGAAAAATTAGGGCAACATGGAGGTATACCACTCATAAATATAAAGATGGAAGTGTTGCTACTCATAACCTACCACAACCTACAAGGTTAACACCACAAAAACTAGAGAATAAAAGAGTAAAAGGGATTTTTTATATTTGTGATAAAAAATATAGTAAAGGTTTTAAGTGCACTAAGAAGAATCTTTTTTTCATATATTTTAAGGAGGAAGAAGAAAAGGAACAAGAAACATCAAAGAAGAATACATAAACCAAGAACATCTCGAGTGGGTGAAATAGAAGAAACTAATTTGACCATAGCTGTAATTCATTGGTTAGAATTGCCACTCCTCAAACTATTAATATATAAGGATATATGAAGAAGAAAAATGTAATAGTGATGATTTAGGTAGTACCAATAATTTATTCATTGTAAGATTACCAAGGATTTGAATTGTTTATATATCCAACACCAAAGTTCCAAGTGATGGTTAGAGATGGAGAACTATAAATTGCATGGGAAAGTAACATAATATCAATCTAACCATGGGGGTATATAGTATTGAATATTCTAATGATTTTCATTCCAATGGGTGGTGTTGATGTTGTATTAGAGTCCAATGGTTGCAATAATTGGGGACAATAACTTTTTATTTTCAAGAACTTTTCTTTGAATTTTTTTTAGAAGGAAAGGAATTTGAATTAAGGGTGTCAAAGGAGACCCAATAAGATATTCCAACACTAATTTCATGAAAAATATTTAAAATAAGGTATAACTAGGTGTAATTACACAATTATTCTCACTATATGTTCAAACATCTAAGTCATCCATTTATCTAGAACTCAAAATAGTCCATGACATATATTCTGAGGTATTTGATACTCCTAATCGTCCCCCACCTATTGAGACCTTGATCGTGCTATTCACTTGATTCTAGGAATTGTTCCTAACATGAGACCTTACATATATCCTTTACCTAGAAGAGTGCAATTGAATGTATATTTATAAATGCTAGAGGTTGAACCTAGCCAAAGTTCTATCTCTTCTCTAGTAGTATTGGTGCACAAGAAGGATAGATCATGGCATATGTGTCCGTATTTATAGAGAGCTCAACAAGCTCTCACTAGAAAGAGATAAATTTCCATTCTTGTCATTGATGAACCGTTGGATGAATAACATGGGAGCAATTTACTTCACCAAGTTGGATCTTCATTTAGGATATCACCAAATTACAATGAATACAAATGACATTTTGAAAATAACATTCAAAAACTCATGAAGGTTATTATGAATATTTGGTCATGCCTTTTGGCCTTACTAATGTGTCTTCCAAATTTCGCTGATGAATTCGCTTTCAAACCCTTAAAAATTTGTGTTAGTGTTTTGATGATATACTAAACTACAATGAGGATTGCTGGGAAGATCATGTTTAACATGTTGATAGTGCTTAAACTATTAGAGGAGAAACAATTGTGCTGCAAAAACCTTCAATTTTTTCTTTGGTTACAACATGTATTTAGGTCATATTGTATCTCATAAGGGTGTTAAGGTAGACACTAACAAAATTAAATCGATCAAGGAATGGAAAATCCCCATAGACTTAAGTATATTCAAGTATTTCTTGGGTTGAAATAGGTATATCACAAGTTTACAAAGAATTATGGGAAAATAGAAACATCTTTAACAACATTACTAAAGAAAGATTCATTTTCCTCGACTCCATAAACAACTAAGGCCTTTGAAAATCTTAAAGAGGAAATGTGTCAAGCTCCAAAGTATTAACTACACTAGATGTCACAAAAACATTTATTGTAAATGATGCCTTAGGAAATTGAATTGTTGTTGTTTTAATGCAAGAAGGAAGATCCATTTCCTTTAAAAGTCATATAATCAAGGGAAAGGATTTACGCAAACCTATATATGAGAAGGAAATGCTAGATTCCATGAAGAAATGGCACCCTTAGCTAATGGGAAGACACCTCAAGGTAAGAAAAATCATGATATTCTTAAAAAATTATTGGAACAAATATTATCATTATAAGAGCAACAAAAATGGGTCACAAAGATGTTTGGTTATGAATTTAAATCATCTACAAAAAGGGGGGGGAAAACAAGCTGGTTGAATGCACTCTCAAGAAAGGACTAGGAGGTATACGCATTGTTTCCGTGCCATCTATTATCTAACCTGATTGGATAACTAAAGCAAGGGATGAATGAAAGAATGATGAAGAGGTGTGGACACTCATTCAAAAAATTTAGCAAGATCCTAGTGTATATGATGCATTTATCTAGAAAAATGATTCATTGTGGTGAAAATATCATTTATATATATGTAAAAACTCCCAACTCAAATAAAAGGCTATTTTTGGAATTTCACACCTCTCTTATAGAGGGTACTCATGATTTTTAAAAACTTACAACAACAAGGTCAAGAAGGGATTTTTCTAGATGGCCTTAAATATGATATTTAGAATTTTGTAGATTATTGGGGCTTCCTAACAAAATAAGTTTGATACAATGAAGACCCTGCATTTTACAAATATTAGCCATTCCAATTCATCATTGGTAGGAGGTCTCAATGGATTTTATCACAAGTCTAACCAAGTCCGAAGGAAAGAGTGTCATCATGGTGGTAGTTTCTATGCTTACCAAGTATTAACACTTTTTTTTACTATCTCATCCACTATCCATTACATCATCCGTAATATACAAATCTAAGGTTCAAGGAGTGGAAGATGACAACGAGCATTAACAAGAAGTACTCCAACTCTTTAAGGATAACCTTACCCTAGCGTAGAATCAAATGAAATAACAAGCATATCAACATCATAGTGAATACATGGGTGCTTGGTTATTTTTACGACTACAACCACACAAAAAATTTCCCTCAAGCATGCTAAGAAGGATAAATTATCACCCAATTACAATTACCCTTATAATGTGTTGCAAAATATTGGTACTATGGTGATCCGGATTTATGCAGTGAACACAACAAAATAATACACATATAACCATAAATACAATTATGTAGCGTAAATAACACTTCATTTCATTAATATAAAAGAACCGAAATTTGTTTACAAACAAAATGGAAATAAACTAGCTTAGGCGTCAGTAGCTTATCTCCGAGAAGAGATGTGATGGTTACATGCCCTAAACCATCTTAAAATGAGGGTCGAGGGGGTATTTATTATCGAGAAACAATGGAAAACCCAAACGCCAAAAGCCTAACCCCAGAGATGAAGTGCCAAAACTATGGGCCCCCGTTTGGGTAAATTGGTACATCAACTTCCCGGGGACGTAACTTTGGCATATGGTCTCCATTTTACGTTGCCAATACCCCCGTTAGAAATATCTAACGAGTGAATCCAACTTTCGAGTGAGTTTACCGTATATACACTATTTTTTTCCATTTTTCCCAAAAAATGTCATTTAGGGCCTCAAAACGGCTCCGAAGTTCAGACCCGAAAAACTCGCTAAAAATATTAATCGATGCTACAATTAAGGAAACTGAAAAAATGAAAGAAAAAATGGTGGGGCCCTAAGTGGAATAGGTGGGTGGCCACCAATATCCACCCGGATCATTCTCCCCCTTAGAAGCAATGGTCCCCATTGCGTTGAGTTACTCCATGAGATGAGGAAACTACGAACTTGGTCCATGGTGAACCACTTACCTTGGTGTGTAGAGTTGGCTAGCTTTGACAACCCGATGCAACTTGGGTCTTCTCTGCTAGTGAGTGTTATTTATTTGCATGTCCATGATACAATTTCAATGGTGGCATGTTCCATGCGCTCTAGGTTTAACTCTATTAGTGTAAGTTGTTCTCAAGAATGTTGGAGGTGTCCAATAGAGGTGGAAAGTAGGGCCGAAGGTACATTGAATATTGGGTGTACTCTCCAAGAAATGGTGGAATAATGTGACCTTGAAGGAATTGGTCCCCACAACCTCTGATGGTGTATGGCCCATATCGTAGAGGTGAAGCTTGCAAGGATGTCTAGTGAGGCGCTCCTTCGCAAATGTAGCCAAAATTTTTCACCCACCTAGAAGTTGTGCGACACCCATTGTTGATCATTTCGTTGCTTGTACTTAGCATTGGCTCTCGTCCAATGTATCACGAACCTATCGGGGCGGATGTGATAAATGTGCTCGATTTTGTTTTTCACTTTTGTCATCTTTAGACTCGGACATGCACCGAATCATCCCGAATAGCCACAAATGGCATGGCTAGGTCAATGGGTCATAGTGGTTGGAATCCCAAGCACACCCGAAAGGGGTTGTGTCCAAATTTCGAGCTGTGGAGAGCCTGACAGGTACTGTGTTTTACATAGGAGGCTCTAATCCCATGTGCGTGGATGCTTTGAATTGTACATGCACAAAATTTTGTACAATCATCTTGCTGACTACCTCTCGTCTCGCCATCAATTTGAGGATGGAAAGTTGTGGACTTGGTGAGCTTGATGTCTAGCATTGACCAGAGGCTAGACCAAAATCATGGAGGAACTCCGTTGTCCCGATTCGAGATGATGATCGTGGGATCACAAAGTGTACCCACACTCATTCAAAGAAGAGTTTCACAAAGGCTTATGCTATGATGTTCTTCTTATAGGCCACCATAATGGTCATCTTTGAGAACTGTCGACAATGACGAAAACACATATGTCACATTAGTAGAAGGAAGGCTAGATATGTAACTATGTGATGGATTCCCAAGGTTGACTAGAGTAGGTACAAGTATAGAGGCTTTGCTTCTTGATGGAGTAGATTGGCAATGGCACAAGCATTGCAGATCCGATGTACTTCTCGACATCCCGTCGAACGTTCAACCAATAGAAATAATTTTTGTGAATACCTCACTATTTTCTCAACCCGAAAATTCCCCATGACTCGACCGTAGCGTGTTTCCCAAATCATCTTGGAATGCTCACTTGAAGGAACACAAAGGTGTCCTTGTGTGACATAGAAGTTCACCTTTGAGGTGAAAATTTTGAGCTTGCGTACCCTCCAAGGGTGTCTTGTATGTGGTGTCCGAATTATGGATCATTTTTGTAGATAAGTGGCAAATTAAAATTCTTATGCCCACAAGAGTTGAGAACAGTTGGTTAGCACCATGATCGATGGTCGACTAAGGGCCCGCAACATTATTGGTGTTTCCCTTCTTGTACTTGATGTTCAAATGAAATTGTTGCAGATATGTGGACCACTTCCGATGGCCATCGTTATGCAACTTCCCTTGTGTCCGTATGAATTGCAAAGGCCGTGGTCATATGGATGATTTTTTCCTTCCCGTGTAATAAGCCTTATCATGGATGCCTACACAATGGAATACATTTAATTGTCATAAGTGTTCGCCGACCGTGGTTGAAAAATGTCTCAATCGTGATATAACATTGGATGCGCCGTGTAAGAAATGCCCCAAGAGCATAGTCGAGGCATATTTCTGACCCCAAATGGTTGTTGCAAGTCCGGTAATGAGCATCAAGGCATTAGAGGCGATGTTTCGATTCTACAATCGCCTTATGTTGAGATTTCCCGACTCAAAAATAATTTTCTTTGCTCCTCCCTTGGCGACTTGACTCAAGGGCCAAGTGATGGTGAGAGATAATCCCTACATGAACCCTCGCGGTAGAAATTAGCAAGACCTAGAAAGCTTCGAAGCTCATAGGAGTGGTTGGGGATGGCCAATCCCAAATGACTTGGATCTTGGTTGGATCCACATTCACCACCATTCATCAATAATGTATCCCAAACACCGAACCCGGGTCATGCCAAAAGTGAAATTCTCCAATTTTGTACACAACTTGTGGTGTCACAAAGTTGTTTGGAGGATCTCGTCGGATGGGTGGAGGTGCTCTTCCCAAGTATGATCGAAGATCATAATGTAATCCAAGTACAAGACTACAAATGAGTTGGTGAATGGTCACACAATGTCTTTCATCAACCTCATGAAGGTTAAAGAGAATTCACAACCCGAAAGGCATGACCAACCATTTGAAAAGGCCCCCTCCTTGGCTTTGAAGGCGCTCTCTCCACACATCGGAGGGTTCGATTGGTACCTAGTGATACCCAGTTTCAAGTCAATCTTGTCAAATATTTCACCCTTGAGTTGGTCTAAAGGTCATCAATCCGTGGGATCGGTACCTATTCCGTGATAATGATCTTATTCCGTCTAATAGTCAACATAGAGTCTCGAAGTCCCATCCATATTCGTACTCAACATGATCTACCACATGGTGATGAACTCGCCATATGTGACCTTTCTACGCAGTTCCCGAATCTACCTCTTGATTTCATCATTATCAAGAACAAAGCGTCATATATTGGTCCATTGGGCAGAAGCACACTGGTTAGATCAATGGGGTGCTTGACCTGCGCGTTAAGGCACCCCTATGGGTGAGGTGGAAGATGTCCTTGTACTTCTCCACGATCTTGTCCATTTGCTATTGTCGTGTGGAGGAGCCCTGCCTAGAGGTTGTGGCCACAATATTATTCTTTCCCGGTGGTGGATCATCAAAGAAAACAAATTTTCCGTTTTTGAAAATGAGCTTTACCGCATTGTTTTCTACTAACTAAAGAGATAGCAAGAAAGTGCGGGTACCTCTAGTAATTTGTACAACTTATTTCCAAAAAGTAACAAATACAAGACGAGGCCGGGACTCATACATAATGTCACTTCCACAAGTATGGTTGGCCTAATAATACATCACAAACACCAAGAGGATAAATGTCACATAATACCTCATCCGTTTGATGTTGTAGGGAAGGAGACATTGCTACCGACGCGGAGATATCGTCCTTGGTGAAGCCACCCGATGGTGTACAAATGTGGGTTTTTTGTGGTCGGCAAGCCCAACCGCTTCACAACCTCTCGCTGAAATGAGGTTCTTTGGCTCCCACCGTAAAAAATTAACCGTAGTCAAACCCTTTACCCACATCTAGGAGTGGAATAGATGCGCCTCCTCCTCCGGATCTTTCGGTTCCTCCTTCTAGATTCTAGCCTGGAAATGATGGCTTGGGATCCGCATCAATAATCTTCTTTCCCTTTGTCATTCCCCTTTTCGTGTTCTGATCTCGGGGAGTTAGAGCATGCATCTAATTCGCAGGTCTCATCTACACCAACGACTACTTGGCCCGACACTCACTTCGTGTTGTGAGTGGAGCTTCCATGGAACTCACACCACTTTCGTGTCCTTCTTTGGCTTCACTAAGAGCTTTTTCTTTGCTTCGTGACTTCAACAAGCCTTTGCGCCACCATGCCTTGGATTTGTCCTTTGTTCTCCAGAGGTTTGGGGGCACCTTTCCCTTGATTTTTGACTATAGATCCAAAGTCTCATTTCTTCTTTTTGAATTTCTACTCACCCAGGCATATCTGCATGTCGTACCAAGCAAGGAGCTTTCAAGGAACTCCATTCGAATGCATTCGTGCGGCATTAACCGCAAGATTTCCAACACCAAATTTTTCTCCAAATATTTGATACCAAACTTTGTGCATAGGGTATGAACAAGTTCACAAATTCATGCACATATTAATCCCTTTTGCCGCCGCATTGTAGTCCATTGTATGTACTTGTCCTCATAGCTCCCAACAGATAGTATTTTTCTTTGATGGTGTCTCAAAGATAATTCCAAGTGGGTACGACCGAGAATAGAGAGGGTTCCATCTCGTCCTTTTTTCACAAGAGTTTTCCCACGTCCTTGACATGGGGGTAGCTTTGAGAAGGCAAAAATAATCTTCTCCTAGTCGGAAAGTCATGAACCGAGAAATATCCTTCTAACATATTCAACCATATATCTCCGTAGCATATGCATCTATTTGGCCCTCAAATATGATAATTTCAATGTTTACTTGTACTTTAAAGGGATTTGTGCCTCCAGAGTGGCTACTCGTATGCGTATGCACCATTGGTGGGTAGTCGTTAAAGGATCCGGGAAAGGTTATCCATCATCGTGTTCCTTTGTTTTTCGAGGGACTCCTCGAGGAATATTTTCATAGGATCTTCTACTCCCTCATATTTATTTTCGTCCCCCATGGGTGGTCATCGAAGTTTGCAAGGCTGACCTTTCAAAGGTTCAACCAGATCGAGCCCTAACTCCTTATACCCCGACCTCATTGGGGACATGGAAGGATCGAGAAAGAGCATACCACTCCTCGATACCACCGATCCCATTTATGAACACAACGAATACACATATAACCATAAATACTAATATGCATTGAAATTAACACTTCATTTCATTAATATAAAATAATCGAAATTTGTTTATAGACAGTAATGGAAATAAACTAGCTAGAGCATTGGTAGCTTATCTCTCGAGAAGAGATGTGGTGGCTACAAGCCCTTAAACTATATTACAATGAGTCTTGAGGGCCTATTTATTATTGAGAAACCATGGAAAACCCTAAACATCCAAAAAAATCTAACCCTAGGAGATGAAGTGCCAAACAATGGGCGTGTTTGGGTAAATTGGTACATCAACTTCCCCAGGGATGTAATTTTGGCATACGATCTCCATTTGATGCACTCAATACCTCGTTAGAAATATCTATATGAGGAATCCAACTTTAAGTACCGATAAAAATTTGGTCTATAAACGATGTTGTCTTTAAAATGGCTTCAAGTTCCGGACTAGAAAAAAATGCTAAAAATAGTAAATAGTGCTACAATTAAGGAAACTAAAAAACTCAAAGAAACAATGGTGGGCCCCCAAGTGGAATAGGCACGTGGCCACCAATATCCACCTGGATCATATGGCATACAAATTTGAGCTCAATATTTGGGAGTACAATCAATTTTACTTGTTTCATGCTTAAAGAAGGTTATAGGTGACAAGCTCCATTTCAAATGATATTGTTAGAATATGAGGAAGGAAAAATCATAGTGGTTCTTGAAATAATCACTCAAACAAGAATCTAGAAACTATAGAATCAATCAATTTCGTAGCATTCATTAAGGAAGGAACTTACCTATTGAAGATTCCACATGGAAAGATGAATATTGTATACAAAAGAGCATCTATAACTACTCAAGCATTGAGTAAAAAACTTTTTTGAAGGAGAGGGGCATGTTAGGTCCCTATAATACTAGTGTAGCCTCTATATTGTTATTTTTGTGCCCCATAGAAACCCAATCATTGTGATTGTTTCTCCCTTAAATTTTTATTTTTATGTAGGAATTAATAATAGTTTTAGCCCTTAGGACCATCCAAGGATGATCCGAATAGAAATTGGCATCGACCCATGGTATTGACCCCCAATATCTACCCATGGTATCCACCTATGGTATCTACCCATGGTATTATAACTCAAAAAAGGATATGAATAACAATCCTCATTGTGTAAAAGGAGATATTCGTCCAAGAAATGTAGTTGGAATAATCTCCTTATTTTAAGAAAAGTTTCATTGTGTGTTTTTTATGTTTCTTATTCTCTCTCTTAGAGTTCTTAGATATTGGGGATTATATAAAAGTTTATTTGTGTGTTTTCTATTTTCTCAGATCTTGTCCCCCAAGGTATGGATCAAAGGATTATTTATTTATATGATGTAAGATGAGTTTTTTCCTCGAAGTGGCTATTATTAAGGCATTGATGTATTTCTTATTATGTTTTAGTTTTATTTTGATATGGGTACATAACGTATCATCATTTATTTTTATGGTGTGGAGTGGCCCAATTACTACTAAAAAGGATAACAGAATTTACGTATGTATTATTCTTCCCCAACAAATATCTTAATTATAGTGATAAAATTAGGAATTGGTCACTTTGTCACCTCTTGTTTTGAATTTTGAATAAAGAAATCGCATTTTTGGGTTGCGGAATGACACATGGAAGTCGAATCAAGTCGCAACTATCAGAGAAGTGAGCTACCGAAGTTGCGAGGGAACAGGAGGTAGCTAAAGAAAGTAGATGCATAAGTGCAGACGAAGAGAATATACACAGAAGACAGGAGCGTAACTCATAGACAACAAGAGAGAAGTCGAAGCACGAAGAAGAATGCAAGAGGAACTAGTACTATGGCGATGGCGAATAAATAGTCGTCACCCGGCCAAAAGAAGGAGACGAATGCGAGCGATTGAAGAGGATCAAGCTTGATACAGAGAGATCTATTCAAGCATGACATCTCTATAGTTCCTAGGCTTCTCTTATCTATCTTTCTTCCTATGAGACGTCTGCAACTGCATCTGTGCTTCCCGTGGAAGCGATGTAACTATGGATCCGGCTGAAAGTTATCAATATACTACAGGTTGCTATCTTATTATACGAGTTACATGCATGCATGATGTCCGTGATGTCTTAAAATTTTATTTGCTTGATACGTATTCACTTTTCCGAATGTTCTTGCGTATATGATGATGTTTATGCAATCAATTCCATATTAATCATGAGTTATGGATCCTTCCATCACCATAGATCTATTCCCCTTCGCATGTGGTCGCGGCATGCCTCGGTGAGACTCTCTCGCCTTCCGGAGTAGGGTGACAATGTCGGCGTGGTTCTAGACTACGCGGATTCCCTTGTTGGCCCCACCCTCCGAACCCGGGTCTTGGGCTCGGCGAGGACTCGTTTCTTCGCCAACAAATGGTTCGTTGCCGGACCCTACATCAAGCAGAGGGGAACTAGATCATGGTATCGAGGGTCTTCGAAGGAGAAATATGGAGATGGTGGGATAACCATCTAGACCCGGGGCTTTATTGCCTGCGCAAGCGGAGTTGACGAATCAAAAGGAGAGGTTGCTCAAGGATCTCATCCTTTTTTCGCGTAGACCCGCCAAGATACCTACGAGATTCTCCGGGGAAAAATTCCCTATTGACCTCTACAATTGGTTAAGTGAGGTTGCGGCATCAAGGTACCTAGGATAGCTCTAAGAGAAACCGCAAATGGGTGCACGACGATCTAGTGGCCCCCGCACGGCTGAATACCGAGTTGACCCGCGTGGTGATTTGGGTAGAGACCACTTTGGATGGATATATTGTGGAGTTTTCCGCGAGTGCTACCAATCCTTCTCGAAGGCTAAGGCTATCTTCCTCTCATCCGGACCGAGAGGGAAGTCAAGCCAAGGAGATCCAACTCAGGATTAAGGCCCCGATGGTGGACGAAGGGCCGATGGAATTCAAAAAATCGAGCATGGAAGAGTAAACCTCCGTGGCCGGGGGAAGGGTCGAAGGAGCCGTACGCCACGTGAAGTGTGAAGCAGGGAGTGGGGGAATGGATGTTGAGGCCACAAGGAGGTTTCGAGGGAGCGATGTGCACATCGAGGGCGCATACGTTTTATAGGTGGCGAGAAAGGGTGATGAGTTGAAACGATCAGGGAAACAATAGGAAGAATCAAGAGGGAGGAGCCTGAGGATAGAATTATGGAAACTCGTGGAGGATACCCGGAGAGGGAAGGACCACCGTGAGTGTGGTAGGTGCATGGGAGCCCAGCGAAGAGAGAAAGGAGATGACGATTGATGAAGACGATGTAGGTGTGCAGCTCGAAGAGAGTTCCGATGGCGAATGGTACATCGTGATGCAAATAGGTTGTTTCAAGAGCAGACGACATTCATCTCTCTTAGGTAGTCCTACTTCCAAAGTTTGCACGGCAAGGATCCCGACCTTCCTTGGTACACTATAAACCTTTGAGTAATATTTTCATTAAGTTACAAGCATTGAGTCGATTGCACAATGTCAAAGGTCACAAGTTAATAGCAAACGTCACTAGTAGTATTGTGGTTCCTAGTGGTATAGTCATGCAACCAGACTGGAGGATTTATCTTGGTCACCCCTTCACAAGTGAATATGGCCGGGTCATTCACCCGCATCCAAAAATTTTCTGGCCGAGGTAACGATGATGTGGAGCAACACTAGTATCTCTACAAAGCCATATGGAGGGCTAGGTAGACGCTGCATTACCGTGGAAGCTATTAGAGTTCCAAACCATGCTCGCAGAGAGGGCTCTACCATGGTTCATAAAGTGGTCGCAGGCCCACCCAAACCGGCACCGCGTACGCTAAGCAAGATTTTTCTTATGATATTCTAAGCTCCCAAATGTACCCGCAGGGGGCCGGTACGAGCTTTGGGAGATTAAGAAAAAGAAGGAGAGACTGCATGGAAGCCGATGTTTCATCAAGGACGCGATCGAGAAACTTAGTTACCCAATCGGAACAAAACCATCGTAGGGACTGTTCATCAAGGCTCGCTTCCCTTGACACGAACCCCCTCACCCAGCTTGAAGGATCGACAACTTGCATGACGCTTTAGAGTAGGCTATGAAGATAGAAGCAATGGTGGGCTACCCTCAGAATATCGTGGGAGGGCCGGCCCCCAGATCCTTCCTTGGTGGGATTGCAATATCAAATCACCAAATCCGACCGAAAATCTCAAGGAGATGCACTCTCTATAAGACCAACTAGGCCAAACGTTTGGTGCACTTCCACCGCTCGGTCCAAGGGCACGTCGCAACCGAGTGTCCGATCGCGTGGAACAGAATGGAGCCCTGGCCGTGGCAATACGTGGCGGTCCACCCAATGGGGGTGGTGCGGCGATGAATCCACGTGGGGTATACCAACCACAAATGTACTTTACGTGTGGTTCCCACCTCAATCAAACCAAACCACCACGAAATATTGCAAAATTTTCTCAGACAATGGGACATCACCTCAGATGTGTCCATAATACCGTATAAGTACTCCAATGTCCTAAACAACGCATACCGTGAGTTTTGTGGCTTCCACGACTCAACACCGAGTAGTGTAGAGTTTCCAACACGCAGCGTACCGATTGGACCAACCCTCCTATAGGGTGAATGAAGCTTCCAGAGTAAGCAGAGGAGGTTGTGAGGCGCGGAGGCCGCACAGAGGGTGGGGTCTCGTTAAAATGCTGTTAACCGTGGACCAGGAGGGTCACGTGGCCCGAGAATGCCCTCTCCTCGATGCCCATGGTGTTCTGGGCATCGTGAATGCCCATGTACCGCAGGACCGCCCGGAACTTATCAAGAAGTGGGATGAACAAGCACTAGGGGCAAGTACCGACCCGCAAAACTCGAACCTCAGTGGAACCGTGACTCCGACCATAATGTAGTTATTGTGATGCGAGGCGTAAAGAAGACGGGGAGGATGTCGTGGAAAGGGAGTCAGCACGAGAACTCCGGCTCGCCGCCCCGAAACAATTGGTCGTGGGCCGGGACGATTGCATGAAAGTACTTCCAGGAGGCTGTGGAGACATTTGCTCAGCTGGGGGGAGCCAAAGGCCTTGAGGTACCCCTGACGACTGATTCCAGAGAACAGAGCACCACGAGGACCCTGATTGAGGAATGGCTCCAGTTATTCCTCAAGATTATTGACAATGCTTCGATGCAGGAGCAGCTCAAGCATACCTTGGAGGACATACTGTAGGGGAGTACAGGGCTGGGGGAACCTTTGAACACAGCACCCGAGTACATACAGCGGGTCAAGCAGAACAAGTGAAGAACGGGAAAGGAGTTCCGGCTTAACACACAGGTTGCAGGATTTTAGATCAGCGACACCATGCTCGACTTAGGATCTGATGTCAACATCCTGCCGCGAAAGACGTGGGAGGCTCTTGGGCGGCCACGGCTGACCTACTCACCAATCCAGCTTAGAATGGCGAACCAGTACTGCATTGTGCCGATCGGACGACTCGAAGACGTCGAGGTCGACATTGCAGGGGTGAAGACTTACATGGATTTTGAGGTTATTGATATTATGGGAGACAAGGATCGTTACCCTTCCCTGCTAGGCATCGATTGGGCTTTTGAGTATTACACCATCATCGACCTCAAAAAGGAGCTGATGATTTTCGAAGATGGAGAAGTCCGAGTCACTCAGCCTCTCGACCCGTATCAAGGCCCGAGATATACAGAAACTGTGGATAATCGGGAGGATGCTCTGATGTTGGATAACCTTGATCAGATGACAGTAGGGAAGCGGGAGGACTATATTAAGTTGACCGCAACTGGCTCTATCAGCTGGCGCAGTGTCCAGAGCTTAGAGCTGGGATCGGAACTAGACTGGGAGGACTGGTAGCAAGGTGGGTATGAGACCAGCATGCGGAGATGTGCTAACATTGCGAGAGTCCGTTGGATTGGCGCGGAACTCAGGGAATACCCCACCCTATCCAACATGCAAGTCGTAAATACCTTTATTGAAAAGGTAGAAGACACGGTACCAGAAGGAAGAAGGCTACCACTTTTGGACGTAGCACTACAATCCACATCAGCTAGGTGGTGGAAACATCACCGCAACACCCTGTCGTGGTGGCGTTGTGTGGTGGAGGCTTTGAGGGCGTGATTCAAAGAAGATGAAGGCCCCCAAAGTAGGCACATGTACCAAGGGAATTTCGACCCGAGGGACCACCTGAAAACCTGTGAGGAGCAGTGGCAAAGTCTCAGGTACCCAGAAGAGCTATGGGTACATCAGTTCGTCCACTCCTTAGATACCATTCCCCATGCGTGGTACTTAGAAGAAGAGCGAAAAATAGGGACCAACTCTTGGCAGGAAGTCGCGAACAATTTTGTTCGGTGCTTTTCATTCGAAGGGAAGACAGAGCTAGTGTCCCAAGCATTACAAGCCATCAAGGGGGTACTATTTCTCCGTGATCCGGGGATCGACAGGAGCACATTAGCATTACATCCTGAGGCCAGGCGTGAGTTGGCTTGCCAACGGATCGATGGCGATCCAGACGATGATAGTATGGAGGACCTAAGGCACCTATATTTTGAAGAGAAGGAAGGCAAGCGGAACATCAAAGAAGAGCCGAAAACTGAAGGCATCCATCTACTCCCGCCGAAGACAAAGAAGTTGAACATAGGCATGGAGGAAAAAACCAAACTGGCTACAGTTGGGGACTACTGGGACGAGGAGACGACCAAGGAAATTTTCAGCCTCCTCCAGGAATACGAAGACCTATTCCCTTCATCGGTTGCAGACTTATAGGGCATCAAAGGTGACCTCGGAGAAATGCGTATTATGCTGAAACCGGACGCCAGGCCCGTGAAGCATCGACCATATCAGTTGAACCCGCGGATCAAAGAAAAGGTCAAGTTGGAGATCGATAAGATGCTGACAGTAGGTCTAATCTTTCCAGTGGAAGAAGCAGAGTGGGTGAGTCCTATCATCATTCAGAATAAGAAGAATAAGTTAGAAATCCACGTCTGTGTCGACTACCATAGTCTGAACAACACCTACATCCATGATCCATTTCCTACTCCATTCAACGATGAAGTATTGGACCATGTTGCGGGGAATGAGGCCTACTCCTTCACTGATGGCTTTTTGGGCTATCATTAAGTGAAAATTGCGGAAGAGGAAAAAATGAAGACAACGTTCACCACCGAGTGGGGGCCTTTTGCATACCACGTGATGCCATTCAGGCTGAAGAACGCCCCCGCTGTGTTTTCCCGGATCGTCATTGCTGATTTCCGGGAGTACATTCATAAGTTCCTAGAAGTCTACACGGACGATTGGACCGTCTACAGTTTGCTGAAAGACCACACCACCCTGTTACGCATCATGTTTGATCGATGTCGACAATTGCAGATTTCCTTGAACTTGAAGAAATGCATCTTTGCTCTTCCTTTCGGAACGTTATTAGGACATGTGGTGTGCAAGAAAAGGGTTTGCGTCGACCCCGCCAAGGTAGCCGTGATCATCCACATGGAAGCCCTTGAAATGATAAAGTAGTTATGGGCACTTCTAGGGCACATAGGTTATTACAGACGGTTTATCCGAAATTATGCGAAGATCATCGCTCCTCTAGAAAAGCTACTATGGAAGTCAGAAGTGTTCCAGTGGACGGAGGAGTGTCGGATGGCCCTTGACACTCTGAAGGAAAATCTGGCAACGACGCCTATTCTGGTTCACCCAGATTGGGATAAGCAGTTCCATGTGCATATTGACACTTCCAGTATTGCACTTGGGGCTGTCTTGGTGCAACTAGGGGAGACGACAGTTGAGCACCCAGTTTACTTTGCCAACCGCAAACTATCTAACGCCGAGCGGAATTACACCACTACCGAGAGGGAGGCCCTTGCAATGGTGTATTCACTCCAGAAGTTCCACCACTATCTTCTAGGAGGTAAATTCAAGTTCTTTACGGATCACTCTGCGTTAAAGTACCTGGTCAATAAGCCTGTTTTGGAAGGACGGATCTCTCGATGGCTTCTACTCTTCCAAGAATTCACATTCGAAGTGATCGTCAAGCCCGGGAGGTTGAACATCAAGCCCGATCATCTATCCAGGTTAGAAATATGGGAGAACGATGGCTCTCTCGATGATCAGTTGCCCGATGTTGATCTCTTCCGAGTCGAAGCCGTACCGGATTATTTGGCCGACATTGCAAGTTACTTGACCACAAGGCAGTGCCCTCTGCACTACACCCCACTCCAGAAACGACACTTGGTCTTTCGTGCTGCTGAATACCAACTGATTGCGGGGCAGTTGTACAAATTGGGCCTCGATGAGGTTCTGTGTAGATGTATACTCGACCACGAACGTGAAGCCATGATGTGGGAGTGCCACAGCGGCGTTGCGGGCGGGCATGTGGGGCCAAAACCCACTGCCAGGAAGGTGCTCCAAGATGGACTATGGTGGCCGATGGTCCATGCTGATTGTAAGAAATTTGTTAAGAGATGTGATTTCTGTCAGCGAACAGGGTGGCCCTCTCATAGAGACGAGCTACCTCTACACCCAGTGCATGTGTTGCGACCACTTGAGAAGTGGGCTGTCGACTTTATAGGTCCCATAGCCCCGGTAGCAAGGAATTCCAAGGCCAGGTACATCATTACCGCCACCGACTACCTCACCCGGTGGGCTGAGGCCATGGTGGTACGGGATTGTACGGCCGATACCACAGCTCGGTTCATCTTTGAACACATCATCAGCAGATTTGGCTACCCACGGAGCTTAACCAGTGATCAAGGTACGCACTTCATTAATGAAACAGTCAAATTACTGCTGGATACCTTCATGATTCAACATCACAAAAGCAACCCTTATCACCCTCAGGCCAATGGTACTGTTGAAGCGTTCAACAAAATCCTTGAAAATGGTTTGACGAAGATCTGCAATGCCCAGCGGGATGAATGGGATGAGCGGTTGCCAGCTGCACTACGGGCCTACCGAACTATGGTGAAGCGTTTGAATAATAAAATACCGTTCCAGCTGGTGTATGGTTGGGAAGCTGTGATTCCTGCCGAGTTCACCATATCGAGTCTTTTAGTTACCACATCCCTCAAGTTCTCGGAAGCGGAATCGCTACAAGAGTGCCTCTAGGAATTACAAGAACTGGACGAGGACCGGTTTCTGGCCGAGTTTCACCAGAAGGTTTAGAAGGACAGGCAGAAGGCGTGGCGCGACCACCACATCAAGAGAAAAACATTCTAGGTTGGAGGAAAGGTTCTCTTATACGATAGCAAGTTTCAGAATTTTCCAGGAAAACTGCAGATGCACTAGTTGGGACCTTACGTCGTCGTCGAGATTAGAGATTCCGGAGCCGTTCAGTTGGCTCAGCTGGACGGTACTTTTTTACCTGGGTGGGTGAAGGGCGCACACCTGAAGCCCTACCACGACTAAGTTTCTTTTACCTTTCATCAATAAATCTCGCACCTGAGAGAAGCCATAGAGTAGCGTAGTTGAATAACTCTCCCGCAACCAGGATGAGCATATGTAGTGTTTATCGTTCATGCATAGGTCGTCAATAACTGCTCTTTTGCGTGGACCGCACCTAAACCAATTATGGTCGGGGAGGGGCGTGTCCAACGTGTCATCCCCGTAGGATCAACAAACGTATCAGTGTCAGTCCATATCATTTCAGTTAGTACTTGTGTCAGTCCATAGGATCATCTAGATCTTGTGTCAGTCCATAGGATCGTCTAGATTTGCAGCATAAATTGCCATAATTAGAAGTAACCTTGCAATAATCATTTTTCCATAATTCAAAGGAACCTTAGCCGTCGTGTCCATCCATTTCCCCGTCCCACCGTCAGCAGCTGTCAGAATACACCTTAGCAGGTGATTGATCGCATGATTATTGCCGTGGAGAATGCTAGCAGTAATTAACTCGTCATGGGGTCTCATCAACCTCACTCATGCCAGGTAACTACATAACTTGCATGAAAAAAATCATGAGAATGCTGTAGCATTTATAATTAGAATTTGGAACAGAACCAGAGCAGCAGAAGTATCCAGAAGCACAACGCCGAGAGAAGACGCTGAGACCAATTCTGCAAGTGTATTAACGCCGAGCGAAGATGCCAAAATCCAACCCAGCAGTCATAGAACCACAGCTTGAAAGCAGAATTGATAAAACAGAGTCCCTTATCAGGAAATACGACAATGTGGCCCTCATAGACGCAAACCTCACGGACTCTTTCGAGTTCCCAACACTTAAATGACAGGTGTACATGGAACATCATACCACAGAAGCCAGGCGTTCAACGAACAGAATTTTGCTAGAGTTCTGAGGCCTATAGCAATCCTCCCTTCTGAACTTAAGAAATCTCCCGGTCTTCGGGACAATAGGACCAACCATGCAGTGCACCAAGTTCTTACTCAGCCACATCCAGAACGGGTCATTGTGGTTGAATAAGGAAATTCCAATCCATGCCGAGGATATCCACCGGCTTACAGGGCTTTCACAGAACGGCCCAAATGTATCGTCGGCATGTCCAACCTATTCCAAATGAGAAAAGAAGTCAGGAGATGCCGACTATTATGCAAAATATGGCACACAACGGGGAGGAAAGGGAGTGAAGATGGAGCTTATCAACAAGCCCAAAATCAAGTTCGCATGCTACCTCATTGCTAGCAAGACAATGAGCACTGCACGAAGGGAGAATGTACCTTGGATACTATTTCCATTGTAGAGCACTATGTCCAAGGGGCGAAGTTGAACTGGTGCTCCTTCCTATTGAAGGAGTTGTTCGACGCGTGCGAAGACAATTACAAGAGGGCCACTAGCTTCATCTATGGGTATTTTATAGTTGCAATTTCCATGTGGAAGTGGCACACTCCCCTCGTCAAGCTACCAGTGAGAATAGTAGAGGGCCAGCCTCTAGCGATGAAGCTGGTCCCGTGGAAGGTGTCGGGTGATCCCAGCACCAAAGAGGTCAATGCAGAGGCCATTCGGAGTTGGTATGGCTTAATGACAGATGTGGTAGCAAGCCAGTAGTGGGTGCCCAGGAACTTACTGGACAAGTACAACAAGCAAGTATGGTTCGGGATCAGCCACAGGCATACCTTCCCCTGACCTACTTGCATGTCGGAGGACACATTTCACATGCGGCCGCTGAAGTTCCAGCTCGAAGACACAACCTTCCACAATGAAGTTTGTTCGTGGTCGGGGGTCGCGATGTAAATCCGTAACAGGGTACCCACATACAATTTTGATCAGATGCTACCGCAACAACGGCCTGCCGAGACAGAAGTGGAGGCGGCACAACAGGACTCCACCGTGCAACTCGTCCCCCTCATTTGCCACCTAAACACTCAGGTACGCAGTTTTAATGAAGTGGCCAAGGTTGTCTCAAGCGGTGTCGTTCCTTTTCTTGTTTTCTCTGAGTTCCAATTTTTTCAGTCCACATCGCGTCTCCACACAACTTCCATCACCTCCCCCATCCCTAATGTTTTATTTACTTCACCAAGTTCGATGACTACCTTGATGGGGGAAAAGAGCAAGTCCACCGACCCCTTAGAAGCTCCTCAGGCCAAGAGGGCCCGAACCATAGAGTCGAGTCCGGTGGTGGACCTCACTGAGGAGGATCCACCCCAGCCACTGAGTACAGGGGTGCCTATATAGGAAGAACCACCCATTGACCCCTCTGAGTTCATCAACATTCGGCTTTCACCACCACGTACCGTTCCACCTCCGTCTTATCACTCCGTTCCACCTCCACCTACCACTTCATCTGCACCATCCAATTCATCCGCCACCATGTTCGACCCAATCATCCAAGATCTACTTAATGGGGACCACGGGGCTGAGGTTGACTCCAGTACTGCAGCAGTGGTACTACCGGTTGACCCCGTTGGGGAACCCCAAGTCTTGTTTTCTGATATAATTACACAGATGGCAAAAATTGTTGCCGACTCAGCTGAGGCTCAGCCTGAGCCAAGTGTATTTCCACAGACCATCCACACAGATCAATAGGAGCGGCTGGACCTGAATATGGCTGACTCAACACCTCATCAAACCCCGCCGCCATCCCCTCAAGAGCACTCCACCCGATCAGTTGCCAGTGGGCAACCACTACAGGAACGATGGCCGGATCAAAGCACTTCGGGGTTTGCCAATTTAGAAACATGGGGTACGGCTCAGCTGTACCACTTTATCCATAGGGCGGCCCATTAGGCAGAAAGGCTTCATTCTGAACTGCAGCAGAGGTGCGAAGAGCAACAACAGCAGATCACCGCGCTTACTGAACAATGCGAACAGCTCACAGCCGCACACAGACAGCTACAGGGGCAGATAAACGAAATGGCCAGGGTGTTTACTTGGCTATGGCCAGCCGTCGAGGCTCACTACACTCAGATGCCTGCAGATGTACCAGAGACAAATATCGTAGGGTAGGCCCTCCACCTCAGGATCACCTTCAATGACCTCCACAAGGAAAATGCAGAGCTCCAAGCAGCGTTAGTAGCATGGCCAGCGCTGCCCGATCTAGAGGCAGTTTATACAACACAAATTGTAGAGAAATAGGTCCGGGTCACCCAGATGCAGGAAACTCTCAACTCTGTAGCGCGCGATGCTTACGACCTCTTGAAAGGTCTCCAAGAGTGCTTGACGACCCTTACGATCAAGACGTAGCCCATTTCAGTGCAGCTGCAATACCTTTCGAAGGAAATTCAAGATGCCACGGACCCCTCGCAATTGGACCAGCTCTATGCTCAGGCAAATGCCCTGGAGGTCGAGATCCAGAAAATAGAGGCCAGCTCGGGAATGGCCAAACAAGCGATTTGAGAGCTTCGCCAGCCCCTCCAACTCAGCACCAAGACAATGCAGTAGCTAGCCACTGAGGTCGAAACCCAAATCGGCACGATGTTCGGGACTGTACCAGCACATGTCGGGGAGGCAGTTGTCACCAAGATTGCCGCAGAGATAGATGCATTGTTACAGGGGTGGCAACAAACTGTGACGACCTTCAATGAGCTTAAGGCTACAACATTCAGTAAGGTCCCAGAGTTGGGGCCCTTGTTTGGGCAGCAGACTGAAGGCACATAGCAAGAACAGGGCACGGGGTCTGGTGGGGCGATGGAAATAGAGACTGTGGTCGGGGCCTGTTGGGGCCCTTGTTTTTAGTTTTAAAGAAAGAACATATTTTTGGGTTGTGGAACGACACATGGCAGCCACAACCAAGCCACAAATACGGTGAGTAGTGGAGCTATCGATGTTGTGGGGGAATAGGAGATAGCGGAAGAAAGCAGATGCATAAGTGCAGATGAAGAGAAGATAAAGTAGAATATAGAGAGCAGAACTCATAGACAATAAGAGAGAAGCCAGAAGTAGCCAAAGAAGAACGCAAGAGGAACTAGCAGTTGTGATGGCGGGTGAATAAATAGCCGTCACCTGGCCGAAAGAAGAGAGATGAATGTAGAGCGATTGAAGAGGATGGAGCGGATGCTGCAGGAGAGATCTATTCCGAGCACGATATCTCTGTAGTTCCTAGGCTTCTCTTATCTATATTTCTGTCCTATGAGACATCTGTAACAGAATTGTAAGCTCTTCCTGTGGAAGTGATGTAACTATGGATCTGGCTGAAAGTTATCAATATACTTGCAGGTTGTTGTCTTATTATATGAGTTACATGCATGCATGATGTATGTGATGTCTTAAAATTTTATTTGCTTAGTATCTGTTCAATATTCGAAATGTTCTTGCGTATATGATGATGTTTATGCAATCAATTCTATATTACTCATGAGTTGCATATCCTTCCACCACTATCAATCTATTCCCCTTTTGCATGTGGTCGCGGCACGCCTCGGGTGAGACTCTCTACTCTCCGGAGTAGGGTGACAATGCTGATGTGGTTCTAGACTACAGTGGATTCCCTTGTTGGCCCCAATCTCTGAACCTGGGTCTTTCCTGTGAGATCTGTTTCTTCGCCAACATCGTCTCAACACGGGCCTGTACCCGGAGGTGTGTGGCTAAAAGGGATTCAGAGATTAAAAAATGATCCAACCTTTTCACTATATCATCATCGTTTTTTCTATTATTACACCATGTGGGCTCCAATTTTTTGGGCTTAACATCAACTAAGCCATGGCTTTCAATGAGGGACAGAAAAAAAGGGGCATGAGGATCAGGCCTTGCTGAAAGCCCCCGAATCTCCTCTAGAGAGAGTGTAAAATTTAAATCGCCTCCCAAGATCAGATTTTTGAGTTCCCAACTTCTGAAGTAAAAATATCCTTCCAAAATGTCCTCTTATTGCCATAGAGAGAAAAAACAAGGATGGCTGCAAGGTAGCTAGTCCCTGCCTTGAGCCAAAGTTATTAGCAATAGGTTTAGCTCCATCTTAGTGAACTTCCTTGATGCATTTCAATAAGCAATACTAGCTTCATTCCTAGTATTCCCAGTAGTGGCAGTTCCAAGAGCATTCTCGATAACACCAGTTGAAACAGTTGAAGGAACAATCCAATCATCAATCCCATAAGCACGATCTTAATCAACACCAAATGTATGAAGGTACAATGCAAGTGCAGGGAACTGTATATGGAAGAATGTTGGGAGAATCGACATGAATAATGCTTGTAAACTATTCCAGGAAGAGAAAGAGTAATGAAGGGTTGGTAAGTTTAAACCAACAAAAGATAATAACCAATGTTTTATGCCAATATTAGTAAAAGAAATTATGTTATTATTACACCAGGATTTTCACTATAATTTCATTGTAGTTAGAAGATTAATCTTGATTTTCAGTTGTTATTCTCTAACGGTTAAATATGTAAGTAATAAATTCAACCTCCGTGGAAAGTTAGCATGGGAGATAATCCATTTGTAAAACCTCCAGGTGCATAGGACTTTGTTTCAGTTTAATAGTAAGTTTATCAAGGACACGATGTTTCCGAATTGACGATATTCTCTTCCTCTCTTGAAACATCTTGAAAATAATTTGAGTAATTAAACCATTCCTTTATTCAATTAAAATAATTAATTCATAATCAACAGACCAATACTCATTGACATTTCGAAAGTAATATTAATAAAAAATAAAGTACGAAATATAATAATTGTAAAACTTTGTTCTACTAGCATGTGGGGTGATGCATGCAACTCTACGTGTATATACTTTCGGCGAAAAGGATATTGGTAAAGTAATTATTGTGTAAGCTTCAAATGTGAGAAAATGAGCCTTAACAATGGAAGCGTGTCATTAGATGTTATAGATTATCTAATATTTTTTTAGATTTTTATATACCCTTGGTTGTAGACGTAGAGCTCTGCCAAAGAAATAAGGAGAAATGATGCAAAAAAAGACATGGTTGCTGCTACCATCCAGTGTTAATTCTACCGGGGAAACAGATAGTTCCCCGCAGGCGCCGTTGTAGTTGAGGACTTTCCCATAGTCCCATGTTTCATAAGAGCCAGCGCTGGAGGTGTCGAAATTGCAGCCGAGGCATCCCCAGATTCTGCTGGACCAGGCCGAAGGCTTCAATGTCTGGGACTGCCTGTTCTGGAGGACGAACCCCGCTTCTTGGTTCGGCATATTGGGAATAATTCCCAACCACACAATCTCTCGGCATTTTCTAACCTGCTGTTTAGTCAATTCAGTGTCCTGAATTAATAGCATAAATTATCGACCAGGGCTTGTAAACTGATGAGGTATAGTTGCATTATATATGCCTAAATATCCTTATTCTTATTTCATTGTTTTCAATATTTTGTTGATGTTTAGGTTTTAGTATGCTAATATATGTTCAAAAGGTGATATCAAATCTAGGACAAAAAGGGAAGAAAAGAGAACCTTAAACTCAAAACAAAGTGTAAATGTAAATTCTATCCTAATGATGAAAAAAAGAGCATTTTAATCCATAGATGTCCTAGGTTGCAAATGAACATGAAATGTAACTCAAGACATTATATTTCAATCTAATCCTTTTGGTTAGAGGTTTGTTGGAATAGTTTTTAGAAGAGATTGAACTCCAATGTGATGAGGATCTTCCTAAAAACAAACAGTGACTTAGAATATTGTAGTGCAATCTTATTCATATATTAGTGATATTTTGGAACAACTTGAGAAGAGAATTGCCACAATATGCTAAGGATCCCTATGAACATTTAAAATTCTTATGTTGTTACAACTAGGTCTCATTCACCAGTTAGAGATGTATTGGAATAGATCATTGAAGGAGACTAGATATAACAAAATAAGGATCTTCTAAACAAGAAGTAACCCACAGTGTTACAATTAGGTATTTCTGTGATTTAGAGATTTATTGGGACAGTTTTGAGAAAGGACTGCTTGTAACAATATGAGGATCTTCAATCCAACCTAATTAACTTAATCATCATACAACCAAATCTCATTCACTCAATAGTGATATGTTGGAAGAGTTTTTTCAGAAAAATATTGGCTGTAGGATAATGAAAATCTTTTAATCTAAATGACAGAAACTTAAAGTGCTGGTAACCCAAGATGTCACAACGAAATCCATTCAATGGATAGTGATATATTGGAATTTTTTTTAAGAAAGGACTAATTATAACATCATGAGGATCTGTTAGTTGAATAAACAAAGCAAGACATGATACTGAAAGATACAAACTCAGAAAATTGTCTAAGTGAGAAATACAACAACACATAATTAAAAGTTACTTTTCTAGAAAGCATATGGAAGCCTCCTTAGATAGTAGGGGCCCTCTGCTACCAAGTTAGCATGAAAATATTTAACTCCTTAAGCTTTTCTTCAACGCATCATCAAAGTTATGCTCCTTCTTATTATCAAAAATACTTCGAAACAGAGTATCACAGTTTTGGCAAATAAAATTTAACTTGTTCTCTCAGTCTCACTGAGCTAAAATTATAGGCAATTACATAACTGATATTGAATGAAAATAGGCACAGGTTTATTCTAAAGTCAAAATAAAACTAAAACTCTTTGCTATGACTCATGATTTGTTGAAAGAAAATCAAGAGTCCTTATCCTTATATAAATCTGCTTCTTGAACTCTTGGTTTGACCACGTGCATAAGCATCTCCAAATTTTGATTCAGCCTTCGTGGATGACAAGGAACAATGTAGGAAAGATTTAGAATCTAACCATATACTCCTTTTCTTCAGATGACACCTGTAATATGTTCAAACACCAAAATGGCTATGGAATGGGTAAACTGTCTACAAAATGTCTGCATTCTATAGCTAAAACTGCTCAGAAATCATTAAGACAACAAAACCACAAAATTACAAGTAGTTAGTCATTGCATGTATTCCTTAAGTGATTTTAATCATTCTTATTGATATTTTAGGTATATAAATGACAAAAGGAATGATAAGATGAAGTGGAATTTGGAAAAGGAGAAGACACTTTTAGGGCTCAACATACCCCCATTGCAAAACTTTTGCATGTCCTCGTGCAAATTCATTCCATTTGTACTGATACCTCTGCAAGAACATCTAACCTTATTTTTCTTCTTCTTCTGGGCATTAATACCATCCTGGGTTTGCTTATGAGTGTTTTGAACTTCAGGTTAATAAGTGCCCTATTAAACTTCTTGTTCCTTTTCTTCAACTTCTTGTTTGCTTTATATAATCCTTCCATTTTCTGAGAGAGAGTACTATTAATGCTACCTTTCAATTTAACCTGCTCCCTTAGAATTTCATTTTCATTCTTAATATGGTTATTCAGTATCTCCAAATCATAATTGTCTCTTTTTAATTTTTCAATTGGAGGTTCTTGTGGACTAAAAGACATTTCTCTGTTTTCTGAGGCTTTTCTTTCTAATGATTCCACATAGTCATAAAACTGCTGCTGAGCTGGGTCTACATCTGGGGTTCTTCTACCAGAGTTTTCTTCATACTGGTATACAGGAGATTTGTCAATTGGGGTCTGAATTGGAACTTCTTCTTCTTCAATGTTTATGATTTCAGTTCCTTTAATGCATGTCTTTTTAACCATGCCCTTAAGTCTGGAACTTCTTCTTAATTTGGGTGGATTTTCATCTTTTACATCATCTTCTTCAACACATACATCTGTTAATTCCTCCTTCCTCTTGTTCTTGATTTGTTTCCTAATTTTTATCAATTTCTCAGAGATGATTTCATCACTGTCTTCCTGTGTAGATACATTAGGCTTGACTTCAATAGTTTTAACATATTTTCCTCTCCTACTTCTTCTCACAGGTTTTTCTTTAGAAAATGTTTCTCTAGGTTCTTCAAAATGATTCCTTAGGAGGAATTCATCCCAATTATCTCCTATATTTTTCAAATGAAACTCAATTAACATTTTGATTAAGCCATGATGATGTAAGGTAGTCTCTAAGAACTGAAGCCTTTTCTGGACATTTGAAGACATCCTTTTCAAACTATTAAGTAGGAAAAAGGGCAGATTTATTTCTTCATCTAGAAAATTCATCATGAGCCTAATGTGATAAACATACAAAGTACCAAATCTGCCTTCACAGGTTATGAAATTTTGTAAGATTAACAGCATGTTCCTCCATTTATTCTTCAAAGTTGAACTAGGAATGCCTTTCTTAAACACTGTAGTGTCCATACCTGGGTTTTTCAACATTTGTCTCCAAGCCTTATTGTGAATTTTTTTTTTTTGAACCATTGTTCTCCTTGCCTTGGCAGCTCTGTTGCTTCTGCTATGAAAGACTCTGTGATGGAGAATTTGATATCCCAAATATCCACTTCTTCTCCATTGAATGATCTGGAAAATGACTTTGTGATTTATTTATGAAATCCATTAAATTTCTCTATAAAGCTTAACCATCCTTCCTGTTGCAACAACCCTTTAATCTGCAGATAACCTTCCAAATACTTAGTTCCAATTGGCTCTGACCTGAAAATAAGCCCCATTTCTTCTTGATGAAAATTGCTTCCTTCCTCTGGCTTCAATTCACTGCTCTGTTCCTGTTCTTAAAGCAAAAGCAACTGTGAATGGTTGTCTTGCCCTAAAGTGACTTCTTTGCAGGTGAGGGTTTGGCTATGTAAAGAAATATCAGTGAGTGGGTGTGAATGGAACAAGGTAGTGGTAAATCATAAGGATAATCGGGTATAAGAGTTTGTCATGGAATGAATGACCGCGAAGAAATCTTATGGAGATTTCAAAAAAATCATCAATGAATGTCGTGGTCTGATGACGTGACCTAATAGGTCACTTCTAGGTTCTGACCGTTAGCTTTCAATTAATGATGGTTTGTTATGGAGCGGGCCGAAAGGAATTTGGTCTAGAAATGTTTATGATATGGGTTTGATCAATTCGAATCATAAAATAACTTAGGAAAACATATGACCTAACCACATTATACTTTTAATGATTTGCTATCAAAATAATTTCATGCAATTTTACCTTAGCCTTTTTTTGAATTTTTGTTGCTTTGGTGTGCTTTGTCTTTCATCTGGAAAATATTAATCCTTTAGGCTCCATAATATTCTTTGATTCTTCCTCTGTTTACTGAAGTGGATTTTGCAGAATCAATTGGCTGCAGAACAGGTAACTACAGAATGTACCTATAAAAACTCTGAAATATGAAATGGAATGTGGATGGAATAAAGTATGGAATGGAATGAAGTGAAATTGTCACACCTCCCAATTTTTTTTTTTTCCACTATTTGTAATAATTTCTAAACTTTCTCCATTCCCAAATATTTAGATATTCATTAGAGTCAAGCGATAATAACTTCTTTTTAATCTATTTAGGATAGTAACACCTTGAATCGTGAATTAGTAGCCTTTCGTTATCGCTTTAGAACCCCATACCTATGAAATCATTATAACAATAATCATAAGGTCGTAGCATATGATTTATGTATTACAACTCGTCATATATATATATATATATATATATTTAACACTATATATATATCAGCACTGTATATAAATATATGCGTGTGACTACACAATATATATTTATTGTTATACAAACCTATTTCTAAAAGCGATAGTGATGATCATCTATTGTAATAATTAAAATATATATACTGATTGTGAAGGTCTCTAGGTACCATTCCAATTATATATGGTTTACCTAACCCTAATATTCATGTAACCCTAACATTCGCACGTTTTCAAGTAGCGTGACATGTGATTCACCTATATCGAAACTCCACTGTTTTTTTTTTTTTTTGTATGTAGGTAACTCAATAAGGAATTTACTGATGTTTTGATTCTTCGTTTGTTGCCTGCTGTGCCAGCGTTCGCGTGTGAACTTGGAGTGTTTGGTACACAGTATTACGCCTTCTCTTGAGCTGGAAGAATGCATGTGTACAATTCTCCTGCGCCACCACCTATTCTGCTTCCAGGTTGGCGTGTTCATTGCTCTTGATTCAGGAAACGCATTTCAACCAATGTACTCCAGCTTATGAGCCGATGGCACGTCTCATCCACGGCTGGAGGCGAGTTTGAGAAGGGTCACTTCGACAGGGTTAACTCATAACTTCGCCGACAATTTGCCTGCCGGGTACCTTGAAGTGAATTGAATAATATTAAATCTTTCCGAATGGTACTGATGATTCAGTTCGATTTTATCCCTATAATCACCCTCGGGATTTCGTAAAGCTCTCCGTTGTTGAGGGTTAATGCGCAAATCGTTGAGCTGAATTTCGCAGATACATGTGTCGATTTTGGACTAGGGTTACTGTTTCCCATTTTAAACCCTCCATCGCCAAGATTCTTTACTACTCCTCTCGCCCTTCATTTTTTTTTTGTTTTCTTCCAAGCTTCAGGAATTTATATTGTCTGGATGTGCATAGCAGGTTTGCACTCCACGGCTGACCGGCTGGTAACCCTCTTACCTGGCCGATTCACTTCCGCATTCATATACCTGTGGAGTTCTCTTTCACACAGAGTTGGTCTCTGCTTTTATATCTTGTCCAGAGACTCTGGGTTTTTTCAGAGCTTGCTCTTATGATGCAATTTCAACGTTTGCTGCTTAACTACGGTATATATTTCAGGGTTTACGTATGGTATTACGATTTCCGCCTATGATGAATAAGGGGTTTGCTAATCTGAGCAGGAAAACGTTTGTTGCTTCTACAGGACGAACGATCGTTTTCCTGCATATTGATTTCATCCCGAGCGAGTAAACCCCTTCTCGTTCCAGGTTTACCCTTCCTCTTTGGTTACTTGTTTTAAATAAACTTATTCGCAGTCTTTTCTTATTCATGACGCGTCTGTGTTTTCTTTTTTTTGCAGGTGCCACCTAAATGGCTCTCGGCATTTACGTCTACGCTTTGCCAACTCAACTCTCGGACGTCCCGATTTCCAGGTTTCCCCCATTATCACTTCTTCAAAGGTGTGATTTGGGACGCAGCTATGGTTGTCGAGTTTTTTTTTTTCAATTGTTGCTGCGGGGAGTAACTAGTTTAACACTTCTGCGTATCATATTTCATGTAAATTCTAAGCACAATTTTCCGGTATTCATTAGAACTCGGAATTTCCCTTCTGCTATCGAACTTCTGCTAATATCTATGTCGTACCTATATATTTTTTTTATTTCCTGCTCGGATTTTCTTTTATGTTTGGAAACGTAGCAGATAAAACATATTTAAATCTAGCCATTTCTCTTTTACTGTTCGTACAGGTATACACACTGTTCCTTTACTTTACTGTTTGTATCATGCTTTTATATAAATGTTTTGATATAACGCTCCAATCGATTTTTATGATAGAGATACAACAATAAGAGTATAAATACAAACCAGATGTGACTATCACATATTCTCACCTCTGTATATAACTTATGCAGAATATTCTCATTTGTATCACTTCTTCATGTTCCTAGAAATGCCGTAGTAGTTTATAAAATGTTGCCTCTTGTTTTCCAACAAAAACCAATACATGTGTTTCAAACTATTGTACTCGGCTATTAGGGTGGTTTATCTATGAGAAGTGTATGGAAGTTGCAATAATTATCCTTTATATTCTAGCTGCTTACATGTACAATTAAAATCAACTTATCTATTGCTATCTCCACTGTAGTATCAGGACTTTAAATTTCTCTCTCCTGTGTATAGATATATATTAAGATGATTTTATAAAATAGAAGCAGATTTAAGCTAACTCATCAAGTTTTTTTTTCTTCTGTGGAGATAAGTATCTGTAGATTTAAACCAGTCATGGTTTAGAGATTCTATAAGATCCTACTCTACATGTTAATATTCTACAACCATGCATAATGAGAAAGGTGCACTCCTAGTGGTTCATTCTACTAAATGTAGAACTGATAATGAATATAAAATCAAGTAATTATTTTATTTTTATATGTAGCCAATTCATATTGATTGAAGTAAATAAAACATTTCATTTCAAGACATACCATTCATGCAGTAGACGAACCTCCCAACCGTAGAGTTCTATTTTTCTCCCAGAACTCACCCCCGAGCTGAGACCACCTCCACCACAGATCAACCCCTGATCTGTTTTGGAGCAGCCTATTTAAGCTGATAGTTCCCCAAAGCCTGTTTCTAATTCTGCGTCCAGAATAGTAGGATGATTTTCTTCCTGTTGGCCTAGGCTTCCCATTTTTTGGATTCTTTAAAGCTGTTTTATGCTTTTCCTCAACTTTTCCAGCTTTTCACCTCTTCCCAACTACTTTCCTCATCATTGGGGGAAATTTAAATTCTTCCTCAAAATCTAAATTAGAAATAATTCCCTTCAAGGATTTCTGAAGGATTTTAGGGGAATAGTGCCTTATCCATCCTCATGGATTTAGCAAGTGATCTCCAAATCTCATTCTTGGTCCATATGCACACCAGAAAGTTTTATTTATTTCATCAACTTAAATATTAAGTTACATTCACAATTTATTTATCCTTTGGGGTCCACTCCCCTGAGGATTTAAATTTCAAATGTCTAACTTTTAAAGTTCAACACACAAATTGGGGGTGTTACATATTCCCCCTCTGAAAATAAGCACCGTCCTCGCTGTAGTTATTCAACTACTAGAGTTCACTTAAACAAAAATGGATATTTTTTCATCATTTCAGCTTCCCTTTCCCAAGTAGCTTCTTCAGCAGTAAAGTGCTTCCACTGCACTTTTACTCTGGCCACTGTTCTGTTTCTCAATTCAATTTCTTCCCGCTCCAATATTTGAAGCGGTTCTGGCAGAAACTCCCCTTCTGGTTCCACCTGTACAACATTCCAATCAACCATGTGAGAAGCATCATGCACATATCTTTTTAGTAATGAAATATGAAACACATCATGCACTCTAACATGGGGTGGTAAGGCCAGCTTGTAAGCCACTGGTCCCACCCTTTCTAATACTTCAAAAGGACCACAATATCTAGGAGCCAGTTTCGCACAACTTCCGGCATAAAGTGTGCTCTTTTTGGGTTTAATACGCAAATACACATGGTCTCCCACTTTGAATTCTCGGTGCACTCGTTTCTTATCAGCATAATTTTTCTGACGATCTTGTGCTATCTTGATGTTACTTTGCATCTGTTTGAAAATTCGTTCCATCTCTTGTAGTGCATCTGGTCCCAACACTAGTTTATCCTCTGGTTGGCTCCAGCTCAAGGGAGTACGACACTTTCTCCCATAGAGTGCTTCAAACAGACTCATTTTAATGGAAGATTGGTAGCTATTATTATAGGCAAATTCAGCTAAATGCAGATACTCTTCCCACTTTGATGGCCTATCCATCACATACATTCTCAACATATCCTCCAAAATTTGATTAGTCCTTTCTGTTTTCCCGTCAGTTTGAGGGTGATAGGAAGTACTAAAATTCAGCTTAGTACCCATCCCTCCAAACAATCCTTTCCAAAATGCTGCTGTAAACTTAGCATCTCGGTCTGAAAAAATTACCTTGGGAACTCCATGAAGCCTTAATATCTCCTTCAGGAAAACATTTGCTACTTGAGCTGTTCCAAAGGTAGATTTCACTGGTATAAAGTGGGCAGCTTTTGTTAGAGTATCTACTACTACCATTACAGAATCATGCTGATATTTGTTTTTGGGTAATCCTGTTATAAAGTCCATGGAAACTGTATCCCATTTCCATTCTGCAATTGGCAAAGGGTTCAAAAGTCCTGCTGGATGTTGATGCTCCACTTTGACTAGTTGACATTCCATGCAGCTACTCAAATATTCTGCTACATCTCTCTTCATTCCTGGCCAGAACAACTTCTTTTTCAGTGCTGTTAGCATTTTCTGATATCCTGGATGTCCTGCATATGGCTGTTTGTGATATTCATCCAGAATCTCTCTTTTTAAAGACTCTACATTGGGAATATACAACCTGTTTTTATAGCAGATCAGCCCTTCTTGGTTTTGAGTGAAATCATTTTTCTCCTTTTTCTGTAATTTCACTAAGAGTGTTTCATAGTTTGAATCTTGATTGGCTGCTTTTCTCACTAATTCTTCTACTTCGATCTGGGCACTACTTCCAAGGCTGTTTATATTCTGACAAGCAATCCTGCTTAATGCATCAACAACTTTATTTTCTTTTCCCTTGATATGTTTTATATCCATATCAAATTCACTTAAAAAAGACAGCCATCTAGCTTGTCTTGCATTTAGATCAGTTTGGGAAAAGAAATATTTGAGACTAATGTGATCAGTCATCAATGTAAACTTTTTCCCAAGAAGATAGTGCCGCCACATTTTCAAAGCATGGATAATAGCTGCTAGTTCTAAATCATAGGCACTATAATTTTGTTCATGAATTTTCAGTTTTCTAGATTCATAGGCAATAACTGAATTTTCCTGCAATAGGACTCCTCCCAACCCCTCTCTACAAGCATCTGTACATATCACAAATTCCTTATCAGGATCTGCAATTTTCAGGATAGGGGCTGTAATGAGTTTTTGCTTTAATTGCTCAAAACTATTTTGGCATTTTTCAGTCCACACAAATTTAACACCCTTCCTTTGGAATGAGGTTATGGGATTTGCTATAGCAGAAAATCTCTCCACAAATCTACGATAATAGCCTGCAATTCCCATAAATGATCTTACTGCTGAAACATCAGTTGGGACTAGCCATTCTTTAATGGCTTTTATCTTTTCAGGGTCAACCGCCAACCCTTTTTCAGAAATAATATGACCCAGATATTGGATTTTATCTTTATAAAATTCACATTTGTTGAACTTGGCATATAGCTGGTTTTCTTTTAAAGTCTGCAACACTATTCTCAGGTGTTCCTTATGTTCATCCTCATTTTTGGAGTAGACTAAGATATCATCTATGAACACAAGAACAAATTTATCCAAATACTTATTCAACACACTGTTCATCAGGCACATAAATGTGGCAGGGGCATTCGTCAAACCAAAAGGTAGGACTACAAATTCGTAATGCCCATACCTGGTTCGAAATGCTATTTTTCTGATGTCTTCTTCTTTAATTCTAAGCTGGTGATAACCAGTCCTTAGGTCAATCTTGGAAAAGACTGAAGCTCCTCTCACTTGATCAAAAAGACCATCAATTCTAGGCAAAGGGTATCTATTCTTGATGGTTAACTTGTTCAGTTGACGATAGTCAATGCACATCCTAAAAGTTCCATCTTTATTTTTCACAAATAAAACCGGGGCTCCCCAAGGAGACACACTGCGTCTTATATACCCTTTATCTAACAATTCTTGCAATTGCATTTTCAGTTCCATGAGCTCCGGAGGACTCATTCGATAAGGTGCTCGGGAAACAGGTGTTGCTCCTAGTACCAGATCGATTGAAAAATCAATCTCTCTTTTGGGGGGAAGATGAGGGATTTCCCTGGGAAAGACTTCCTTAAATTCTCTGATCACTGGTACAGCATCCAGTAATTCTTCCTCAGTTTTCTGTTCTATTTCTTCTACATGCACTGCATAAACTTGGTATCCCTTCCTAGCTGCTCTTTTAAACTGCAATGCTGAAATTTTCCTTACAGAAATAGGGTTTTGTTTCCCTTTGAGAATAAAAGGTTTCCCTTCCTCATCTACACAATGTAGAGTCTTATCCCAGCAATTCATCAAGACTTTCTTCTTTTCTAGCCAGTCCATTCCTATCAGCAAATCATAGGATCCTAACGGAAATATGTTCAGATTTACTTTTGTTGGAAAACCATTTAATTGTATTGCTGTTTTGGGCAATTTATGTGTTACTTTTCTCTTAGTCCCAGTGGCCAGCTGTACCAACCATGACTGCTGAAATTTTTCAGGTTTAATTTTACATTTTTCTACAATTCCAGGACTAATGTAACTCAAAGAAGCACCTGGATCAATCAAAACAGTAATAGGTAGGTCAGAAATCTTACCCTCCATTTCTACCATGGTTGCTTGATGTTCTGCTTGCCGATTTTCCAAGGCTACACTGATAGTTGGTATATTTCTGGCTATGTCATTTACGGTTGTCGCCTCTCGCTCTCTGCTGATCATATGAATATTTCGATGGGGGCAGTCCCTCAAAATATGGGGTTCTCCACAGCCCCAACATTTCAAAGGTTCCTTCATTCTGAATGTCCCTTCATTTTTATTGTTCCCTTCTACTTGTTTTGAAGCCACTTGGGACTGAGCAGTTTGGCTTTCCTTTGGCTTATTAAATTTTTTCCGCTGATGATCTCTGCCAAAATTCCTTAGATATGTTGGTTTTTGTCTTTTCCCCTTGAACTCACTCTTGTTCAACTAGCTCTTCCCTTGTTCAGCCTTTCCTTTAAACTGCTGATAGCATAATCTTGCTTTTGTAACAGCTTCGTCCATGGTTTTTGGGTTGTCAAACTCGATTTTCTCCTTGTATGCAATAGGAAAACAATTCAAAAATATTTGAACTTTTGCATTCTCTTCCCTTATGTAGGGTACATATCTTAGTAGATTTGTAAACTTAGTAACAAATTCATCAATAGTGAGCTGTCCCAGCCTAAGTTCATGAAATTCTTTAGCTTTGTCATCATAGTATTGCTCATTCAAGTAGCGATTTTTGAACTTAATCTGGAAATCTTCCCAAGTAACTGTCTTTTCATCAATGGCATGGACCATTTTCGTCTCCTCCCACCACAATGTAGCTTTTCCTTGTAACTGGTAAACAGCTAATCTGGCCTTCAAATTACTTTCATATTCATAGACCTGGAAATACTTGATCATGTTCAATAACCAAGCTTCTGCATCCTCCTCCTTCTCCCCATCATAGGAGGGAGGTTTGATCTTCCGGAATTCTCCCTGTAATTCTTTTTTCTGTTTATGTTGCTGCTGCCTCGCAGACTCCTCCTCATCAGACTCATCCATCTTCCTCTTTCCGGAACCTTTGCCTTCTTGGCTGTTCCGGGAAGTTAATTCTCTGATGAGCTTTTCCTGTTCCTTGGTGGCTGATGACAACCTGTCATTCTGGCTTCTTAGTTCAGCTAATTCTCGTTGTACCCTATGCAACATGGCCATCATCGTAGCGTTGGGATCTGCTGTAGCAAACTCATCCCGCAGATCCACATAAATCCCTTCACCTTCAGCCATTTCAACTGTACACACTCATAACACAGATTAGCAACATTTTATAAAATAAAATTTTCCCTAAAAAAAACATGTAACAACAGTGAGCACAATAATGACAGCCCAAATTTTTTGTAACTGGTGCTCCGATACCATTTGTCACACCTCCCAAATTTTTATTTTTTTTCAATAGTTTCTAACTTTCTCCATCCCTAGTATGTACATATTCATTAGAGTCAATCGATAATAACTGCTATTCAATTTATTTCGGATTACAACCTTAAATTGTGAATTAATAACCTTCTGTTATCGCTTTAGAACCCCATACATATGATAACATTAGACCCATAATCCTAAAGTGTAGTATATACTTTATGTATTACCACTCGTCCTACATATATATTTAACCCGATAGATATATATATATGTCAGCAATGAATATACATATATATATACGTATGCTCACACCATACATATTTATTGTTATACAACCTATCTCTACAAGTGATAGTGATGGTCATCAATTGTAATGATTAAAATATATATATTGTTTGTGAAGGTCGATGAATACCATTTTAATTATATGTGGTTTACCAAACCCTAATACGCATTAACCCTATCATTCGCGCGTTTTCAATCAACGTGACACGTGCTTCACTTATATCGGAACTCCCCTATCTCTTTTTTTTGTATGTAGGTCATTCAATAAGGAGTTTTCTGATATTTTGATCTCTCGCTTTGTTACTTACGGTGCCAGCGTTCACAGGTGAATGAGAAGTGCTTGGTATACCATATGTCCCTTTCTCTCGAGCTGGAAGGAGGAAAATGTACAATCCTCCTGCGCCACCACATGCTCTGCATCCAAGTTGGCGTGTTTATTGCTTTCGGTTCGGGAAACGTGTTTCAACCACTGCACTCCGGCTTATGAGCCGATGGCACGTCTCATATACGACTAGAGAAGAGTATGGGAAAGGTCACTTCGACAGGTTTAACTCGTGACTACGCCGACATTGTGCCTGCCGCGTACCTTGACGTGAATTGAAAAATATTAAATCCTTTCGAATGGTACTTGATGACTCAGTTCGATTTGATCCTGATAATCCCCCTCGGGATTTTTTTATGCTCTCGGTTGCTGAGGTTTAATGGGAAACTCTTTCAGCTGAATGTTGCCGATACAGGTGTCGATTTTGGGCTAGGGTTATTGTTTCCCGTTTTAAACCCTCCATCGCCAAGGTTCTTTACTGCTCGTTCGCCCTTCATTTTTTTTTTCAAGCTTCAGTAAGTTATATTGTCTGGATGTGGATAGCAGGTTTGCGCTCCGCTGCTGACCGACTGGTAACTCTTGCACCTGGCTGATTTATATCTGCGTTAATATACCTGTGGCGTTCTCCTTCACACAGAGTTAGTCTCTGCTTCTATATTTTGTCACGAGGCTCGGGTTTTTGTCTTTTTTTTTTCTTTTTCATAGCTTAGTCTTATGATGCAATTTCAGCGTTTGCGACTTAACTACGGTATATATTTCAGGGTTTACGTATGGTATTACGATTTTCACCTATGCTGAATAAGGGGTTTGCACATCTGCGCGGGAAAATGTTTGTTGCTTCTACAGGACGACTGATTGTTTTCCTGCACGTCGATTGCATCCCGAGTGAGTTAACCCCTTCACGTTTCAGGTTTATCCTTCTTCTTTGGTTACTTGTTTAAACTAAACCTATTCGCAGTCTTTTCTGATTCATAACGCGACTGTGTTTTCTTTTTGTTGCAGGTGTCACCTAAATGGCTCTTGGCGTTCACGTCTACGCTCTGTCAACTCAACTCTCGACGTCCCGATTTCCAGGCTTCCTCCATTATCACTTCCTCAAAGGTGTGATTTGGGACGCGGCTATGGCTGTCGAGGTTTTTTTTTTTTTTTCAATTTCTACTGTAGGTGTGTTGGGGTCCGGCACTCATGTTTGTATAAAAAGGTTCAGGGTTGAATTTATCTCATTGCCAAGGCCCCATAGTTCAATGATTTATGGTTTCAAACTAATATATATATTCTGATTAACTGGGAAGAATATGTATCATACCATTACTACAGTAAGAGGGTTTCCCTCGTTTTCACTCCTCTGTTGGTGGTATATCGACAGCATAGTTCAGGGAAGTGGTTCTTGTGTTGGAGGTTTCGACTATTGCTCCAACCGATTCATACTCTTGCGCCCTTAATTCCCTGTTTACGTTTTTTCTCCTCCATGATGAAGCGAAATGATAAATCATTGTTTTTTTTCACATAGAAACCCTGACTAATAACTGATATGACATATATAGATATAATTTTTTTTTTTGAAATGCCCAATTTAACGATACGAGAAAGCAAATTTATTCACGGCTTCAGGACCCCTGTTCGCCTCAACGCTAAGGGAGATTTTTTTTTTTCATATGCCGAGGAGAATAACTATTTCAATAATTCAGCGTATCATATTCCATGTAGATTCTAAGCACAACTTTCCAATAATCGATTAAAATTCTGAGTTTACTTGCCGCTATCAACATCTGATAATGTCCCTATATCGCACCTATGTTTTTGTTTATTTCCGGCTCGGCTTTTATTTTATGACAGGAAATCATCGCAAATAACCATATTTAAATCTAGCCCTTCTTTTATACGGTTCATATAGGTATACATGCTGTTATTTTACCTTACTGTTCATACCATGCTTTTATATAACGATTTTGGTATACGCTCCAGTCGTTTTTATTCTTTTGATAGAAAAACAATAGTAAGAGTATAAATACAACCAAATATGACTATCACATATTTTTATCTCTGTATATAACTGATGCAGTATATTCTCGTTTTGACTTGGCCTAAATTTCCTTGTTGTAGTAGCTTATAAAATGTCATTTTTTTGTTTTCCAATAAAATAATACATGTGTGCCGAGATGATTGTGCTTGGTTATTAAGGGGTTTTCTCTATGAGATGTCATTTTTTTTCTAGCTTCTTACATGTACTGTTAAAACAATTTATCTATTGCTATCTCCACTATAGTATCAGGACTTTAAATTTCTCTCTCCTGTGTATAGATATCCATTACGATGGTTTTATCAAACAGAAGCAGATTTAAACTAACACCTCAAGTTTTGTTTTTCCTGTGAAGATAAGTATCTATAGATTTCAACCAGTCGGGGTTTAGAGATTCTATAAGATTCTACTCTACATATTAATACTCTACAACCATGCAAAATGGCAAAGGTGCACTCCTTGTAGCTCATGCTGCTAAATATAGAACTGATAATAAATCTCAAATCAAGTAAATTGTTTTGTTTTTATATGTAGCCAATTCATATTGTTTGAAGTAAATAAAACATTTCATTTCATGACATACCATTCATGCAGTAGACCAACCTCCCAACCGTAGAGTTCTATTCTTCTCCCAGAACTCACCCCCGAGCTGAGACCACCTCCACCACAGATCAACCTCTGATCTGTTTAGGAGCAGCTTATTTAAGCTAATAGTTCCCCCAAAGCCTGTTTCTAATTCTGCGTCCAGAATAGTAGGATGCTTTTCTTCCTGTTGGCCTAGGCTTCCCATTTTTGGGATTATTTAAAGCTGTTTTATGCTTTTCCTCAGCTTTTCCAGCTTTTCACCTCTTCCCAACTACTTTCCTCATCATTGGGGAAATTTAGATTTTTCCTCAAAATCTAAATTAGAATTAATTCCTTTCAAGGATTTCTGAAGGTTTTTAGGGGAGTACTTGCCTTATCCATCCTCATGGATTTAGCAAGTGGTCTCTAAATCTCATTCTTGGTCCATCTGCACACCAGAAAGTTTATTTATTTCCTCAACTAAAACATTGAATTACATCCATAATTAATTTATCCTTTGGGGTCCACTCCCCTTAGGATTAAAGTTCAAATGTCAAACTTTAAAATTTCAACACATAAATTGGGGGTATTACATATTCCCCCTCTGAAAATAAACACCGTCCTCAGTGTAGTTATTTAACTACTAGAGTTCACTTAAACAAAAATGGATATTTTTCCATCATTTCCGCTTCCCTTTCGTAGGTAGCTTCTTCAGCAGTAAAGTGCTTCCACTACACTTTTACTCTGGCCACTGTTTTGTTTCTCAATTCAATTTCTTCCCGCTCCAATATTTGAAGCGGTTCGGGCAGAAACTCCTCTTCTGGTTCCACCTGTACAACATTCCAATCAACTATGTGAGAAGCATCATGCACATATCTTTTTAATAATGAAACATGAAACACATTATGCACTCTAACATGGGGGGGTAAGGCCAGCTTGTAAGCCACTGGTCCCACCCTCTCTAATACTTCAAAAGGACCACAATATCTAGGAGCTAGTTTCGCACAACTTCCAGCATAAAGTGTGCTCTTTTTGGGTTTAATACACAAATACACATGGTCTCCCACTTTGAATTCTCGGTGCACTCGTTTCTTGTCAGCATAATTTTTCTGGTGATCCTGTGCTGTCTTGATGTTACTTTGTATCCGTTTCACAATTTTTTCCATCTCTTGTAGTGCATCTGGTCCCAACATTAGTTTATCCTCTGGTTGGCTCCAACTCAAAGGAGTACGACACTTCCTTCCATATAGTGCCTCAAACGGACTCATTTTAATAGAAGATTGGTAGCTGTTATTATAGGAAAACTCAGCTAAATGCAGATACTCTTCCCACTTTGATGGTCTATCCATCACATACATTCTCAACATATCCTCCAAAATTTGATTAGTCCTTTTTGTTTTCCCGTCAGTTTGAGGGTGATAGGTAGTACTAAAATTCAGCTTAGTACCCATCCCTCCAAACAATCCTTTCCAAAATGCTGCTGTAAACTTAGCATCTCGATCTGACACAATTACCTTGGGAACCCCATGAAGTCTTACTATGTCCTTCAAGAACACATTGGCTACTTGAGCTGTTCCAAAGGTAGATTTCACTGGTATAAAGTGGGAAGCTTTGGTTAAAGTGTCCACCACTACCATTACAAAATCATGCTGGTATTTGGTTTTGGGTAATCCTGTGATAAAGTCAATGGACACTATATCCCATTTCCACTCTGCAATTGGCAAAGGGTTCAAAAGACCTGCTGGATGTTGATGCTCAACTTTGACTCGTTGACATTCCATGCACCTACTTAAATATTTTGCTACATCTCTCTTCATTCCTAGCCAGAACAACTTCTTTTTCAATGCTGTTAACATTTTCTGATATCCTGGATGCCCTGCATATGGCTGTTTGTGATATTCATCCAGAATCTCTCTTTTTAAAGACTCTACATTGGGGATATACAACCTGTTTTTATAGCAGATCAGCCCTTTTGAGTTTTGAGTGAAATCAGTTTTATCCTTTTTCTGTAATTTCACTAAGAGTGTTTCATAGTTTAAATCTTGATTGGCTACTTTTCTCACTAACTCTTCTACTTCGATCTGGGCACTGCTTCCAAGACTGCTTATATTCTGACAAGCATTCCTGCTTAATGCATCAGCAACTTTATTTTCTTTTCCCTTGATATGTTTTATATCCATATCAAATTCACTTAAAAATACGACCATCGCGTCTTTTCAGTCAGTTGGGAGCATCTTAAGTTATGTGATCAGTCATCAATGTAAACTTTTTCCCAAGAAGATAGTGCCACCACATTTTCAAAGCATGGATAACAGCTGCTAGTTCTAAATCATAGGCACTATAATTCTGTTCATGAATTTTCAGTTTTCTAGATTCATAGGCAATAACTGAATTTTCCTACAATAGGACTCCTCCCAACCCCTCTCTACAGGCATCTGTACATATCACAAATTCCTTATCAGGATCTGCAATTTTCAGGATAGGGGCTGAAATGAGTTTTTGATTTAATTTCTCAAAACTGTTTTGGCATTTTTCAGTCCACACAAATTTAACACCCTTCCTTTGTAATGAGGTTATGGGATATGCTATAGCAGAAAATCTCTCCACAAATCTGCGATAATAGCCTGCAATTCCCATAAATGATCTTACTGCTGAAACATCAGTTGGGACTGGCCATTCTTTAATGGCTTTTATCTTTTCAGGGTCAACTGCTAACCCTTTTTCAGAAATAATATGACCCAGATATTGAATTTTATCTTTATAAAATTCACATTTGCTGAACTTGGCATATAGCTGGTTTTCTTTTAAATTCTGCAACACTATTCTCAGGTGTTCCTTATGTTCATCCTCATTTTTGGAGTAGACTAAGATATCATCTATGAACACAAGAACAAATTTATCCAAATACTTATTCAACACACTGTTCATCAGGCACATAAATGTGGTAGGGGCATTCGTCAAACCAAAAGGTAGGACTACAAATTCGTAATGCCCATACCTAGTTCGAAATGTTGTTTTGCTGATGTCTTCTTCTTTAATTCTGAGCTGGTGATACCCAGTCCTTAGGTCTATCTTGGAGAAGACTGAAGCTCCTCTCACTTGATCAAAAATATCATCAATTCTAGGAAGTGGATATCTATTCTTAATGGTCAACTTGTTCAGTTGACGATAGTCAATGCACATCCTAAAAGTTCCATCTTTCTTTTTCACAAATAAAACCGGGGCTCCCCAAGGAGACACACTTGGTCTTATATACCCTTTATCTAACAATTCCTGCAATTGCATTTTCAGTTCCATGAGCTCCGGAGGACTCATTCGATAAGGCGCTCGGGAAACAGTTGTTGCTCCTGGTACCAGATCGATTGAAAAATCAATCTCTCTTTTGGGGGAAAGATGAGGGATTTCCCTGGGAAAGACTTCCTTAAATTCTCTGATCACTGGTACAGCATCCATTAATTCTTCCTCAGTTTTCTGTTCTATTTCTTCTACATGCACTGCATAAACTTGGTATCCCTTCCTAGCTGCTCTTTTCAATTGTAATGCTGAAATTTGCCTTACAGAAATAGGTTTTTGTTTCCCTTTGAGAATAAAAGGTTTCCCTTCCTCATCTACACAATGCAGAGTCTTATCCCAGCAATTCATCAAGACTTTCTTCTTTTCCAGCCAGTCCATTCCTATCAGCAAATCATAGGATCCTAACGGCAATATGTTCAGATTTACTTTTGTTGGAAAACCATTTAATTGTATTGCTGTTTTGGGCAATTTATGTGTTACTTTTCTCTTAGTCCCAGTGGCCAGCTGTACCAACCATGACTGCTGAAATTTTTCAGGTTTAATTTTACATTTTTCTACAATTCCAGGACTAATGTAACTCAAAGAAGCACCTGGATCAATCAAAACAGTAATAGGTAGGTCATAAATCTTACCCTCCATTTCCACCATGGTTGCTTGATGTTCTGCTTGCCGATTTTCCAATGCTGCACTGATAGTTGGTATATTTCTGGCTATGTCATTTACTGTTGTTGCCTCTCGCTCTCTGTTGATCATATGAATATTTCGATGGGGGCAGTCCCTCATCATATGGGGTTCTCCACAGCCCCAACATTTCAAAGGTTCCTTCATTCTGACTGTCCCTTCCTTTTTATTGTTCCCTTCTACTTGTTTTGAAGCCACTTGGGACTGAGCAGTTTGGCTTTCTTTTGGTTTATTAAATTTTTTCCGCTGATGATCTCTGCCAAAATTCCTTAGATATGCTGGTTTTTGTCTTTTCCCCTTGAACTCACCCTTGTTCAACCAGCTCTTCCCTTGTTCAGCCTTTCCTTTAAACTGCTGATAGCATAATCTTGCTTTTCTAACAGCTTCGTCCATGGTTTTTGGGTTGTCAAACTCGATTTTCTCCTTGTATGCAGTAGGCAAACAATTCAAAAATCTTTGAACTTTTGCCTTCTCTTCCCTTATGTAGGGTACATATCTTAGTAGATTTGTAAACTTAGTAACAAATTCATCAATAGTGAGTTGTCCCAGCCTAAGTTCATGAAATTCTTTAGCTTTGTCATCATAGTAACGCTCATTCAAGTAGCGATTTTTGAACTTAACCTGGAAATCTTCCCAAGTAACTGTCTTTTCATCAATGGCATGGACCATTTTCGTCTCCTCCCACCACAATGTAGCTTTTCCTTGTAACTGGTAAACAACTAATCTGGCCTTCAAATTACTTTCATATTCATAGACTTGGAAATACTTGATCATGTTCAATAACTAAGCTTCTGCATCCTCCTCCTTCTCCCCATCATAGGAGGGAGGTTTGATCTTCCGGAACTCTCCCTGCAATTCCTTTTTCTGCTTTTGCTGCTGTCTAGTAGCTTCCTCATCATCAGACTCATCCATCTTTCTCTTTCCGGAACCTTCGCCTTCTTGGCTGTTCCGGGAAGTTAATTCTCTGATGAGTTTTTCCTGCTCCTTGTTGGCCGATGATAACCTGTCATTCTGGCTTCTTAGTTCAGCCAATTCTCGTTGCAACCTGTGCAACATGGCCATCATCGTAGCGTTGGGATCTGGTGTAGCAAACTCATCCTTCAAATCCACATAAATCCCTTCACCTTCAGCCATTTCAACTGTACACACTCATAACACAGATTAGCAAAATTTTATAAAAATAAAATTTTCCTAAAAAAAAACATGTAACAACAGTGAGCACAATAACGACAGCCCAAATTTTTTGTAACTTGTGCTCCGATACCATTTGTCACACCTCCCAATTTTTTTTATTTTTTATTTTTTGTAATATTTTCTAACTTTCTCCATCCCCAGTATGTACATAATCATTAGAGTCAAACAATAATAACTGCTTTTCAATTTATTTCGGATAACAACCTAAAATCGTGAATTAATAACCTTCTGTTATCGCTTTAGAACCCCATACATATGATAACATTAGAACCATAATCCTAAAGTGTAGTATATAATTTATGTATTACCCCTCGTCCTATATATATATTTAACCCGATATATATGTGTCAGCAATGAATATAAATATATACGTATAATCACACCATATATATTTATTGTTATACAACCTATTTCTACAAGTGATAGTGATGGTCATCAATTGTAATGATTAAACTATATATATTGTTTGCAAAGGTCGATGAATTCCATTCTAATTATATGTGGTTTACCAAACCCTAATACGCATGAACCCTATCATTCACGCGTTTTTAAATCAACGTGACATGTGCTTCACCTATATCGAACTCCCCTGTCTTTTGTTTTTTTGTATGTAGGTCGTCCAATAAGAAATTTTCTGATGTTTTGATCTCTCGCTTTGTTGCTTACCGTGCCAGCGTTTCACATGTAAATGAGAAGTGGTTGGTATACCGTATGTCCCTTTCTCTCGAGTTGGAAGGAGGCATATGTACAATCCTCCTGCACCACCACATACTTTGTATCCAAGTTGGCGTGTTTATTGCTTTCGATTCGGGAAACGTGATTCAACCACTGCACTCCGGCTTATGAGCCGATGGCATGTTTCATATACGACTGGAGAAGAGTATGGGAAAGGTCACTTCGACAGGTTTAACTCGTAACTACACCGACAATGTGCCTGCCGCGTACCTTGACGTGAATTGAATAATATTAAATCCTTTCGAATGGTACTGATGATTCAGTTCGATTTGATCCCGATAATCCCCCTCGGGATTTTGTTATGCTCTCGGTTGCTGAGGTTTAATGTGCAACTCTTTCAGCTGAATGTTGCTGATATAGGTGTCGATTTTGGGCTAGGGTTATTGTTTCCCGTTTTAAACCCTCCATCGCCAAGGTTATTTACGGCTCGTTCGCCCTTCGTTTTTTTTTCAAGCTCCAGTAAGTTATATTGTCTAGATGTGCATAGCAGATTTGCGCTCCGCTGCTGACCGGATGGTACTCTCGCACCTGGCCGATTTATCTCTGCGTTAATATACCTGTGATGTTCCCCTTCACACAGAGTTAGTCTCTGCTTCTATATTTTGTCACGGGTCTCGGGTGTTTGTCTCTTTTTGTTTTTTTTTTTCATAGCTTAGTCGTATGATGCAATTTCAGCGTTTGCGGCTTAACTACAGTATATATTTCAGGGTTTGCGTATGGTATTACGATTTCCGCCTATGCTGAATAAGGGGTTTGCACATCTACGCGGGAAAACGTTTGTTCCTTCTACAGGACGACTGATCGTTTTCCTGCACGTCGATGGCATCCCGAGCGAGTTAACCCCTTCACGTTTCAGGTTTGTCCTTCTTCTTTGGTTACTTGTTTAAACTAAACCTATGCGCAGTCTTTTCTGATTTATAACGCGCCTGTGTTTTATTTTTGTTGCAGGTATCACCTAAATGGCTTTCGGCATTCATGTCTACGCTCTGACAACTCAACTCCCGACGTCCCGGTTTCCAGGCTTCCTCTGTTATCACTTTCTCAAAGGTGTGATTTGGGACGCGGTTATGGCTGTCGAGGTTTTGTTTTTTTTTTTTCCAATTGCTACTGTAGGTGTGTTGGGGTCCGGCACTTACGTTTGTGTAAAAAGGTTCAGGGTTGCATTTATCTCATTGCCGAGGCCCCATAATTCAATGATTTATGGTTTCAAACTAATATATATTCTGATTAACTGGGGAGAATATGTATCATATCCTTACTACAGTAAGAGGGTTTCCTCGTTTTCGCCCATCTGTTGGTGGTATGTCGACAGCATAGTTCAGGAAAGTGGTTCTTGTGCTGGAGGTTTCGACTATCACTCCAACCGATTCATGCTCCTACGTCCTAAATTTCCTGTTTACGTTTTTGCTCCTCCATGATGAAGCGAAATGATAACTCGTTGTTTTTTTTTTTTCTTTTTATATCAAAACCTTGATTAATAACTGAGATGACATATATAGATATAATGTTTTTTTTTTTTGAAATGCCCAATTTAACGATACGAGAAACAATTTTATTCACTGCTTCAGGACCCCTGTTCGCCTCAACGCTAAGGGAGATTCTTTTTTTTTTTCCATATGCCGAGGAGAATAACTTTTTCAATAATTCAGCGTATCATATTCCATGTAGATTCTAAGCACCACTTTCCAATAATCGATTAAAATTCTGAGTTTACTTGCCGCTATCAACATCTGCTAATGTCCCTATATCGCACCTATGTTTTTGTTTATTTCCGGCTCGGCTTTTATTTTATGACAGGAAATCATAGCAAATAACCATATTTAAATCTAGCCCTTCTCTTATACGGTTCATATAGGTATACATGTTGTTCTTTTACCTTACTGTTTGTACCATGCTTTTATATAACGATTTTGGGATACGCTCCAGTCGTTTTTATTCTTTTGATAGCGAAACAATAGTAAGAGTATAAATACAACCAAATAAGACTATCACATATTTTTATCTCTGCATATTCTCGTGTTTTACTTGACCTAAATTTTCTTGTTGTAGTAACTTATAAAATGTTATTTTTATTTTACAACAAAACAATATATGTGTGCCGAGCTTAATGTTTTCGATTATTAAGGGGTTTTTATCTATGAGATGTTTATGGAAGTTGTAATACTTATCCTTTATATTCTAGCTGCTTACAGGTACAGTTAAAATAATTTATCTATTGCTATCTCCACTATAGAGTCAGGACTTTAAGTTTCTTTCTCCTGTGTATAGATATCCATTTGGATGGTTTTATAAAACAGAAACAGGTTTGAAATAACACATCCAGTTTTGTTTTTCCTGTGAAGATAAGTATCTATAGATTTAAACCAGTCAGGGTTTAGAGATTCTATAAGATTCTACTCTACATATTAATATTCTACAACCATGCAGAAGGGCAAAGGTGCACTCCTTGTAGCTCATGCTGCTAAATGTAGAACTGATAATAAATCTCAATTTAAATAAATCATTTTGTTTTTATATGTAGCCAATTCATACTGTTTGAAGCAAATAAAACATTTTATTTCAAGACATACCATTCATGCAGTAGACCAACCTCCCAACCGTAGAGTTCTATTTTTCTCCTAGAACTCACCCCCGAGCTGAGACCACCTCCACTACAGATCAACCTTTAATCTGTTTAGGAGCAGCTTATTTAAGCTATTTTCCCCAAGCCTGTTTCTAATTCTGCGTCCAGAATAGCAGGATGCTTTCCTTCCTGTTTGCCTAGGCTTCCCATTCTTGGGATTCTTTAAAGCTGCTTTACACTTTTCCTCAGCTTTTCCAACTTTTCACCTCTTCCCAAGTACTTTCCTCATCATTGGGGAAATTTAGATTTTTCCTCAAATCTAAATTAGAAATAATTCCTTTCAAGGATTTCTGAAGGATTTTAGGGGAATACTTGCCTTATCCATCCTCATGGATTTAGCAAGTGGTCTCTAAATCTCATTCTTGGTCCATATGCACACCAGAAAGTTTATTTATTTCCTCAACTAAAATATTGAATTACATCCATAATTAATTTATCCTTTGGGGTCCACTCCACTTAGGATTAAAGTTCAAATGTCAAACTTTAAAATTTCAACACATAAATTGGGGGTATTGGTTGTGGAACTTCCAAGAATACGTCAAAACTATCGTAACTAAAGTGTCGTAGTAAATTTACCATATGTGTGTGTGTACATTAGTTACATTTTAGAACAATGTGCCTTAGATTAGAACAATGTGCATTAGATTATTTATTTTCTTGGTGAGTTTTTTCTACTTTTTCTGCTTATCTTGATCACTCTTAATAGTGCAGATGTCGACGGTCCTTCAAACTTACATTGGCTTTGCTGATGGTGCCTGTCGTAGTACATGGAACTTTTCTTCCATTGCTTGGGTTATCTATCGACCCACCAATCAGCTAGTTTCTATTCATGGGATTTATCTCGGTCAAACAATGAACAATATTGCAGAACATAGCACAATCATTGAGCTATTATATGAAGCCATTTCATTTGGAATTCAACCTTTAATTGTTAGTTTAGATTCACAACTCTTTGTATTACATTTAAATGGTGTTTATGCTATCAGAAATCCGTCTTTGTTAAAAAAATTATTAGGGTTTCATGTCTTTGAAAGATAGTTTCATCACATTGAATATCAACACATTTCAATAAATTTAAACACATTGGCTAATACATTAGCTGATTAAGTTTTAAATAGAAATTTGCAGCGTTAAAATTAAAAAAAAAAACTGTATTTAATCCATATTGAATAAGATACTCAGAGATCCAAAGTAGTAATATCATTAGGTCAAAATAGTTGTGTGTCAAAATATATTACATTTTCTGTGATCATAGGTTTCAATCACCTTATGATCTAAAGATACTGATACGAAAGGAAAATGCCAATCTAGGTCGACCATATGCTATCCATGATGATGATTATGGTAGTAGAGTATAGCATTAGCCACTCTGCATAGATATCTCCTGAATGGACCTGTAACCCTAGTAACATGTCTTTGGAGCGTGAGAGGCAGATCATCCATCCCAGTATCTAGGTGTCAATAGTAAAACTCTCTAGGTTGTGTTCTAGCTCTGCAAGGGCCTCTGGTGCATCGGTCAGTAGTTGACCTGCTGCTATAGGCTATGCATCTCTTCTATCAAAATAATGAAGCATCAATAATCGTCTCAGGAAAAAATCTACATTTTGATATTTTATCAATATTGGACAATAAAGAAATTAAATAAAAATTAGATAACTGAAAAACTAAAAATTAAATCTTCTGCCTAATGCATCCCACTATGTTCCCGGTGGGAGTGATGTGTTAGGGTCTCCCGTGAAATCTACCCATGCATAAGGAAAATAGTCAATCATGAAAATTTGACTCCTGAGCCATATAAAAGATTTAGTTGTATATCGAACCATAGGACCACCATCGCCACCATGGCGAGCCATCAATGGAACCCATCGCAACATGCATGGTTCCCTTGGTCCCATTGTATCCACTAGTGACTGATGAGGTGCCAAGAGTGGAATCCTCTCTAAAGTGAAATATACAAGAATGGTTCCATAACTGAAGTTCCTTAGCTTCTCATTATTTCCTCTCGTGAGTTGGCCTTTCATGTTGACTAACACTCCTTCACAATAGTTGAAAATTATTCCCCCCTCCCCCAGAACACTCAACAACAGTCTGAATTTGTGCTTTGGTAGCCACATGTGGAGCTACACTGCCACAAAATCAGGTAACTATAAAAGAGATTATATTAAGGTCTACTTGCATGATGGTTTTGATGTTGATGCAACCGTCCTTCAATTGTGAATCTTGGGTGCAATATTGCAGCATATAAGATGTAGTGGGCAGTTCCCCTGATCGTATCCCAAATAAGAAAATATCTCTTCCTCTATGGGGTAATCCGGTGAGAAAATAAATATCTGTTGGCTCGATCACACACCTGTAATCCTCAATGATGAATCACTTCTCCTGGACATCCTAGGCATTGATTAGCCATGTCATAAATTCCGCAGGTACTTTTATTCCTTGTATTGCCCAAAATTTATACAAACATCAATTCGTCCGCGGACGAAGCATTTCTAGGTCATCCATGGCTTCATTATCACGCATCTCATGCTCTAATTCTCTCCACTCTAGCATGATTCCTTGACTGAAAAAAATCATTGAGGAATATTAGAAAACATTAGAGAGAATTTGGAGAACTTTTATGGGTAGAAATGTATTTTTAAAAAGCCCACGGTGCTTGCGTGGTTTTTGTTCATACACAATATGTTTTTTTTCATGATTTATTTATTAAAAAATCATCAAGGTGCATGGGTTTTTCCACGAAAACAAGTGCAACCCCAAGGGCGAATTCTGAAAACTTGTTTCATCCTAAAAATGGCCTAAAATATTAAATTGAAAAACTAAACGAATGAAAATAAAGATAATGAAGAGATGAAATACATGGAACTGACAGTTTCTGAAATGGCTTACTAGTTCCCCCGATATTTTCTCTTAAAGGTTTATGGTAAAAACTCTTTTTCTCTGCTCTAAAAATCAAAAGGTAAAAAATATTTACTCTCACGAATTTTATAGGTTTTAATGAATAAAATAATATTATTTTTCTTATTTTTAGCTTTATAATCTAAATTTTGAATATTTTTCCATGATTGAGAGCAGATGATTGTAATTTTTTTATTTTTTGTGCAGAGAATAGGTTGTGTGTGAAAACAAATCATTTTGACAATACGTAGAATTTTATCAATTTTTCGGGCTCTCAAAAAATACAAAAAAACAAATTCTTGGAGTCCTCTTTTAAGCCCTTTTTAGACTCTCTAAGCATGAAAATATCACCTAGCACTTGAGTATTCAAACTCGTTAAAATAAATGAACAATCTTCTATTCAGTATAAGTTTACCATTTTTCCAGACTGAACTAAACTATTTACGAAAAAGGTATACGTTGAGTAATCATAGTCAATAGAGTTATATCCTACATTATTTTATCCCTTTTTGGGTTTGAGAGACTAAACTTACGAAATATAACACTACGGAGTTTACCTATGTTTTTCTTGTGGCTCCGTAAAACTGAAAAACACTGAGTTGAACCTATGCTGGAATCATTAAAACTAAATAGTGCAGGACATGTCGATTATGAGAGGACCAAGCCACTCCTTCTTAGGGTTCGTTAAAAAATACTGAGATGGACTCGTCCAAAGGAGGAGCTTACATGACAAGAAAATGTTATCCTCAAGCTCGACAAAAAATAAAGAGGTACTTTCCAGTAATGGTGGCAAAAAAAGTGAGAAAAAAGAATCCATCTTTTATTCTTGTTTTAAAAGCAGCATGTTGCTCTTGAATGCGATACTTTGTCGCACTCATGTCTGGGTTGGGTAATCCTTTTGTCTTACAGTTAATCAAACTTCACTGAAATTCTTGAACCCGTTTTGGGTATTATCTTGAAGTAAAATGCTGCCAAGTCATTTACAGATTCGTTATGTGTTCAAAAGAAAGTACAACTTCAAATTCACCATTCATTGCAAACATTTGTCTCCATTCACATTCACAATCCCCGAGTTAATCCTTGCAAAAAATTTCTTTAAAACTTGACCTAATGTTTTTGTGTCCTATGCCCTCCTGCAACGGAATAATTTTTATCGACATAAACTCATTATCTAGAAAGTTGATTTATAATCCTACCAGTACCTTGGAATCTGCATGCCCTAATTGCAGGTTTCTTGCCTTCGACAACATGTTTTCATCATTGACCTTCAATCGAATGATTCTGTGAGTGTTCGAATGCAAATCATCCATTCACACTTCATAGATTGTACTGAAGTACTTTGAGAGCCATTGTCATTACTGGTGGTTTCTCTCACAATTGTTAATGGTTTTCATCAGTGACCAGTAATCAAATGGTTTCTACCATGTTTTCTTTTGAAAAAATCAATCGCATGGATAGATTCATACTATTTAAAGAAGTGGAAATCAATACCCTGGATCTAGATTCAACTATCCAGGCTACCAAGAGTTATGTATTCATGATGGAGTGGACTTCTTCATGACAGATGGTTACATCCATATTGTGTCTACTTTTTTATGTAATGCTAAATTCATATCTGTACCAGAACATTTAGTTACTTTTTCTCTGAGTTAGTGAAATTTCAGTTAGTGAAATTTCATAAAACTAAAATTAAAAATAAAATAAAATAAAAACCATAAAATTAATAAGTATAATTAATAATTAAATTAGTGTAGATGCATCTTAATTATGTATCTACTAAAGGCCTAGAGATGAAATCTCTTAAGATGCATACCATTATTAGAGTGAAAAAAATTTGAACTCCCCACCACTTCATAGATAGAAAATTATAATAAATCTAAATTAATTTAATAATTAAAATACAAAATACATAAGATTAATTTTTTTTACCACCACATAATAATAACACTAATTGGATTTAAACATAGTTTTGGGTTTAAACATAGTATAACATTAATTTTATTTTTGCTAAATTTATGTATCCTATATCATAATGATTCATTGCTTAATGAAAATGATTCCATTTCAATTTTATAAAATAAAATTTTATTCTATTTTTAAATTAATAAAAAATTATTTTACTTTAAAATTTAAAAAATATAATGTATAATATATTTATGTAACTTAGGTGTACAATATCGTAAATATATTTTATTTTAAATGTTTTAAACGTTGAAAAATATTACATGTTAATTTCATTAAGTTTAGTCAGATATGAATTTTTTTTTATTTGATTGGTTTGAAATTAGAAGTGGATTTTTTTTTATAACTAAAGATAATTTGAAAATCATACCAAATATTAATTTATTTATTTTATTTAAAAAAAAATAATAAATATATTATAATTATAAATTATAAAAATAATTAAAAGAAAATGGTTATTTTTATATTGAGATAAAATTTGTGTATGTGGTTTTTGAATGGGTAAACTATTTAATCACTTTTTACTATAGATTAACCACCATCATCTCATAAAAATAGTTATTAATTTTAATATATGTTTTTTTTTAAGTTTGATTGAACTACATCTTCATTATTTCCAATAAATCAATCCCCATCCAGAAAGTAATTCCTTAATAGAACACTCGATCACAAATTATCAAAAATCACATAAAATTATGTATTTAATTTTTAAATTAACAAAATTATTTAATTCAAATTGACTTTATACACGTCCCTGATGATCTAGCTTAAAAACATATTAAAATTTAAAAAAATATAATATAATATAATATTTTTTTATATTTTTTCATCTATCTAAATTTTAAATTAATAAAATTGTTTAATTCAAATCCACCGAGTACACATATCCCCTCGTGATCTACCTTAAAAAAATATCAAAAATTAAATAAACATTATATTTTATCATGTATTTAAATTTTAAATTAATAAAATTATTTAACTCACATCCATTTGTACACATTTTGATTAAATATTTTTTTTCGGCAATGGATTAAATATCATATCAAATATCCATGTGGACTGAATTGCGTGATTCACTATCACCCCACATACTAAATCTTGAAAAAAATGTGACCGTTGCGTGATTCGCTATCACTCCCCCACATACTAAAGCCGTAGTCTAACTAGCCTAGAGGAATCGCCTGAAAAATCATGAAAATTCCTAATATTTTCATAACTGGCAGAATTTTTCCAAATCCATGTTATACTATCAAAATAATATTTTTGTGTCGCATGTGTTTTTGATGGTGCTTCGAATCCAATTCCAATGTTAAAATCAGGATTCGCTAATCGTTTTTTATGCAATATTTTTTAAATTTTTTTAAGTCTCGGGACTCCGGCCAATTTTGACCATCCGGCATCCCTTCCGTCTAGAGCACACCCCATACTAAATCTTGAAAAAAATAAACAAGTGTAATGATTCAAAATTTAGGATCGTGGAACGCAAATTTAGGATTAATATTTCGCATGAAGAACCCGTGAGATAACCACGGGGTTGAAGTTGTAGTTAGATATTTTTCAACTAAGCCCACGTACTAGAGTTTGAACTAATGTGACTTGGCCGGATTCAGAATTTCACTCCACTCGCATTGTCACCGCCTATTTAGTATTCACTGATGTTCAAGAGCCCGTGCATGTAAAGTAATCATCCCAGTTGTAATTATAATTTGAAAAATGGTCAACGATTCCATAGAATCTTGAAAAAAAAAATATGAGCGTTGCGTTTTTACTATTTCACCTAATGGATGGCCATGGCAGATTTAGGATTTAGGGATGGCGAAGAACCGGTAGATGTGAAGATTGAAATTATAGTTTGAAAATTTTGAACAACACATACTAAAACCTTGAGAGGAATCTGACCGTTACCATGTGGGTTGACATTATAGTTTGAAAGGAATGTGACGGTTTCGCTATTCACTATTTCACCAAATGGATGGTCACCGCAGATTTATAATGTACGGATTGTGAAAAGCATGTAGATGTGAATCATACTGAACTTTTTTTGGCAGAGTGATTTTTTCGTAGTTACCCGTATTTATACCAACCAAAGTTGTCATTAGCCAAGATGAATAATTAGTGAGATCAAAAGCTCTGACCACGATCGCAATAGTTTCCGCATTGCTATCCCGTCAACGCCCTGAATTGAGAAGAAATTGAGCAGCACTGTCCGAGTTTCTCTGGAGTCTGGCCAAGTGTGATTTAGGGCATTATAGCCCTTTCACCAATAACGTGAGGGATTCTATACTACATGGCCAAGTATGACGTTAAGAATGGAGATCAGTAGGAGAAACATATTCAGAAATATGTCCTATAGACTCACAAAATTCAAAAGAATAATGAACAGGAAGAAGAAACTGATCCACTGTTGAAGCAAATAGAGGAATACTACGGAGATGATGGACGGGTCGGGGAGACTCAAGGGCATGCAAATCAAGAAGATACACCGATCGAGAAGTAAGGGGAACTTTTTCAAATTCAACACGTAATCAAAAGCAGCATATTCCCTCTCGAAAATAACAATCGTCCTCAAGAGCAGTTATTCAACTACTAGAGTTCACGAAACAAAATGATATTTTTCCATCATTTCAAACCTTCCTTCTGGTCTCTTCTTCTGCCAGTGCTTCCACTGCACTTTTACTCTGGCCACTGTTCTGTTTCTCAATTCAATTTCTTCCCGCTCCAATATTTGAAGCGGTTCTGGCAGAAACTCCCCTTCTGGTTCCACCTGTACAACATTCCAATCAACTATGTGAGAATCATCATGCACATATCTTTTTAGTAATGAAATATGAAACACATCATGCACTCTAACATGGGGTGGTAAGGCCAGTTTGTAAGCCACTGGTCCCACCCTTTCTAAAATTTCAAAAGGCCCACAATATCTAGGAGCAAGTTTTGCACAAATTCCAGCATAAAGTGTGCTCTTTTTAGGTTTGATGCGCAAATACACATGATCCCCCACTTTGAATTCTCGGTGCACTCTTTTCTTATCAGCATAGCTTTTCTGGCGATCTTGTGCTGTCTTGATATTTCCCTGTATCTGTTTAACAATTCTTTCCATCTCCTGTAAGGCATCAGGTCCCAGCATTAATTTATCCTCAGGTTGGCTCCAACTCAAAGGAGTACGACACTTCCTACCATACAGTGCTTCAAATGGGCTCATCTTGATAGAAGATTGGTAGCTGTTATTATAGGCAAATTCAGCTAAATGCAAATACTCTTCCCATTTTGATGGTCTATCCATCACATACATTCTCAGCATATCTTCCAATACTTGATTAATCCTCTCTGTTTGCCCATCGGTTTGAGGGTGATAGGAAGTACTAAAATTCAACTTAGTACCCATCCCTCCAAATAATCCCTTCCAAAAGGCTGCAGTAAACCTAGCATCTCGGTCTGAAACAATTACCTTTGGCACCCCATGAAGCCTTACTATCTCTTTCAAGAACACATTCGCTACTTGAGCTGTCCCAAAGGTAGACTTTACTGGTATAAAGTGGGCAGCTTTTGTGAGAGTGTCTACTACTACCATTACAGAATCATGTTGATATTTAGTTTTGGGTAACCCTGTTATAAAATCCATGGAGACTGTGTCCCATTTCCATTCTGCAATTGGCAAAGGGTTTAAAAGCACTGCTGGGTGTTGATGCTCAACTTTGACTAATTGACATTCCATACATCTACTTAAATACTCTGCCACATCTCTCTTCATTCCTGGCCAGAACAACTTTTTCTTCAAGGCTGTTAACATCTTTTGGTATCCTGGATGTCCTGCATTGGGCTGTTTGTGATAGTCATCTAAAATTTCTCTTTTTAATGACTCTACATTTGGAATATACAACCTGTTTTTGTAATAGAGTAGCCCTTTTTGGTTTTGAGTGAAATCAGTTTTATCCCTTTTCTGTAGTTTCACCAAGAGTGTTTCATAGTTGGGATCTTGATTTGCTGATTTTCTCACCAATTCCTCTACCTCCATCTGGGCACTACTCCCAATGCTGTTTAAATTTTGACAAGCATTTCTACTTAATGCATCAGCAACTTTATTTTCTTTTCCCTTGATATGTTTTATGTCCATATCAAATTCACTTAAAAAGGACAGCCATCTGGCTTGTCTTGCATTCAGGTCAGTTTGGGAAAAGAAATATTTGAGGCTAATATGATCAGTCATCAATGTGAACTTTTTCCCAAGAAGATAGTGCCGCCACATTTTTAAAGCATGGATAACAGCTGCAAATTCTAAATCATATGCACTATAATTCTGTTCATGTATTTTCAGTTTTCTAGATTCATATGCAATAACTGAATTTTCCTGCAATAGGACTCCTCCTAGCCCCTCTCTGCAAGCATCTGTACAAACAACAAACTCTTTATCAGGATCAGCAATTTTTAGTATAGGGGCTGAAATAAGTTTTTGTTTCAATTGTTCGAAACTGTTTTGACATTTCTCAGTCCACACAAACTTGACACCCTTTCTTTGCAATGAAGTGATGGGATGTGCTATGGCAGAAAATCTTTCCACAAATCTACGATAGTAGCCTGCTATCCCCATGAATGACCTTATTGCTGAAACATCAGTTGGGACTGGCCATTCTTTAATTGCTTTTATCTTTTCAGGGTCAACTGCAAGGCCTTTTTCAGAAATAATATGACCTAAATATTGAATCTTATCCTTGTAAAATTCACATTTACTGAACTTAGCATATAGCTGATTTTCTTTCAGAGTTTGTAACACTATCCGCAAATGTTCTTTATGTTCCTCTTTGTTTTTGGAGTAAACCAAAATATCATCTATAAACACCAGAACAAATTTATCCAAATACTTATTTAACACACTGTTCATCAGGCACATAAAGGTGGCAGGGGCATTTGTCAATCCAAAAGGTAGGACTACAAATTTGTAGTGTCCATACCGAGTTCAAAAAGTTGTTTTGCTAATGTCTTCTTCCTTTATTCTGAGCTGGTGATACCCAGTTCGTAAGTCAATCTTGGAAAACACTGAGGCCCCTCTCACTTGATCAAAAAGATCATCAATTCTAGGGAGTGGATATCTATTCTTAATGGTCAACTTATTCAGTTGACGATAATCAATGCACATCCTAAAAGTTCCATCTTTCTTTTTCACAAATAAAACCGGTGCTCCCCACGGAGACACACTTGGTCTAATGTAACCTTTATCCAATAATTCTTGCAGCTGCATCTTCAGCTCCATAAGTTCAGGCGGACTCATTCGATAGGGGGCTCGGGAAATAGGTGTGGCTCCCGGCACCAGATCTATGGAAAAGTCAATTTCTCTTTTGGGGGGAAGATGAGGAATCTCATCTGGGAAAACTTCTTTAAATTCCCTTACCACTGGTAACTCACTCAGCAGATGTTCTTCAGTTCTCTGTTCTACTTCTTCCACATGTACTGCATAAACTTGGTATCCTTTCCTAGCCGTTCTTTTTAATTGTAATGCTGATATTTGTCTTACTGAAATGGATTTTGGTTTCCCTTTTAGTGTAAAAGGTTTCCCTTCTTCATCCACACAATGCAGGGTTTTATCCCAGCAGTTCATCAGAGCTTTCTTCTTTTCCAGCCAATCCATTCCTATCAACAGATCATAGGATCCTAATGGCAATATGTTCAAATTTACTTCTGTTAGGAGCCCATCTAATTGTATTGCTGTTTTGGGCAACTTATGTGTGACTTTTATCTTAGTTCCAGTGGCCAGCTGTACCAACCATGACTGCTGAAATTTTTCAGGTTTAATTTTACATTTTTCTACAATTCCAGGACTAATGTAACTCAAAGAAGCACCTGGATCAATCAAAAAAGTAATAGGTAGGTCAGAAATCTTACCCTCCATTTCCACCATGGTTGCTTGATGTTCTGCTTGCCGATTTTCCAATGCTGCACTGATAGTTGGTATATTTCTGGCTATGTCATTTACTGTTGTTGCCTCTCGCTCCCTGCTGATCATGTGAATATTTCGATGGGGGAAGTCCCTCATCATATGGGGTTCTCCACAGCCCCAACATTTCAAAGGTTCCTTCATTCTGACCGTCCCTTCCTTTTTATTGTTCCCTTCTACTTGTTTTGAAGCCACTTGGGACTGAGCAGTTTGGCTTTCTTTTGGTTTATTGAATTTTTTCCGCTAATGATCTCTGCCAAAATTCCTTAGATATGCTGGTTTTTGTCTTTTCCCCTTGAACTCACCCTTGTTCAACCAGCTCATCCCTTGTTTAGCCTTTCCTTTAAACTGCTGATAGCATATTCTTGCTTTTCTAACTGCTTCGTCCATTTTCTTTGGGTTGGCAAACTCAATTTTCTCCTTGTACACAGTACGCAAGCAATTCAAAAACCTTTGGACCTTTGCCTTTTCTTCCCTAATGTAAGGGACATATCTCAGTAAATTGGTAAACTTAGTGACAAACTCATCGATAGTGAGCTGTCCTAGTCTAAGTTCATGGAATTCTTTAGCTTTATCATCATAATAACGTTCGTTCAAATAACGATTTTTGAACTTAGCCTGAAAATCTTCCCAAGTAACTATCTTTTCATCAATGGCATGCACCATTTTTGTCTCTTCCCACCACAGTGTAGCTTTTCCTTGTAGCTGATACACAGCTAATCTGGCCTTCAGATTGCTCTCATATTCATAAACTTGGAAATACTTGATCATGTTCAGCAACCAAGCTTCACAATCTTCTTCCTTCTCCCCATCATAGGAGGGAGGCTTGATCTTTCGGAATTCTCCCTGCAATTCTCTTTTCTGTTTATGTTGATGTCTAGCCGCATCATCATCATCAGACTCATCCATCTTTCTCTTTCCGGAACCTTCGCCTTCCTGGCTGTTCCGGGAAGTTAGCTCTCTGATGAGCTTTTCCTGCTCCTTACTGGCTGATGACAACATGTCATTCTGGCTTTTCAGTTCAGCCAATTCTCGTTGCATTCTATGCAACATAGCCATTACCGGGGCATTGGGATCTGGAGTAGCAAACTCATCACGCAGATCCACATAAATTCCTCCCTCTTCAGCCATTTTAGCACCACTGTACACACTCATAAATTTGGTCAGTGAAATTGAAAGAAACAACAACGATTTCTACAGTATTCATTAATAAGACTAACATTCAGAATTCAGTGAGCACAGTAACAACAGCCCAGTTTTGTAACTTGGGCTCCGATACCATTTGTAACACCTCCAATTTAAGGAAATTTTTCTTTTTTTTTTCACATATATACTGGAGTTTCATTTTTATTTACCCGGTGGTTTGAATATTCAGTTCAGAAATTGGATTGTTATCTCCATCATTTTAAATTTTCCTCTACTCCTATAGTATCTCATTTAAGATCTCTCTCCCACTATCCTGTCCTAATAACAATCAATATTCCCCCATGTGTACATTAAAACCATGTATATAAAATTCTATACCCCCTCTATATCAACATGGGATACTCCTCCTGGATATAATATAAGTCTAGACCCTATGTTCATTCATATCTTCCGATAACATCATATAAGCCATACATATATAACACCTATACCACTTATATATATATAACACATATATATATAAACTTTGATAATATTACTTGAATGCGCATATATATATATATATATATATATATATATATATATATATATAACACATCTATATATAACACATATATATATATCCTTTGCTAAAGTTTATTTGAATGCACATACATATATATATATAACACATATATATATAACCCATATATATATAGATATACACTTTGATAAAATTAATTGAATGCGCATATAGATATATACAACACATATATATAAAACACCCCCTTTTATAATATCATTGAATCGGCATATATGTATAACACATATATATACCATTTGACAATATAATCGAATCCGCATCACGCATATACTATACCTAATATACATATACCTTACGCATACGTTGAAATAACGCTTGTGTATATAAAGTACAGCGTGTACATACTACTAATTTTGCACGTCGATGAGTCTACGCCCATTTCAGTTATCGTCGCGGACTATTGATAAATATAACAGTGATTCAACTATTAATTATGGAGCGTCGAAACCTACCAGTCCCGATATAACCAAACCCTAATCATGAATTTTGTTGGCGTTGTTTTATTATTCAACCCTTTTTTTTTCTAATTCGTCGTGACAGGGTATATTATTATTGGTTTATACTCTTATGAATATTACCACCTGTAATGAGGTTGAAAGTCATGCGTATTGGCGTCTATGCATCATACAGATCAGAGCGCCTTGCCTCTTGCATCGAATCATAATTGTTTTGGTTTGAAACGGCGCACATACGATTTGGTTTTTATACGCATAGTACGCACCATGCGTACTGATTATGAATGGAGATAGCAGTATAGCTTAGGGATCTGACTGGTCTGGTTTAACGTGTGGTTTCATTCTGATGTTTTGATGGTTTTGTACGCAGGGAAGGTGTCTCGCTCAGGAGATTGAAGTACCAGATGCCGGCGCTTGCAGACTCGTACCCAGCAAGTAATTTGCGTGTAACGATTCCATTTGTCATTCCAGTCTGGCCCAGTACTGTGCGAGCCAACTTCTGCGTCCCATTACCTCGTCTGCAACTTATTTACATCACCGAGTACCCCTATGTCGACTAAGCTGGGTTTTCCAAATCGACTTTGGGATTTTTTCTGATTTGTTTTGGGGCAGTGGGATTAGGGTTTCTCCTACCCTTCCCATTTATCTCTGCGGCATAAGCTGGACGCCACTCACCTTTCCCTCCGCCTTATATAGCTGGCTCAGTTTACGGTTAATTCTTACTCTGGTTATTGTATTTGTCTTTGTTCACAATTCGTTCACCGAAGGAGCGAATCTTTCCTTTGGATTAGGTGCAGGAATACCAAGTCAGCTTAAAGGCATCAGCTACAGCTCCGTGGAGAGTTCGAGCGTAAGGTTTTTATAGTTCTTAATGTTCTGCAACCCATTTTGATTTCGTCAGGTAATGCCGTGTCTAATCATGCACTGATTGTTTTGTGCAGAGGGTGCAGACGGTGGGGTTTACTGGCCGCGCTCATCGTAAATCATACATATCCTTGTTTTTATTATTATAGTTTTTTTTTCTTTGATGGCGTATTGACCTCTGGTTTTTATTTCTTTTAACGCAATGCGATCCGCATAGGTCAACCTCTAGTTTCTGTCATACCATTGCAGAGATTCATGCCTCTGATTTATTTGCGTGCGTTCCAGAACTCTAGTGTTATTGATATCCAGTACTAACTGTCGGGACCTATGTTTTGAATTGGTTTTATGTTTTCGTTGCCCTATCTAAATCGTAACTATGGTCAGTGGCGTATTGGCCATTCGAGTCCAAAATTTTTCGTTTGGTTTTGTTGCAGATGGCACAGGTAACTAACGAACCACGCCAAGGAAAAAGCCGAGCTCCCATGTCGGTAACTCCCTTAACGCGATTGCGCCCTCTGTAATTTTTTCGTTTTTGATACTAGTAACGCTCTGCACGAAAATAGCCAGGGCTACACTGCCTTTGTAAATTTAATATACTACCTTCTGGCAAAAAAAATACTTTCCACCCGTGACATATGGGCATTCGATACCCTGCGTACAGGTTGGGTACTCGGCCCTTGCTATCATCGCGTCAACTCGTAGTTTTATAGTTGTGTCGGTTATCTACCATCGTTTAAATATGAGTATCCATACGATAGATCATAGTCATATAATAGATAACCTGAATATGATATGAATATAGATAATATGTATTCACATGCATGTTTAAAACTACATGTTTAAAATGTATACCATCGTTTGATTTTTATCTCAGTTTATTTCATATCATGTCTAAATAAGACCTAAAATGCCGTGGACATTCATGTCTGTACAACTTGGAGGTATTAAATCGAAACAGGCCCAATGCGTAGTAATTTAAAGAATCACCATGATTTAATATAGTTTGACCATACATTAAATCGCATAGATATATGGTTCATATAGTTTGACCATACATTAATTCGCATCGATACATGGTTCATATCTATATTTCTTCCACCGACTACTAATTTGTAATCGCTGTTAAAAGGAGCTATTGTTTTAGCTCTCGGCTCTTATATTTTTTTTTTTGTTGTTTTCATATATATGTATTCAATAGTTAATTGAATAGTGCACCTTAATTCTAGATTAAGTAATTTTCTATGATATTTGTTTCAAGGATTAGGGGTAGATTAAATAATGCAATATACACTATAAATGCTATAATTGAGATAACACTTCTAAGGAGTAGAATTACTTCTTGAGCTAGCAAATCTCGAAATACATATTCTAATGTCTTTGCTTCTCTTTTATTGTACCATGTAAATTTCAGTTCTGCTACAATAGTTTTCTAACGTACATATGAGCATATAATTTCACCTTTGTATATAGATGTGAAACAAGTTAATATTTAATTATCTGTGGAGACTAAGTACCTTCAGATTTAAACTGTCTTTGGTTTAAAGTTTCTGTGGGTTTCTACTCTATGGATTACTGGTCTACAACTAAACAGAATCTGGAAGGTGAATGCCTTAAGATGGATTCTGTTAAATGTAGTACTAAAATCAATCATACCATTTCATTAAATTTTATATGTAGCCAATTCATACCATAATAAATCAAAATAAACAAGAATTTTAGAAACATACCACTATTGCAAATGACCAACCTCCCAACCTTAAAGTCCTCTTTGTCTCCCAGAACTCACCCCCGAGCTGAGATCACCTCCACCACAGATCAACCCTTGATCTGCTTAGGAGCAGCTTATTTAAGCTCATGTTTCCCCAAAGCATGTTTCTAATTCTACGTCCAGAATAGCAGGATGCTTTCTTTTCTGTTTAGCCTAGGCTTCCCATTTTGGGACTTTTTAAAGCTGTTTTATGCTTTTCCTCAGCTTTTCCAGCTTTTATTACCTCTTCCCAACTACTTTCCTCATCATTGGGGAAATTTAGATTCCTCCTCAAATCTAAATTAATTTCTTTCAAGGATTTTTGAAAGATGGTGGGGATTTATTGCCTTATCCATCCTCATGGATTTTGGCAAGTGATCTCTAATTCTCATCTTGGTCAATATGCACAATCATTTTATTTATTTCATTAATTTAAATATTAAATTACATTCGCACACCATACTTATCCTTTGGGGTCCACTCCCCCTTAGGGATTACAGTTCAAATGTCCTTTGGAAGTGTGCAGTAAAGGTGTTACACTTCTGCAAAATCTGTATTTTACCTACCAATTAGTAAATTTATAATCGCTTTCGTATTGCTGTATTCCCCCTTTGGAAGTATTTAACCACCATGTTGAAGACAGCTTCCACATCACTCACTATTTCACCATCAAAAATTTCAGGTTTAATTTTGAAATTCCTGTTGTTTCCTCTTTGTTTCTGGGTATCCTTGAAGATTCTTCCCCACCCTGCCATTTCTGATTGGTTTCAGCTTCTTTTCCTCTTTTCCTGTGGTCTTCTTGTGACTAATGGCTAGTTAATTCATATCCTTCTCCTCTTGCTCTTGGCCGCTTCATAATAATTGTTCATTACCGTCTCTTAGTTGAACCATTTAACGTTTGCATATCTTATCATGTCTAGCAATTGAGGAGATTTTTGATCTGGTGGGTTTCCACACCCTGAATCCAGTGTTAGCTCTATTCACCTTCATTCTCAATAGTAATTATTTGTTTTTGCATCAGTCTTATCAATGATGGAAGTCTATTTTAGTTTGAAAGATAATTTTCTTTCTGGCCTTGTGTGACCATATGGTATTTGGATTTTTCATGTAGAGGATTTTCAGCCTAGTCTTTCTAAATAAAGCTCTGCAGTTACATTTACAATAGCTCTCCCTTCTTTAAAAAAATTATATTTAAAGTGAAATATGTACTTCCCTTCTTCCTTCTTTATTTTTTATTGCATGATAATACATAGATTATTAATAAATAACTTTATAGTTCTTATCTTTATAATCATCACTTATTTTTATTTTCCTAACTTATATATATATTCAATGTACATACTATCCCAGAGATTAATATTAATTGATATACATATATTAATTCACCTTAATAGATAAAGATTTATTATAAATGATCACATATAATTAAGGAGTGTAAATATAATATATATTAAACCTCTACATATACATATATATATATATATATATATATATATATATATATATATATATATATATAACTATATTTCGGATATAATGTACATATAGATATTTAATAAATATATTATATTTAGTTTTACATAGGGATGAACCATATGGATATTTTTCGAATATATATATATTTCCTATCTATCTATCTTGCTATCGTTACACCTTTGCTTCCTTTATGTACATAATCCACCTATTATATTAAAATGGGTCTTCTTCTGTCTTCTTAAGGTCATGCATCATGGTTGCATATCTCCAGTATGTACCCATGTATAATTGCTACGGTAACTAGATATGTCCTCCATGACATATGTATAAATTTTGTGACTCAAATATAAGTGGTTGAAAAAAATCTTTAGTTTGTGTTTGTGGATAAAACAATATATCTCTGTTAATTTACTATTAAGTTCTAACTGCATTAGCTATAACTAGACTAACTTATCGTTTAGTTTTTAACACTCTTAATCATTTTATTTCATTGTGATCTTCTGTAGGCGTTATATGATAATTTAAATATTTAATTGATGTGCACTGTTTTAGATGGTATGGAACTATTGACCACTGTCTACGTTAGGCTTGATTTGGGATTGGGGTTTCGACATTGTTCATTCACTTGTCATTTGCACAACCTAGCGGGGACTTACCTTTAATTGCAGGTTCATTTGCTCAGTTATTCATGGTAAAATGACCTAGGAAGTCGACCTCCTTGACGACATACCTTCATCCCCTCTATTGTTTGCATGGTCTGGGTTTATCTTTGTGTTTTTGTTTCTCAAATTTTTTTGTATTAAATTGTATTCAATTTATTTATCTTTTTCTTAAATTTATACATGAATATTTATTGCTATGAGTTATTTAATTACAGTGCATTCTCATTTTTTGGATTTTCCTTACTCAATTTGTTTGGTTGTTGTATGGATGGTATTCTTAATCTTCTGTGAGCTGCCTTTCAGGAATAGATGTATTTACACTCGACTATTCCTAAGTTGTAAATTTAATCTTCAGCAGAATATATTTCTGGGTTTGTCATTATTTGAATGGTTTGCCACAAATTGACTTTTACTTCCTTAGAAAGAAGAAGACTTTTATTTATATTGGTATATGTTTTTCGATTGGAATGTGGAAAGGATTTTCTAAATTCATTTATGAAATTATTGATTTTTTCACTTGGGTTTAAAATTAAAATTTGGTTTAACTTTATTGTGGATCTCTTTTGAAAGTTTCTTAGTGAATTTCCACCTTCCCCTCCAAATCATTTTTTTGAAAATAGTTAGTTCTTGTTCGAGGTTTGATAAACTATTTTTTTATCCCTTTCTTCTATCTGAATGGTTAATTCCTCCCCTTCTTGTTATAAATATTTAAACGATTTTATGGTTTTGGATTGAACTATAATGGCTCTAATGTTTTTTTAACCAATCTAGGATTTCATAGTATGTGAAAATTTGATACTCGAGTCATAATAGTAATTTTTGTATAAAGGTCATGCCATTAGGTTATTAAAATATGAACCATTTTATAAATTGTTTGTTATACGGTCACCTTGTTTTCTCATTATGTACCTTTCCCAATATGGTGTTTCTTCATCTTTATATTCAATTTTGAGTCTCTTCTTTAATTCTCCTTCTTCATTATTAATGTATTCTCTCTATCAAATTTATTTGAATGATACATCTTTTCCTACTTCTATGGATAAGATATTTAGCAACGTGTATACGTCTCTACCTCAAATATTCTGTTTTATGTAGTAATCTGAGGTTTAACTTTTCATGTAATCGCGCTAATTTCTAGAAAATCAATTTAATTTCTTGTCTGTACCCCTAAGATATGGGGTTAAAGATTATTATTTCAAATAAACTAACTTGATATTTTTTGTGTGTATTCTAATTTATGGAAAATTGTTACTTACCTTTTATGTAACCTATATTGCTTCCTATATATATATATATATATATATATATATATATATATATATCCTTCAAAAAAGTTATATACATTAGGACGGAGAAATTACATTTGTCGTGGTTTCTAATGTGGTTTCGGATAGTTCCATAACTTCCTTATTTATCTGATAATTGGAGCTACTTTCTTCCAAATCTAATAATTTATATTTTAATAAAAAATCTGAACCTACTTAGTTATAATTTCTCACAATAAAATAGAATTATTCTTGTTATCTTTTGAACTAATTTGTATTTTCAATACGAAGACAAGCCTCTTGTTCTTGATCTGTCAAATTTTCACCATTGCTCATACCTAATTTACTATTTTTTCCAATCATCAACACTGGAATCTGTTTTTCAATATTTTAGTTGAATTAAATCTCAATATGTATTTTTAATTTATTGTAGTAGCACACTTATTTTTATTTCATGTATTTTTTGGATAATATCTATTGTTTTCTTGTACGAAATAATCAAACACGGTATTTTAACAGGTACAATTTTAAATATTTCATCGACATAAAAATTTTAATTTTCATATTCTTTTTATAATAAATAAATTATGAGTCCTTTCTTTATGTGTTTATTTACGGAGTAAATTATGTTACAAATTTCCTCACAAGTCCTTCAAATCATTATCAAAGCCTACGGCGACAATTTAATCGCATAGGATTACAGTACGTTCAAGAATTAATAAGATTTGTCTGTGTAGCTCTATTGATGTTTATCAATGTATATGTACATTCTATAATTCATTTTAGTAAAAGCTGACTTTCATTCGATATAACTTGGATAGTTGCAACTCATATTTTACTTGAGTTTTATTATATTTTTCTATTCATCTCTACAGGAGGAATTATAATTTAAAACAGGTTATACTAAATGGTTTGTGATTTCCTTTTGGTATGCATGTTTCATCTATATGTATGAATATTTCATGGTTCCTTTTTAATAAAAATATTGCCTTTTTATGTGTATGTATGTTTCCTAAATTAGGAAATTGTAAAAATTGTATAGTTCATCCAAAATATGTGGTCACACAATTCTCTTTTATTAATTTAAGTGCAAATGAATCATTCAAATGAATACATATATATTTCAATATTAGTTTACGAAGAACCTGTATTTCTACTATGCTTGTCGATGTTTCTCTTATTTTACTGACTAGAATTATGTTTGATCCCAATGATGTTTATATACGCTATTAAAAAATTAACTTATGTAACTAATAGCACATTTAAACCCTTCTCTTTAGGTTTAAGAATGTTTGTGTGTTGGTCAACTATTTATTGAATTCTGTGTAACTATAGAGAGAAATTAACTATACTTGCTATAGTTATACTTTTAAGTATAACCCTTTATTTCGGGGGACACAATACCTTATCACAAAGCTTTGTAATTTAAGATATGATTTTGATTAAATCATAACTAAACCGCATTTAATATTAATCAAATATCATCATTATAATAGGAGTAAATGGAGACAAAATTTAACAATTGTGCATACCAATTTTGACCAGAACTATTTTCACCCAGCCTTGAGGCACCATCATGACTCCCTTGAGCGGCAGATTCCTCCAAAGTGTAGAAAACTTCTTGTCTACTGAGTGGATTATTAAACTTTCTTTCCCTTCAGCATGTTTCTACATATATTTGCATCCCAATTAATTTAAGATGTTATTTTCCTTTGCTTTAGATTTTACTTTTGTTTTTCACAAAAGCACTTTAAAACTAGTTTTTTACTCTTTCTGGATTTTATTTAACCTCTTCGGAAGTAAATTTCCACTTTAATAAGGTATCTATTAGGTTCTTACCTCTGATCTAATATTTATATTTTATTTTGTCTTTTTACTCAAGGATTTTTGGATGTTTTGGAAAGTATTTGGGTTTAATTCCATCCTCTGTTGGACTTGAAATCTTGGTCTCTAGTTTTACTCTAGTCTTTGCACAATAATTAAATTGCCAATTTATTTAATTTAAAAACAATATGTCACATGTATAGTTTTCCTTAACGTCCACTTAACCTTTAGGATTCTCAAGTGTCTAAATAAAAAGTAGAAAAATAGGTATATTACTGTCTAGCTAACTTATAAGACTGCTCATGTTGTACTTCTAACTCATGCTTTACCTACTCTGCTTCCTATCTTCTTTCCTGTCCTAATCTACTCTGGCCTGTGCACAGCCTAACCTACCCTACGCTAGCCTAGCCTACTCTGAAAGCCTAGCCCTGCTCTAGCCTGCTCCCTGGCCTACCATAGTCCCTGTCTAGAATAGCCTGGGTGTTCACCAGCATAACCTAGCCTAATCTACCTTGCTCAGCTCTGTTATGTCCAAACCTACTATGGCCCACAGACTAGCCTGGCCTAACGTGCTCTGGCATAGCCTAACCTAGCCTAGCCTAGCGTGCTCTGTGCAGCACCAACCTACTGTAACAACCTGCTCTTCCACCTGCTCTACCCTAGCCTAACCTGCTCTGAGTCGAGCCTTCTCTGGCCTGTCCTGGCCCTGTCTGGCCTACAGTAACGCAACATAGCATAACCTGCCTTGCCTGGCCTGATGCAGAATGGCCTGGCCCTGGCCTGGCCTAATATGGCTTGGCTTGCTCTGGTCTGTCTGCACAGCACCAGCTGGCACAGCTTGCACTCTGTCTTGGCCTGGGCCAGCTGTCCTGGGGTAGCCTGTCCTAGCCTATATAGCCTGGCCTGCCTAATCTAGCCCTGGCCTGGGAATCTGGCCTGGCCTGCCCGGTGTGCTCTGTCCTATAACATGTTTTAGAAACAGCAGCATGTGGGCCTGCACTCTGCCCTGGCCTGCTCTGGCTATACACAGTTTGACACAGCCCTGCTCCTGGCCTAACCCTGACCTCGCTGACTGTTTTGTCCCTGTTTCGCCTATTCCTTGGCTCTGGCCTGCTTTGGCCTGCTTGGAAGCTTTCGGTCTCGTTGCTGCAGTGTGGCATAATCTGGCCATCTTGGCCACTGTCTTGGCCTGTTTCGGTCCTGACACCTGGCCCTGGCCTGTCTGTTCACTGGCCTGAGCTGTCCCCGCTGCTCCACTGCTCGGCTTGGCTGGCCCTGCAACAACGGTCCATGGCTAGCCTGGCCCTGGCCCTGGCCTGCCTGGGATGCTCTGTCTCGCCTGGCCTGGCCTAACCTGCCATGGGATGCTCTGTCTGGCCCTGGCTAACCTAATCTGTCTGGCCTCATTCAGCTGCTCTAATGCCTAATCTAACCCTGTCCCATCCTACTCTGGCTTACCCTGGCCAGCCTGCTCTGACCCTGCCCTACTCCTAGCCAACCGCACACTCTGGCCCTGGCCTGCTCCTGGCCTACTCTGGCCTACTCTGGGCGGAGGAGCCTTCTCTGGCCTGTCTCAACCTGTCCTGGCACTGCAATAGCATAACCTCACCTAACCTACACTTGCCTTGCCTAACCTAGAATAACTGGCCTAATCTGTGGCAGCTTACTCTAGGCCCTATGCGCCTAGCACGGCCTGCTCTGTCTTGGCACAGACTGGCCTGTCCTGGGGTATTCAGCCTGTCCTAGCCTGCTCTGGCCTAGCCCTGCCCTAATCTGACCTGGCTACCTAATCGCTTCTTCACCCCGATGCTCTGTCCCTGGTTCGCTTCCATTAGCATGCCTAGGCCTGCCCCTCTGTTACAACTGCTCTAGCCTGCTACAGTTTAACCTAGCCTGCTGGCCTAACCTGTCTCGCTCAGCACTGGCACAACTGTCTAGCCTATTCATCGCTCTAGCCTACTCTGACCTACTTGACCTAGTCTGCTCTTCCTACAGTGTGGCATAGTAGCCTATCTGGCCTGTCTTCGCCTATTTTGGTTTAACTATTATTGCTACAATACCACTAGCCCTAGCCTATCACTCTATCTGCTCTAGCTTAGCCTGTTCCTCTTGATGCTCTAGCCTAACTGGCCTGGCTAACCTACCCTGGGATATACATCTAGCTTCATGTAACTGACTCGCTGCTACGCTTCATCTAACCTATCCCATCCTACTCTAGCCTGCCACAGCTGGCCTACTCTGGCCACTGCCCCCTGCCTCTGTGCTTTCTGCTCCTGCAGCTAGCCTGGCCTAGTCTGGCTGGCTCCAATCTGGTGGACTCTGGCTTGGTCTGTGGCATGGCATGCTCTGAGCTGCTCTGGCACGGAATGGCACATCCTGCTCTGGCTGCTCTGGCCTGCTGAACCCCAGCCCTGGCCTGCTTTGTATGGCCCTGGCCCTCTTGTGCTCTGCCTGCACATGCCTGCTCTTTGTGGCCCGACGTAACGTCGCTGCTCTGGCCTGGTCTGGCTAGTCTGGCCTGGCATAGCTGCTGAGCTGCCTCTAGCGACCCTGGCCTGCTGCTGGCCCCGGTCTGGCTGACCTGGCCTGCTCTGGCCCTGGCCTGGTCGGGGCACTCTGGCCTGCTGCCTGCCCTCTTTGTAGCTGTGTCCTGGGCTTGGCCTGCACTGTGGACTGCCTCGCCTGCCTGGCCTGCTCTTGCGCAGCTCGGCAGCTGTCTGGCCTGTCCTGCCTTCAGCTTGCTGCAGCAAACTCTGGCTATGTGACTCGTTAAGCCTGCTGGGCTGTCCTTTTCCTACTCCAGTGTTGCCCTGCCCTAGCTGCATAAGCCCAATCTGTGCAGCCTGGCCTGCTCTAGCCTGGCTGGTGGGGCCACTCTGGCCCTGGCCTAGCCTGCCCTCTGCCGCCCTTGTCCTGGCTTGACCTGCTCTCGTGCTGCCTGCTTTGCCCTGGCCTGCTCTGGCGCGGCTGCGCGCCTGTGGCTGTCCTGCCTTCCAAAGCACTCTGCTTCCTGCGGCAAATCTGGCTTGACCCTCCCCTGGGCCACACAGCCACCTGCTCTGGTGTGCCCTGCTGCGTGCTACCCTGCCCTGCTATCGCCTTGTCCTGGCTTGCTTTCCTCCTGGCCTACCCTCCCTGCCCTAGCCTGCTCTGTGATATGGCTACGCTGGCTATCCTAGCCTATCCTGCCTTGGCTTACTCTGGCCTGCTCACAGCTATCCTTGCTTGGCAGAGCCTGCTCTAGGCTGCTGTGTCCCTGCCCTATCAGTGTCCTTTGGCCTACTCTGATGTGCTCTATTCTCGCTGTGACTCTGGCCCCAGCTTATGCAGCACCGCCTGGCCTGGCCTCACGGCCTGCAACCCTGCTCTGGCTAGCCTTGACTTGGCCTATGTTAACCTGGCTGGCTTTCTTTGTCCTGACAGCATAGGTGGCATGGCCCTAGCCTAGCTGTTTCTTCTTTTGGCTCTGGCCTAACCTGCTCTAACCCTAACCTGCCTAATCTGCCCTAGCGCCCCAGCTAACACTACTCTGGCCTAACACTGTGGCTAAACCTGCCTAATCTGCCCTAACCTGCTCCTGGTGTAGCATATCCTAACCTAGCTTAACCTACCCCACTACTCTAGCCTAGTATGCTCTCGCGTGTCCTACCCTAGCTTAACATAACTACTTCTTGACCTGTGCCCAGCCTAGCTAGCCTACTATAGCTTAACCTAACCTAGCCTAACCTAGCCTAACCTACACCACTGCCTACCTGCCTAACCTAGCCTAGCTACCCCTACCCTACCTGCCACTAGCCTAATGTAACCTGCCTAACCTAGCCTAGCCTCGTAGCCTAACTGGCCTACCTGGCCTAGCCTAAACATACTATCTAACCTGGCCTGGCCTAACCTAACCCTGGCCTAACTTTGTTTTAACCTAGCCTACCCTGCCCTGCCCTGCGCTAGCCTAATCTGTCACAACTTTAACCTAACCTTCCTAACACAACTGTGCTAACCTAGCCTGGCCTAACCTAACGTGCACCAAACGCCTGACACAACTATAGCCTTACCTAGCCTAACATAGCCTATCTTTTAGCCTAGCCTAACCTGGCTATGTAACCTAGTTAGCTTTGGCACCTTTCCACTATGACTGTCTCAGCTGCTTCTCTGAAGCTACTCAGCTGTTGTCTCTTCCTGCTCTGCCTAAACAAAAAATACTGTTAGCCCTGGCCCTGCTCTGGTCTGGCTGGCTTGGCCTACTCTGCTTCCTGCCTAGACTGCTACCCTGCTCTGGCCTAGCCTAGCCTAGCCTAGCCTAAGCAACCTAGCCTAACCTAACCTAACCTAGCCTAGCTAACACCTAGCCTAAGTAGCCTGTAGTATTTGTATATAAAGTATTATCATTTTATAGGCTATATAAATAGAAAACATTTTTTCTTTGTGCACATATATGTTACTTTTAATTAAAGAAATATATATCGATCTACTACATTTTTTATCATTAATAAAATACAATGTGGAGAACTTAAATAACATATTAAATATTTAATTTGAAAATCATTTAAAAAACATCAATTAAACTAAACAATATTAATAAAGAAATCATTTAAAAACAAAATCAAATTAAATACTATTAATAAAAATTTTAAATATAAGAAAAATGTATTTCTAAATAAATTAAATGTATGAATATACAATTTAAAATACATTGAACTGAACCTACAATAAAGTAAAAAAACAAAATATAAGATAAGTTATAAGATATAAATAGGAAAAATTTATTTTTAAAATTAAAGATATATTTTCTAAAATGTAAAAACATAATTAAAAATTATTTTAAAAAATTCCAATAATCTAAAACTAGAATTTTTTAAAAAAAATTATTTTTTATTATAAAAATAATGCAAAAACTAATTTTGAAAACCACATATTAAATCAACTAATACTTTTAATTAAGAAAAAGAACTTACAAAACTTTACACCCAATTTAAATAAAACCACGGACAAATAAACATAATAAAATGATCTAATCACTAATAGAATATTGATTGAATCTATAAAAACAAATAGTAATAAATTAAACCTAATTAAAAAAAGCAAAAACTATTGTCATAAAACCAACTCTTCACGTAATTAAATAAGTTAACAAAAGAAAACTGCAATGAACGAATTAGGTTTCCTCAGAAAACTGAAAAGATCTTTGAAGAGACAGAGCTTCTAAGATGAATAGAATCTACAACTATGACCAAATTAAGACACGTGGTTTTACTATAAAATACCCAATTAAGTGAAAATACCTTGATTCTTTATTCTTTTTTGTGGTTTACTGGAAAAAAATAATCAATAAAATAGGAATCGAATTAGAATTTTCAGTATTTCTTCTTCTACTCATTCGATCTAATTAGAGTAGTCTCTCTATTGTGCAACAGTTCAATTTGTATAATCGATCAAGATACCTAATGATTTCATAGGTTTATTTGTAAAATTTGAAAAGAAAATGTTTATAATTTTATTAATTTATAAATATTTATAAATATTTCTGTTTTAAATATTTTAAATATTTATATTTTTAAAATAAATTAAAAATTAACCATAGTCAAATTATTTATAATCTATGCAAATCAAAAACCCTCAAGCCGCACGTGAAAAAACAATTGAGTCAATATGGCGAGAGATTTGAGACTGCATACTTCATGAGTCAATATGGCGAGAGATTTGATTTATACTTCATATTTCATAGATCCAGAACAAAGAAATATTTAAATTTTTTACCCAGATTGACTTACAATTTATTCCAAACTAATCTCTATCGAGCACTTCTTTGCAAATCACTCCTGAATAATTAGGAATATATTTTGTTGAAATTTACGAGCAATTTAAAAATTGCAGCAGTTGATCGTTAAAGAAACGCTACGAAATAGGAAGTCATGTTTTGGTGAGTACAAAGATTGGTGTCTGTTTTTGAGAGGAGGAAACGTAACTGTATTTGTAATTGAAGCCCATGGAAGCAAAAATGAATTAATACGAAACTAAGAAACGATGGCTTCTCTGAGAGTAGAGGAAACCAAAAGGAAAATGGAAGAATAAAACTGACATGAATGTACTGGGTTTTTCCAATCCATCACATAAAAGAATCAATCCCTTAGGATAATTGTTACAGTAACGGAAGGAATGCCCTGAATGAGATTTGAGATAAGCGAAATGAACACTGTAGCGTTAACTTTTTCATAGTACAGAGAATCAATGTAATGGGTGCTCTTACAAACAGGGTATTAATAGCATTAATTTATCCATACTACAAAGAACCATTATAATATAATGGGTGCGAGTACAAACACAGTATTAATCCAAAAATTTTAGAACCAGTGGAAAATGATAGAGAAGTCAGCTTATACTTCATTGAAATGGATTTACTTAAAACTAATTTAGTTCAAGAAGCAGAAGAAAATGAAGACGCAGACACTTACCTATAGTCTAGCGCAAAACTAGGTTTCTTTAGAGTCATGTTTACAGCCAACTATCGTTCTATGTTTTACCTCTCAGAAAACAATTCAATTCAGAACGCATATGAGAAAATGAGAAACCCAGTGGAAAAAATATTTACAAAAGTAACGTCTGTAACTAACTTATGAATTCGGATTTTCAAAGTACACTAAGATTAGGACAACTATCGAAAGGCATTGTGGGCACAAATTTTTGGATGTACGAGACAGACTATCCTCTCTTGTCCTACGTTTCCAGTTTTTTATAATATTATCTTATTTGCTAATTTTATCTTATTCGTAGGTTTAAGGAAAAATAAAAAATAGATGGAGCCCTGCATATCGAATTGGAAGGTTGATTTTAGCTGAATTGAATTGAAACCAAATTATTATCATTCAAGATGGACTCCAAAAAATTACGAAAGAAACCTACCTGCAGCTGTGCTGAACCAGGTATACTCAGAGTCTTGTTATTTCCAGGCGGTTGAGTGAGAATCTATTCACTTATTCTTGATCTGTTCACAGGCCGCTGAGTGAGATTCTATTCACAGAACAATGAAAATTAAAAAGCCAAGAAGACGCCAAAAAACAGGTTAAAGAATATAGAAACATCAAAGAAACAGGTTAAAGAATATAGAAACATCAAAGGATCAAAAACTAGGTAGACCCTCCATTGAATAATTTTAACTAAATTAGTGAATGAAGTCAAGTGAAACAGAACAGGGTTGAGATTATGAGATAATGTGAGAACATCAACAAAATTCAAATAAACTATGAGCAAATTAAGATTTTAATACAGGCAAACCTAGCTGTAATTTATTGAAATTAATGTGGATTTATCATTACAATCGAACCTCCAAATTAATTATTGCTGGAGTCACTTCTCTTCATCCACAAATAACATTATGAAGGCGCAAACAAATCCACTGTACTCTTGGAACAGTCAGTTCGAACAATAATGCACATAATTAGAAAACAGTTTTGATAATCGAAAACCTCATTATATAACTATGCCTCAGCTTTTTTTTTTTTTAATGAACTGCTAATTTGTGAGGGACGGTGCCACGTGCCACTTCATTTTTAGCCGTTTGATTTCTAGCCGTTTGAGGGGATGGAACCACATCATTTCTAGCCGTTTGGATTAACTTTTAAAAAGGTAACATGCTACTTTTTTTTACTTTCTATTACCGTTCATAAATACATTCTATCTACTTTCTATTACTTTCTATTTTTGTTTTCATAAATACATTCTATCCACCTACATTGTCATCAACTGGTGACATGTCATGTAGTTATAATGAAATCAGCTAACAAAACATAAACCATTCCATGCTTAAAAGGCTTATTATGCAATTATAATATTAATCTTAAAAGATAATAGTGAGAAGTGTTGCATGTATTGATAGGATAGAAGAATAACCGTAATGAAATGTAAAATCTGGAAAATATTATATTTAATAATATTAAAAGTTTATACTTTCAATGTGAATAAAGGATATTTTTTATAACTAATACATGAAAATTTTGTTTTAAATATTATTAAAAAATAACATGTCTATTAAATTTAGTACAGGTCCAAGGTTATATTGGTTAGTACAGGTCCAAGGTTATATGGGTTATGGATTATAGAAACAAAATAAAATAATAAAGTCTTGAGTTATATGTATTATGGAACATAGAAATTAGGGGTTATGTATGATATGTATTTGTTAGAATTATATTTTTAATAAATTTTATGAGAATAAGTAAATATGAAAATCAAAGAACATGTAAATCAACAAATTATCCACACAAATGAACACAATATGCATCTTAAGGAAAAGGAAAGCAAATAATATTTTATTGGAAAAGCATGGAAAATAGTTCTATCTATGAAAATTTTCTCCGAAGATTTTCAGTGGTCTAGATGTCGGTATGTCCAACCGTGTCATCCACTTAATACTGTGGTGGCCAACAAGGTAGCTTCCCTTGTGGTAGGCATACTTTTCATACATGAGATTTTATTGAGGTGATTTTTACACCATTATAAAGGTCACTATATGAAGAATTGTGTCACAACATTGTATGATAATATTATGAATTTTGGAGGAATTTCAATTTGATTTCCTAATATGTATCTACAAAATTTTGAATCTTGAGTCTCTTAATTGGGACTTGCCGCTAACTTTAAAGGTACTCCCCCAATAGAAACACCTAATGTATGGCGCATAAAAGTAGGAATATACATCTTAGTAACCAATGGAATGAAAGTGGACATAATGACTCCTTATTTTACATTTCAAAAGTGGGAAGAAGTCCTTGTATATTGGATGAGCCACTATAACGGCATGTGAGAACTACACAGAAAGGAAAAGAGGATCACAAAAATGAGGTTTATGCAATCGAACAAGTGAAGAGTCTAAAAGTATGTACAAATAAGGGTTGTAATTGACTGGAAGATGCTCATTGACGTATTCAAATGGAATGTCTTAATCTTCCTTTCCATCTCATGTGTGAGTCCTTTTATTATTATTTATGCATAAATACTATTGATTAATGGTTTGTGATTCCTCTACCTTTGGAATAAATTATCTAAAAATTATTGACTCAAGTATATTTTCATCTAACTACTTACTTCTTGAGGCCCCTAGACATCGAGAGATACCTTTCTACTATTGTTCTCGAATTAGCTAATATCCAATCCTCTCTATTATGATAGTCTCATAACCATTATTACCTAATGGAACTCTATCTCTATCATCTAACAAGTGTTTCAAGTTCTATTAGTATTGCGGCCCAAGCAGAAAATAAGGGTTCAGACCTCATAATAGATCAAAACTCAATAGTTGACCTCCTCACTTCTATTGTCCATGTCACTTTATACTGTCATCCAATTGCCATTTTAGCACCATTTCACATGCTAATCTATATCACCTTTCCACATAATTTATCCATGTCAACAACATGTCATCTCCAAGTCTATGCCACATCGGTGCAATAAAACCCCATTTTGATTCCATATGACCACCACATTAGTGCCACATCATCATCATGTTAGTGTCATGTAATCTCTATGTGAGTTGCTCATTAAACTAAATTTTCATCTTCAAAGTTAGGTCCCTTATCAACTTTGGTAAAATTGGAAGAAATATCTCATAGGAGGGCCTAAGGATCACTTAAAAATATTTAACTATACATCACCCTTAACTAATGGAAAATGTGGATTTTGTTATAATCAAGCAGCTAAGCTTCTGATTCTTACATAAATTTTGGCATTGACCTCCCAATATCCTAACCAAACACTCAACAACTCCCTAACTTCTCATTAAGCAATAAAAGTTTGGATTATATCTACATTGGGAGTTTCCACAAGACTCAAATGCATTCTCTAATATTTGAAAACAAAAAGTTGAATGCTTGAAAGAAGAAAACTCTATAGCCCTTTTTATATAGCTCTTAGTCATTGATCATGATTTATGCATGAACGCAAAAAAATACACATATAACTATAAATACAAAAATGTAGCAGAGATGACAGTTCATTTCGTTAATATCAAAGAACTAAATTTTTTTTATAGACATAATGGAAATAAACTAGCTAGGGCATTGGTAGCTTATATTTGAGAAGAGATGTGGTGGCTATAGGCCTCTGAACTATGTTACAATGAGGCTCGAAGGCCTTTTTATTATTGAGAAACAATGGAAAACCATAACCATCAAAAAACCTAACACTAGGAGATGAAGCACCAAAACTGTGTGCCTTGTTTGGGTAAATTGGTACTTCAACTTCCTGGGGACGTAACTTTGGCATATGATCTTCGTTTGATATGCTCAATACCTCGTCAAAAATCTCTATCTAAGGAATAAAACTTTTGAGTGAGAAACATTGGTTGAAATCCCATGTTGCTCCCATTTTTCCAAAAAAACTTCGTTTAGGGCCTCAAAACAACTTCGGAAGTTCAGGACCCAAAAAATTGCTAAAAATAGTAAAATGTGTTGAAACTAAAAAACTAAAAGAACCAATGGTGAGGGTCCAAATGAAATAGGTGGGTGGCCATCAGTATCCACCTGGATCATTCATGGCCCTTATGTTATCCATATAAAAAAGAGATTAGGATGAGGCCTTCCTATCAATAATTTTCTTTTACATTGTTTCTCTAATGAACTCCATCCCAAAATTTCTCTCCATCCTAGAAAGTTTCCAATCCTCAAATTTCTCCATGGTAGGAAAGTTGGTAGATGGGTATTGATGGTTGATAATGAATTTGAAAAGGAAGTGAATGAAGACTTCTCATGTATATGAAAACTAAGTCACAATTCAACTCATCTCATGGAAGCTGAGGCAATTGTATTCTTATTAAAACACACATGAAGGAAAAGGCAGCAAGCTATATGCATATAGGAAGTTGGAGCATGTGACCATGAATTCCAAGTGATTATACATAAGAAAAGTAATAAAACATAATAGAACAACAGACTATGTGTATAAAGGAAGTTGGAGCATGTAATCATGAATTCCAAGTGATTATACAACCAAAACACTAGAGAGAAGTAAAATACTAATATAAGAAACATACATAAGAATACAGATAAGAATCTCAGGTTTGAAATAGGATACTCCAACTCTATATTATTCATAGACAAATATTACAAGATTAGTGCTTACATAACAAAACACTAATACAAAATTGTCTAGATATTTATGCAGAACACTATTCATTAAACACATGAATGTAGCAGGTGCATTTGTAAGCCCAAAGGGTAGGAATACAAATTCATAATGTCCATACCTAATTCTAAATGTTGTTTTGTTGATGTCCTCATATTTAATTATGAGTTGGTGATATCTGGTTCTTAAATCAATTTTAGAGAATATATTAGATCCTCTCACTTGGTAAAATAAATCTTATATACTTAGCAAAGGATACATATTCTTAATGGTTAACTTATTTAGTTGTTTGTAATCAATACACATTTCGAATGTGCCATGTTTCTTTTTAACAAATACCATTGGTGCTCCCCAAGGAGACATACTTGGTGTGATGTGCCATCTGTCAAACAATTCTTGCAATTGAAGTTTCAGTTCTAGTGTTTTAGGAGTACTCATTCTATTGGGTGCTCTAGAAACAAGTGTAGCTCCTGGTACTAGTTCAATTGAAAAATCAACGTCTCTTTTAGGGGGTACATGGGGGATTTCTTCTGGAAACACATCCTTAAACCCTCTAATTACTGGTAAGTTTTCTACAGCCTCTAATTCTTTTTTTATGTCCCAACTCTTCCACTTGTACAACATACACTTGACAACCTTTTCTTATTGTCCATTTTAGTTGTAATGTAGAAATTTTTCTGACAGATATTGGTTTCAATTTTCCTTTTTCTATCACAACTTTTCCTTCATCATCTATACAATGTAGATTTTTTCTAATCAATTTACTATTTCTTTGTGTTTCTCTAACCAGTCCATTCCTACTAACAGATCATAGGATCCAAGAGGAAAAATATTTAAATGCATTTCATTTTCATATGCATTTAAATTTACAACAGTTTTTAGAAGTTTATGGGTCACTTTTCTCTTTGTTCTTGTAGCTAACTGCACTAACCATACTTACTGATTTTATTTTATTTTATCTTACACTTCTCCACTATCTATGGACTGACATAACTTAAATTTGCGCTTGGATCTATTAAAACAGAAACATGTTGTTCAACAATCATACCTTTAATTTCTATCATGGTTGATTAGTGTTCAACCTGTTTTGAGAAGTCACGTAGTAGGTGAGGTTCTCCTCATCCCCAACACTTTAATGGTTCTTTAATTTTTACAGCACCTTCCTTTTTTCTATTTGTATCCATTTGTTTAGACCTAGTATGTGATTGTCTTGGTTGGTTTTCTCCACTCTTATTAAATTTCTTTCTTAGGTGGTTTTTGCAAAAAAAATCAGATATGTTGGTTTTACTCTTTTTATATTTGAATCACCCTTCCATTTCTTTTTATTTTACCTATTTTTCAACTGCTCATTTTTTCCTTTAAACTGCATATAACATAATATTTCTTTACGAACAGCTTCATCCATTGTTTTTCGATTATCAAATTCAATTCTTTCTTTATAGATAGTAGGTAGGCAGTTTAAAAATAATTATACTTTGTCGTTTTATTCTCTGATATAAGGCACATAGCGAAGTAAGTTCGTAAATTTTGTAAGAAAATCATCAATTGTGAGTTGTCCCAGTCTTAGCTCGTGAAATTTCTTCACTTTGTCATCATAATACCTCTCATTCAGGTATCTACACTTGAATTTGTCTTGAAAGTCTTCCCAGGTAACATTTTTTCTTCCAGCACGTGTACCATGTTTGTTTCTTCCCACCAAAGTGTGGCTTTACCCTGCAATTAATAAATTTATAATCTGGCTTTCGTATTTCTTTCATATTCACATACCTGGAAGTATTTAACCATATTGAGGAGCCAAGCTTCCACATCCTCCTCCTTTTCACCATCAAAAGTTGGAAGTTTTATTTTGCGGAATTCCCCTTGTAACTCCTCTTTGTTTCTGGAATTATGTCGAGATTCTTCCCCACCCTCACACCATTCTAAGTTGGTTTTAGCTTCTTTCCTATTTTTTCCATGGTCTTCACTTTCGTGACTAAACCGTGAGGTTAATTCCCTTATCAACCTCTCTTGCTCTTGACTGGCTTGCAACAATTGTTCATTGCTAGTCCTTAGTTGAACCATTTCACGTTGCATATCTCTTATCATGTCCAAAAATTGAGAATTTTGATCTTGTGGGTTTCCCACACACCCCATATTTACGTACAACTCCCCTTCTTCATTCATAATAGTAATTGTTTGTTTTTGCACATCAATCACTATACACGACATTTAATTAGTACACCAATTTCTGAAAAGAAGAACAAATTTTATTTTCTTATTTTTCATAGCATTTTAATTTTGGTTTTTTCTATGTGGGGACACATAGCCCTAGTCTTTTAAACAAGCTCCCTGATACCATTTGTAACAACTCTACTTAACCCAAAAAAAATTATATTTAAAAATGGAAATGACACTGCTTTTCTGTCCTTTACTTATTTTATTTTTATTGCATGAGTAATACCTTTCAGATTATTAATAAATAACTTTACCTTAGTTCTTATCTTGCATAATCAATATTTATTTTTATTTTTCACAACTTCTCTACATATGTTTAATCCCTATACTATCCCCAGGAATTATCCTTAATTGATAATACATATCTTAAAGTTACCCTTAATGAATGTAGAGAATTTCAACTATAAATGATCACATTATAATTAAGGTATAGTATAATATATATTGACCTCTACATATATATATATATATATGTAACTATACTTTTGGATATAATGTACCTATAGAATATTTAACAAAATATATTATATTTGAATTTCCCACTAGGGATGAACCATACCTTGGATATTTTTCAAATATATATATATTTCTTATCCTCATAACGCTATCGTTACACCTTTATTTCCTTTATATGCACTAATCCACCTACTATATTAAAATCGATTTATAACAATATTTATAAGGTCTCGTACATATGGTTACTTATCTCCATTCCCATTAACCTTATGTATAATTTCTACGTAATTGAGATATCACCCTCACTGACATAACCATATAAATTTCCAGCCTCATAATATATGTGATGATTGAAAAAATCTTTAATTTATTGTTTTTGTGGATGAAATATCCTATGTATTTAATTTCACTATTAGTTCTATTAACTAGACAGCCATAACTTCAATTCCTTATCGTTTAGTTTTTAACACTCATAAATGTTTTCGTACCTATGGTAATGATCTTCACATGGGCGTTGTCACGGTAGGCCAAATGTATGGTCGATGTACTTTCATTTTGACGGTATGGATCTATTCGTATTTTTTCTCTACGTTAGAAGGATTTAGGTTAGGGTTTCGACATTGTTCATTCACTTGTCATTTTTTTCAACCCTAGCCGAGGAATTCCCTCTAATTTTTTGTTCATTTTCTCAAGTTATTCATGGTAAAATGACTCAGAGTCGACCTCCTTGACGACATACCTTTGACCCTCTATTGTTTGGTAAGTCTGGTTTATCTTTGTGTTTGTTTCTGCAATTTTTTTTGTATTAGAATTTTAATCGTTGTTTTTTCTTTTTCATAGAATTTATACATGAAGATTTGTTACTTCTATGAGGTTATTTAATTCTGTGCATTCTCATTTTTAGTTTTCATACTCAATTTATTTGGTTGTTGTATGGATGGTATTCTTAATCCTTCCTATGAACTCACCTTTCGGGAATAGATGTATTATTCCACCTCCAACTATTCCTAAGTTATAGATTTTAATCTTCTAACCGAGTCTCTATTTCCTGGGTTTATCATTCACTGAATGGTTTTACCATAAATTGAATTTTACTTCTCCTTAGAAGAGAGAAGACTTTTATTTATATTGGTATATGTTTTTCGATTGAAATGTGGAATGGATTTTTCCCAAATTCATTTACCAAATTATTTATTTGTCACTTGAGTTTAAAATTAATTTGGATTAACTTTGATATGGATCTCTTGTAGAATTTCTTCGTGAATTTCCACCTTCCCCTCCAAATCATTTTTTTGGGAAATAGTTAGTTCTTATTTCTGAGTTTGATAAACTATTTTTTCTATCCCTTTCTTGTATCTAAATGGTTAATTCCACTCCTTCTTGGTATATTATTTGAAACGATTTTGGTTTGGATTGAACTATAATGGCTCTAATGTTTTTAACCAATATCGATTTCACCGTATGGTGAAAATTTGATATGCACTCCCAGTGTGCCATCGTAATTTTTGTATGAAGGTCATGTCATTAGATTATTAAAATAGACCATTTTATCTGTGTTTGTTATACAGTCACCTTGTTTCTCATTTACGACCTTATTTCCCAATGGTGTTGCTTGTATACTTATATTCAATTTTAGAATTATTCTTTAATTCTCCTTCTTCACTTAATTAATGTTCTCTCTACCAGGTTATTTTTGAATGATACACATCTTTTCCTACTTCTATGGATAAGATATTTAGCAACGTATAACACGTCTCTACCTCAAATATTTCTGTTTTTATCTTCAATGATACAGGGTTTAACTTTTTCTAATAATCACTTTATCGTTCTAGAAATTCAATTTAATTTCTTGTCACCCTAAGATATAGGGTTAAATTCATTAAATTTCAAATAAACTAACCAATGTTTTTGTATTCTAATTTATGGAAAATTGTTACATACCTTTTATCATAACCCTATGTACTTCCTATATATATATATATATATATATATATATATATATATATCCTTCCAAAAGTTATATATATTCAGGACACAGAGAGAGCCATTTGTCCGTGGACTTTAATGTCGTTTGCGGATAGTTCATAACTTCCTTATTTATGCTGATAGTGTAAGACTCTGCCCTATTTCGAATCTAATAATTTATATTTTAATAAAAAATCTGAATGTCACTTAGATTGTAATTTCTCACAATAAAATAGAATTATTACTGTTATCTTTTCTCAGAATAATTTGTGTTTTTCCAATACGGGAACAAACCTCTTACTCTTGATTGGTCAATTTTTCACCATTTCTCATACCTAATTTACTATTTTTCAATAATCAACATAGGTATCTATTTTTCAATCTTGTAGTTGAATTAGAAATCTCAATATGTATTTTAATTGATTGTAAGTAGCACACTTATTTTATTTCATGTATTTTTTGAATGTAATATCTTGCCATTTTCTTGTACAAGAATAATCTCTTCTGGTATTTTAACCAGGTACAATTTTAAATATTTCTTATTATAACAATTTCATTTCATAATTATTTGATAATAACTGATGTGATTCTAACACTATTTTATGTGTTTACTTATAGGTAAATTATGTTACCCAGAATTTCCTCACAAACTCTTCAAATTATTATCAAAGGCTCTGACGACAATTTTCGTCTGCCTCCTGGTTAGTCGTTCAAGTGTACATATTTTAGTCATGTGGCTCTATTGATATTTATCAATGTATATGTACATTCTATAATTCATTTTAGTAAAAACTGACTTTCATTCAATATAACTTGGATAGTTGTAACTGATATTTTACTTGAGTTTTATTATATTTTTCTATTCATCTCTACGAGAGGAATTTCACATAATTTGAACAGTTATATAAATGGTTTGTGATTCCCTTTTGATATGCATGTTTCATCTATATGTATGAATATTTCATGGTTCCTTTTTAATAAAAATATTGCCTCTATATGTATGCATGTTTCCTAAATTAGGAAATTGTAAAAATTGTATAGTTTAAATCTGAACTATGTTAATTGTACAAATTTATACTTTCTTAATTTAAGTGCAATAAATCATTCAAATGAATACATATATATTTCAATATTAGTTTACAGAAAGAACTATGTATTTCTACTATGCTTTTCGATGTTTCTCTTAGTACAGTTAGAATTATGTTTGATCCCAATGATGTGTTTTATATCTGTAATAAAAAAATTAACATAGAACTAATAGCATATTTAAACCCTTCTCTTTGGGTTTAGATATTTTGTGTGTTGGTCCACTATTTATTGAATTCTATGTAACTATAGAGAGAAATTAACTATACCTGCTATAGTTATACTTTTTTTAAATACATATGACACTTTATTTCCAGGGACACAATACCTTATCACAAAGGCTTGTAATTCAAGATATAAAGTTTTAAGTTAAAATCATAACTAAATCACATTTAATATTAATCAAATATCATCATTATAATAGAATCGTAAGACAAAATTTAACAATTGTGCATACCAATTTTGGTAAAGACTATTTTCCACCCAACCTTGAGCTTTCATCCACAACTCCCCTTGAGCAGGGACCAATTCCTCCAAAGTGTAGACAACTTCTTGTCTACTAAGGAGTGGATTATTTAAGCTTTCTTTCCCTCAGCATGTTTCCATAACTGCGTTCAATTAATTTAAGATTTTATTTTCCTTTAGCCTAGATTTTACTTTTTTTTTTTCCACAAAAGCACTTTAAAACTAGTTTTTTGCTCTTTCTAGTTTTATTTAACCTCTTCTGAGTAAATTTCCACTTCAATAAGGTATCTATTAGATTCTCACCTCCGATCTAATATTTATATCTTATTTTATTTTTTTCTCCAAGGATTTTTGGATATTTTGGGAAAGTATTTGGATTTAATTCCATCCTCATGGACTTGAAATCTTGGTCTCTAGTTTACTCTAGTCTTTTCACAATAATTAAATTACCCATTTATTCAATTTAAAAATAATATGTCCACATATAGTTTTCATTTAGGTCCACTTAACCTTTAGGATTCTCAAGTTTCTAAATAAAAGTAGAAAAATAGGTATATTACATCTAGCCTAACTTACTCTAGAATATCCTATTGCAGCCTAACCTAAACTTACCTACTCTAGCCTATCTTACTCTATCCTAATCTACTCTAGCCTATGCTAGCCTAACCTACCCTACTCTAGCCTAGCATACTCTAGCCTACTCTAGCCTACCATATTCTACTCTAGAATAACCTAATATATTCTAGCATAGCCTAGCCTAATCTACCTTACTCAACTCTACTATATCCAAACCTACTATAGCCTAGACTAACCTAGCCTAACCTACTCTAGCATAGCCTAACCTAGCCTAACCTAGCGTACTCTAGCCTGGCATAACCTACTATAGCCTAACCTACTCTTACCTACTCTACCCTAGCCTAACCTACTCTAGACCGACCTTCTCTAGCCTATCCTAACCTATCCTAGCCTACAATAGCATAACCTCACCTAACCTACACTTGCCTAGCCTAACCTAGAATAACCTAGCCTAACCTAGCCTAATCTAGCTTAGCTTACTCTAGTCTATCCTCGCCTAGCCTAGCCTAGCCTACTCTATCTTAGCCTAGACTAGCCTATCCTACGGTAGCCTATCCTAGCCTACTCTAGCCTAGCCTACCCTAATCTAGCCTAGCCTACCCTAATCTAGCCTAACCCACCCCAGTATACTCTATCCTAACATAGTTTAGCCTAGCTTAGCATACTTTGGCCTACCACACTCTAGCCTAGCCTACTCTAGCCTACTCTAGTTTAACCTAGCCTACTCTAGCCTAACCTAGCCTATGCTAGCCTAGCCTAGCCTACTCTAGCCTATTCTATCCAACTCTAGACTACTCTAGCCTACTTCAGCCTGGTCTACTCTTGCCTACTCTAGTGTAGCATAACCTAGCCTATCCTAGCCTATCTTAGCCTATTTTAGTCTAACCTAGCCTAGCCTACTCTAGCCTACAGTAGCCTAGCCTATCCCACTCTATCCTACTCTAGCTTAGCCTAGCCTATCTTAGTCTACTCTAGCCTAACCTAGCCTAGCCTAACCTACCCTAGGATACTCTATCCTAGCCTAGCCTAGCCTAATCTATCCTAGCCTGAGCTAGCCTACTCTAGCCTAATCTAACCTATCCCATCCTACTGTAGCCTACCTAGCCCAACCTACTCTAGCCTACCCTACTCTAGCCAACCTTACCCTCCTCTAGCCTAGCCTAGCCTAACCTAGCCAAGCCTAATCTAGTGAACTCTAGCTTAGTCTAACATAGCAGACTTTAGGCTACTCTAGCATAGAATAGCCTAGCCTACTCTAGCCTACTCTAGCCTACTCTAGCCTAGCATAGCCTACCCTATTGTACTCTACCTGCCTCACCCTACTCTAGCCCAGCATAACATCGCCTACTCTAGCCTACTCTAGCCTAATCTAGCCTAGCATAGCCTACTTTAGGCTACTCTAGCCCAGCCTAGCCTACTCTAGCCCAATCTAGCCTAGCCTAGCCTACTCTAGCCTAGCCTAGTCGAGGCCACTCTAGCCTACCCTACCCTACCCTACTATAACATATCCTAGCTTGGCCTACTCTAGCCTACCCTCGCCTACCCTAGCCTACTCTAGCATAGCCTACGCTAGCCTGTCCTAGCCTATCCTACCTTAGCTTACTCTAGCCTACTCTAGCCTATCCTAGCTTAGCCAAGCCTACTCTAGGCTACTCTTTCCTACCCTACTCTAGTGTACCCTAGCCTAGCCTACTCTAGCCCAATCTAGCCTAGCCTAGCCTACTCTAGCCTAGCCTAGTCGACGCCACTCTAGCCTAGCCTAGCCTAGTCGATGCCACTCTAGCCTAGCCTAGCCTAGCCTACTATAGCATATCCTAGCTTGGCCTACTCTAGCCTACCCGCACCTACCCTAGCCTACTCTAGCATAGCCTGTGCTAGCCTATCGTAGCCTATCCTACCTTAGCTTACTCTAGCCTACTCTAGCCAATCTTGGCTTAGCCAAGCCTACTCTAGGCTACTCTGTCCTACCCTACTCTAGTGTACCCTACTCTGTCCTACCCTACCCTACTATAGCATATCCTAGCTTGGCCTACTCTAGCCTACCCTAGCCTACCCTAGCCTACACTAGCATAGCCTACGCTAGCCTATCCTAGCCTATCCTACCTTAGCTTACTCTAGCCTACTCTAGCCTATCCTGGCTTAGCCAAGCCTACTCTAGGCTACTCTGTCCTACCCTACTCTAGTGTACTTTAGCCTAGCCTACTCTAGTGTACTCTATTCTAGCCTAGCCCACTCTAGCCCAACTTATCTTAGCCTACTTTAGCCTAGCCCACTTTGGCCTACCCAACCCTACTCTAGCCTAGCCTTAGCTTGGCTTATATTAGCCTAGCCTAGCCTAACATAATCTAGCATAGCCTAACCTAGCCTAACCTGCTCTAGCCTAACCTACTCTAACCTAACCTACCCTAATCTACCCTAACCTGCTCTAGCCTAACCTACTATAGCCTAACTTACTCTGGCTAAACCTACCCTAATCTACCCTAACCTACTCTAGTGTAGCATATGCTAACCTAGCTTAACCTACCCTAATCTTAGCGTGCTTTAGCGTGACCTACCCTAGCTTAACCTAACCTAGCCTAACCCAGCCTATTGTAGCCTAACCTAGCCTACTATAGCTTTACCTAACCTAGCCTAGCCTAACCTAACCTAACCTACCCTACCCTACCCTACCCTAACCTAACCTAACCTAACCTACCCTACCCTACCCTACCCTACCCTAACCTAATGTAACCTACCCTAACCTAGCCTAGCCTAAACTAGCCTAACCTACTCTAGTGTAGCATATCCTAACCTAGCTTTACCTACCCTACTCCTAGTGTGCTCTAGCATGACCTACCCTAGCTTAACCTAACCTAGCCTAACCCAGCCTATTGTAGCCTAACCTAGCCTACTATAGCTTAACCTAACCTAGCCTAGCCTAATCTACCCTAACCTACTCTAGTGTAGCATATCCTAACCTAGCTTAACCTACCCTACTCCTAAGGTGCTCTAGCGTGACCTACCCTAGCTTAACCTAACCTAGCCTAACCCAGCCTATTGTAGCCTAACCTACCCTACTATAGCTTAACCTAACCTAGCCTAACCTAACCTAACCTACGCTACCCTACCCTACCCTACCCTACCCTACCCTACCCTAACCTAACCTACCCTACCCTACCCTACCCTACCCTAACCTAATGTAACCTACCCTAACCTAGCCTAGCCGAAACTAGCCTAACCTAACATAACCTACCTAGCCTAGCCTAACCTATCATATCCTAACCTAGCCTAGCCTAACCTAACCTAGCCTAACCTGGCTTAACCTAACCTAGCCTACCCTACCCTACGCTAGCCTAATCTAAGCTAGCCTAACCTAACCTTGCCTAACCTAGCCTATCCTAACCTAGCCTAGCCTAACCTAACCTAACCTTTCCTAGCTTAACCTAGCCTAACCTAGCCTTACCTAGCCTAACATAGCCTATCCTTACCTAGCCTAGCCTAACCTAGCCTAAACTAACCTAAGTTAACCTAGCCTAGCCTACCCTACCCTACTCTAGGCTACTCTAGCTTAGCCTACTCTAGGCTACTCTTGCCTAACCTATTCTAACGTACTCTACCCTAACCTAGCCTAGCCTAGCCTAGCCTACTCTAGTCTAGCCTAGCTTAGCCTACTCTAGCCTACCCTACTCTAGACAACCCTACCATACTCTAGCCTAGCCTAGCCTAACCTAGCCTAACTTAACCTAGCCTAACCTAACCTAACCTAGCCTAGCCTTACCTAGCCTAACGTAGCATAACGTAGCCTAACGTAGTATTTATATATAAAAGTATTATCATTTTATTTTATATAAATGAAAACATTTTTTCTCTGTACATTATGTTATTTTAATAAAAAATATATATCATACTACATTTTATCATTAATAAAATACAATGGAGAACTTAAATAACATATTAAATATTTAATTTGAAAATCATTTAAAAACATCAATTAAACTAAACAATATTAATAAGGAAATCATTTAAAAAAAAATTAAATTAAATGCTATTAATAAAAATTTAAATATAAGAAAATGTATTTATAAATTAAATGTATGAATATACAATTTAAAATACATTGAACTTAACCACAATAAATTAAAAACAAAATACAAAATATAAGATAAGTTATAAGATATAAATGGAAAATTTATTTTTAAATTAAAGATGTATTTCTGAAATGTAAAAACATAATTAAAAATTATTTTAAAAATTCCAATAATCTAAAACTAAATTTTTAAAGAAATTAATTTTTTTTTATTAAAAAAATATGCAAAACTAATTTTGAAAACCACATATTAAATCAACTAATACTTTTAATTAAGAAAACGAACTTACAAAACTTAAAAAAAAAAAAAAACCCAATTTAAATAAAACCACAGACAAATAAACATAATAAAATGATCTAATACTAATAGAATATTGATTGAATCTATAAAACAAAAGTAATAAATTAAACCTAATTAAAAAAGCAAAAACTATTGTCATAAAACCAACTCTTCACGTAATTAAATAAGTTAACAAAAAGAAAACTGAAATGAACGAATTAGGTTTCCTCGATAACTGAAAACTGATATGATCTTTGAAGAGCAGAGCTTCTAAGATGAATAGAATCTACAACTATGACCAAATTAAGACACGTGGTTTTACTATAAAATACCCAATTAACTGAAAATACCTTATTCTTTATTCTTTTTGTGGTTTACTGGAAAAAAATAATCAATAAATAGAATCGAATTAGAATTTCAGTATTTTCTTCTCTCATTCGATCTAATTAGGTATCTCTATTGTGCAACAGTTCAATTTGTATAATCGATCAAGATACCTAACGATTTCATAGGTTTATTTGTAAAATTTGAAAGAAAATGTTTATAATTTTATTAATTTATAAATATTTTAAATATTTATATTTTTAAAATAAATTAAAAATTAACTCATAGTCAAATTATTTATAATCTATGAAATCAAAACCCTCAAGCCACACGTGAAAAACCATTGAAAAAAAAAAGGGTCAATATGGCGAGAGATTTGATTTATACTTCATATTGAAAAAAAAGAAAGTCAATATGGCGAGAGATTTGATTTATACTTCATATTTCATAGATCCAGAACAAAGAAATATTTAAATTTTACCCAGATTGACTTACAATTTATTCCAAACTAATTCTATCGAGCACGTTGAGCAGTTTAAAATTGCACAGTTGATCGTTAGAAACTTACGAAATAGGAACTCATGTTTGCTGAAATCACAAGATTGGTGTCTGTTTTGAGAGGAGGAAACGTAACTGTATTTGTAATTGAAGCCCATGGAAGCTAAAATGAATTAATACGAAACTAAGAAACTATGGCTTCTCTGAGAGTAGAGGAAACCAAAAGGAAAATGGATCCATCACATAAAAGAATCAATCCAATCCATCACATAAAAGAATCAATCCCTTAGGATAATTGTTACAGTAACAGAGAATCAATGTAATGGGTGCTCTTACAAACAGGGTATTAATAGCATTAATTTATCCATGCTACAAAGAACCATTATAATATAATGGGTGCGAGTACAAACACAGTATTAATCCAAAAAATTTAGAACCAGTGGAAAATGATAGAGAAGTCGGCCTATACTTCATTGAAATGGATATACTTAAAACTAATTTAGTTCAAGAAGCAGAAGAAAATGAAGAGGCAGAAACTTACCTATAGTCTAGCGCAAAACTAGGTTTCTTTAGAGTCATGTTTACAGCCAACTATCGTTCTATGTTTTACCTCAGAAAACAATTCAATTCAGAAGGCATATGAGAAAATGAGAAACCCAGTGGAAAAAATATTTACAAAAGTAACGTCTGTAACTAACTTATGAATTCGGATTTTCAAAGTACACTAAGATTAGGACAACTATCGAAAGGCATTGTGGGCGCAACTTTTTGGATGTACGAGACAGACTATCCTCTCTTGTCTTACGTTTCCAGTTTTTATCTTATTTGCTAATTTTATCTTATTTGCTAATTTTAGTCTAGCGCAAAACTAGGTTTCTTTAGAGTCATGTTTACAGCCAACTATCGTTCTATGTTTTACCTCTCGGAAAACAATTCAATTCAGAAGGCATATGAGAAAATGAGAAACCCAGTGGAAAAAATATTTACAAAACTAACGTCTGTAACTAACTTATGAATTCGGATTTTCAAAGTACACTAAGATTAGGACAACTATCGAAAGGCATTGTGGGCACAACTTTTTGGATGTACGAGACAGACTATCCTCTCTTGTCCTACGTTTCCAGTTTTTTATAATATTATCTATTTTGCTTATTTTATCTTACTAGAGGTTCTTGGAAAAATAAAAAATAGATGGAGCCCTGCATATCGAATTGGAAGGTTGATTTTAGGTGAATTGAATTGAAACCAAATTATTATCATTCAAGATGGACTCCAAAAAATTACGAAAGAAACCTACCTGCAGCTGTGTTGAACCAGGTGTACTCAGAGTCTTGTTATTTCCAGGCGGTTGACTGAGAATCTATTCACTTATTCTTGATCTGTTCACAGGCGGTTGAGTGAGATTCTATTCACTTATTCTGGATCTTTTCACAGAACAATGAAAATTAAAAAGCCAAGAAGACGCCAAAAAACAGGTTAAAGAATATAGAAACATCAAAGAAACAGGTTAAAGAATATAGAAACAGCAAAGGATCAAAAACTAGGTAGACCCTCCATTGAATAATTTTAACTAAATTAGTGAATGAAGTCAAGTGAAACAGAACAAGGTTGAGATTATGAGATAATTTGAGAACATCCACAAAATTCAAATAAACTATGAGCAAATTAAGATTTTAATACAGGCAAACCTAGTTGTAATTTATTGAAATTAATGTGGATTTATCATTACAATCAAACCTGCAAATTAATTATTGTTGGAGTCACTTCTCTTCATCCACAAATAACATTACAAAGGTGCAAACAAATCCACTGTACTCTTGGAACAGCCCGTTCGAACAATAATGCACAAAATTAGAAAACAGTTTTGATAATCGAAAACCTCATTATATAGCTATGCCTCAGTTTTTTTTTTTTTAAAATGGAATCAAGCATCAGGGAGGGATCAAAGCCACGTGCCAATGGCCATTTTTTAGAGGCTTTGAATGGATGGAACCACATCATTTCTAATGCTTGGATTAACTTTTAAAAAGGTAATATGCTTCTTTTTTTGCATCGTTTATTACGCTTGGAGAACACATTCTATCTACTTTCTATTACTTTCTATTTTTGTTTTCATAAATACATTCTATCCACCTACATTGTCATCAACAGCAACTATGGTGATGGTGACATGTCATGTAGTTATAATGAAATCAGCTAACAAAATATAAACCATTCCATTCTTAAAAGGCTTATTATGCAATTATAATATTTATATTAAAAGATAATAGTGAGAAGTGTTGCATGTATTGATAGAATAGAAGAATAACCGTAATGAAATGTAAAATCTGGAAAATATTATATTTAATAATATTAAAATTTTATCCTTTCAATGTGAATAAAGGATATTTTTTATAAATAATACATGAAATTCTTGTTTTAAATATTAATAAAAAATAACATGTCTATTAAATTTAGTACAGGTCCAAGGTTATATTGGTTAGTACAGGTTCAAGGTTATATGGGTTATGGATTATAGAAACAAATTAAAATAATAAAGTCTTGAGTTATATGTATTATGGAACATAGAAATTAGGGGTTATGTATGATATGTATTTGTTAGAATTATATTTTTACTAAATTTTATGAGAATAAGTAAATATGAAAAATCTGTTCTAGATGTTTATAGGTCCACCCGTGTCATCCACTAAATATTGTGGTGGCCAACAAGGTAGCTTCCCTTGTGGTAGGCATACTTTTCACACATGAGATTTTATTGAGGTGATTTTTACACCATTATAAAGGTCACTATATGAAGAATTGTGTCACAACATTGTATGAGAATATTATGAATTTTGGAGGAATTTCAATTTGATTTCCTATTATGTAACTACAAAATTTTTAATCTTGAGTCTCTTAATTGGGACTTGCCACTAAATTTAAAGGTAATCCCCCAATAGAAACACCTAATGTATGGCGCATAAAAGTAGGAATATACATCTTAGTAACCAATAGAATGAAAGTGGACATAATGACTCCTTATTTTACATTTCAAAAGTGGGAAGAAGTCCTTATATATTGGATGAGCCACTATAACGGCATGTGAGAACTACACAGAAAGGAAAAGAGGATCACAAAAATGAGGTTTATGCAATCGAACAAGTGAAGAGTCTAAAAGTATCTACAAAGAAGGGTTGTAATTGAGTGGAAGATGCTCATTGACGTATTCAAATTGAATGTCTTAATCTTCCTTTCCATCTCATGTGTGAGTCCTTTTATTATTATTTATGCATAAATACTATTGATTAATGGTTTGTGATTCCTCTACCTTTGGAATAAATTATCTAAAAATTATTGACTCAAGTATATTTTCATCTAACTACTTACTTCTTGAGGCCCCTAGACATCGAGACATACCTTTCTACTATTGTTCTCGAATTAGCTAATATCCAACGCTCTCTATTATGATAGTCTCATAACCATTATTACCTAATGAAACTCTATCTCTATCATCTAACAAGTGTTTCAAGTTCTATTAGTATTGTGGCCCAAGCAGAAAATAAGGGTTCAGACATCACAATAGATCAAAACTCAATAGTTGACCTCCTCACTTCTATTATCCATGTCACTTTATACTGTCATCCAATTGCCATTTTAGCACCATTTCACATGCTAATCTATATCACCTTTCCACATAATTTATCCATGTCAACAACATGTCATCTCCAAGTCTATGCCACATCGGTGCAATAAAACCCCCACGTTGATTCCATATGACCACCACATTAGTGCCACATCATCATCATGTTAGTGTCATGTAATCTCTATGTGAGTTTCTCATTAAACTAAATTATCATCTTCAAAGTTAGGTCCCTTATCAACTTTGGTCAAATTGGAAGAAATATCTCATACGAGGGCCTAAGGATCACTTAACAATATTTAACTATACATCACCCTTAACTAATGGAAAATGTGGATTTTGTTATAATCAAGCAGCTAAGCTTCTGATTCTTACATAAATTTTGGCATTAACCTCCCAATATCCTAACCAAACACTCAACAATTCCCTAACTTCTCATTAAGCAATAGAAGTTTGGATTATATCTACATTGGGAGTTTCCACAAGACTCGAATGCATTCTCTAATATTTGAAAACAAAAAGTTGAATGCTTGAAAGAAGAAAAATCTATAGCCCTTTTTATATAGCTCTTAGTCATTGATCAAGATTTATGCATGAACGCAACAAAATACACATATAACTATAAACACAAAAATGCAGCAGACATGACAGTTCATTTCGTTGATATCAAAGAACTAAAATTTGCTTATAGACATAATATAAATAAACTAGCTAGGGCGTTGGTAGCTTCTCTTTGAGAAGATATGTGGTGGCTACAGGCCTCTGAACTGTGTTACAATGAGGCTCGAAGGCCTTTTTATTATTGAGAAACAATGGAAAATTCTAACCATCAAAAAACCTAACACTAGGAGATGAAGCACCAAAACTGTGTGCCTTGTTTGGGTAAATTGGTACTTCAACTTCCTGGGGACGTAACTTTGGCATATGATCTTCGTTTGATATGCTCAATACCTCGTCAAAAATCTCTATCTAAGGAATAAAACTTTTGAGTGAGAAACATTGGTTGAAAACCCATGTTGCTCCCATTTTTCCAAAAAAACTTCGTTTAGGGCCTCAAAACAACTCCGGAAGTTCAGGACCCAAAAAATTGCTAAAAATAGTAAAATGTGTTGAAACTGAATAACTAAAAGAACCAATGGTGAGGGTCCAAATGGAATAGGTGGGTGGCCATCAGTATCCACCTGGATCATTCATGGCCCTTATGTTATCCATATAACAAAGAGATTAGGATGAGGCCTTCCTATCAATAATTTTTTTTTACATTGTTTCTCTAATGAACTCCATCCCAAAATTTCTCTCCATCCTAGAAATTTTCCAATCCTCAAATTTCTCCATGGTAGGAAAGTTGGTAGATGGGTATTGATGGTTGATAATGAATTTGAAAAGGAAGTGAAGGAAGACTTCTCATGTATATGAAAACTAAGTCACAATTCAACTCATCTCATGGAAGCTGAGGCAATTGTATTCTTATTAAAACACACATGAGGGAAAAGGCAGCAAGCTATATGCATATAGGAAGTTGGAGCATGTCACCATGAATTCCAAGTGATTATACATAGGAAAAGTAATAAAACATAATAGAACAACAGACTATGTGTATAAAGGAAGTTGGAGCATGTAATCATGAATTCCAAGTGATTATACAACCAAAACACTAGAGAGAAGTAAAATACTAATATAAGAAACATACATAAGAATACAGATAAGAATCTCAGGTTTGAAATAGGATACTCCAACTCTATATTATTCATAGACAAATATTACAAGAGTAGTGCTTACATAACAGAACACTAATACAAAATTGTCTAGATATTTATGCATAACACTATTCATTAAACACATGAATGTAGCAAGTGCATTTGTAAGCCCAAAGGGTAGGAATACAAATTCATAATGTCCATACCTAATTCTAAATGTTGTTTTGTTGATGTCCTCACCTTTAATTATGAGTTGGTGATATCTGGTTCTTAAATCAATTTTAGAGAATATATTAGATCCTCACTTGGTCAAATAAATCTTATATACTTAGCAGAGGATACCTATTCTTAATGGTTAACTTATTTAGTTGTTTGTAATCAATACACATTTCGAATGTGCCATGTTTCTTTTTAACAAATAGCATTGTTGCTCCCCAAGCAGACACACTTGGTCCGATGTACCATATGTCAAACAATTCTTGCAATTGAAGTTTCAGTTCTAGTATTTTGGGAGTACTCATTCTATAGGGTGCTCTAGAAACAAGTGTAGCTCCTGGTACTAGTTCAATTGAGAAATCAATGTCTATTTTAGGGGGTACATGGGGGATTTCTTCTGGAAACACATCCTTAAACCCTCTAATTACTCGTAAGTTTTCTACAGCCTCTAATTTTTTTTTTTATGTCCCAACTCTTCCACTTGTACAACATACACTTGACAACTTTTTCTTATTGTCCATTTTAGTTGTAATGCAGAAATTTTTCTGACAGATATTGGTTTCAATTTTCCTTTTTCTATCACAACTTTTCCTTCATCATCTATACAATGTATTGTTTTTTCTAATCAATTTACAATTGCTTTGTGTTTCTCTAGCCAGTCCATTCCTACTAACAGATCGTAGGATCCAAGAGGAAAAATATTTAAATGCATTTCATTTTCATATCCATTTAAATTTACAACGGTTTTTACAAGGTTATTGGTCACATTTATCTTTGTTCTTGTAGCTAACTGCACTAACCATACTTACTGATTTTATTTTATTTTATCTTACACTTCTCCACTATCTATGCACTGACATAACTTAAATTTTCGCTTGGATCTATTAAAACAGAAACATTTTGTTCAACAATCATACCTTTAATTTCTATCATGGTTGATTAGTGTTCAGCCTCTAGATATTCTAATGCAACACTGATCCTAGGAATGTTTTGAGAAGTCATGTAGTAGGTGAGGTTCTCCACATCCCCAACACTTTAATGGTTCTTTCATTTTTACAACACCTTCCTTTTTTCTATTTGTATCGATTTGTTTAGACCTAGTATGTGATTGTTCTGGTTGGTTTTCTCCACTCTTCTTAAATTTCTTTCTTAGGTGGTTTTTGCAAAAAAAATCAGATATTCTGGTTTTACTCTTTTTGTATTTGAGTCACCCTTCCTTTTCTCTTTATTTTACCTATTTTTCAACCGCTCATTTTTTCCTTTAAACTGTAGATAACATAATATTTCTTTACGAACAGCTTCATCCATTAATTTTCGATTATAAAATTCAATTCTTTCTTTATATATAGTAGGTAGGCAGTTTAAAAATAATTATACTTTGCCCTTTTCTTCTCTGATATAAAGCACATAATGAAGTAAGTTCGTAAATTTTGTAAGAAAATCATAAATTGTGAGTTGTCCCAGTCTTAGCTCATAAAATTTCTTCACTTTGTCATCATAATACCTCTCGTTCAGGTATCTACACTTGAATTTGTCTTGAAAGTCTTCCTTGGTAACATTTTTTCTTCCAGCACGTGTACCATGTTTGTTTCTTCCCACCAAAGTGTGGCTTTACCCTGCAATTGGTAAATTTATAATCTGGCTTTCGTATTGCTTTCATATTCACATACCTGGAAGTATTTAACCATATTCAGGAGCCAAGCTTCCACATCCTCCTCCTTTTCACCATCAAAAGTTGGAAGTTTGATTTTGCGGAATTCCCCTTGTAACTCCTCTTTGTTTCTGGAATTATGTCGAGATTCTTCCCCACCCTCGCACCATTCTAAGTTGGTTTCAACTTCTTTCCTCTTTTTTCCATGGTCTTCACTTTCGTGACTAAACCGTGAGGTTAATTCCCTTATCAACCTCTCTTGCTCTTGACTGGCTTGCAACAATTGCTCATTTCTATTCCTTAGTTGAACCATTTCACGTTGCATATCTCTTATCATGTCCAACAATTGAGAATTTTGATCTGGTGGGTTTCCCACACACCCCAGATCCACGTAAAACTCCCCTTCTTCATTCATAATAGTAATTTTTGTTTTTGCACTTCAATCACTATACACGACATTTAATTACTACACCAATTTCTGAAAAGAAGAACAAATTTTATTTTCTTATTTTTCATAGCATTATAATTTTGGCTTTTTCTGTGTGGGGACACATAGCCCTAGTCTTTTAAACAAGCTCCCTGATACCATTTGTAACAACTCTACTTAACCCAAAAAAAATTATATTTAAAAATGGAAATGACACTGCTTTTCTGTCCTTTACTTATTTTATTTTTATTGCATGAGTAATACCTTTCAGATTATTAATAAATAACTTTACCTCAGTTCTTATCTTGCATAATCAGTATGTATTTTTATTTTTCACAACTTCTTTACATATGTTTAATCCCTATACTGTCCCAGGAATTATCCTTAATTGATAATACATATGTTAAAGTTACCCTTAATGAATGTAGAGAATTTCAACTATAAATGATCACATTATAATTAAGGTATAGTATAATATATATTGACCTCAATACATATATATATATATGTAACTTTTGGATATAATGTACCTATAGAATATTTAACAAAATATATTATATTTGAATTTCCCACTAGGGATGAACCATACCTTCGATATTTTTCGAATATATATATATATATATATATTTCCTATCCTCATAACCCTATCGTTACACCTATATTTCCTTTATATGCACTAATCCACCTACTATATTAAAATCGATTTATAACAATATTTATAAGGTCTCGTACATATGGTTACTTATCTCCATTCCCATTAACCTTATGTATAATTCCTACGTAACTGAGATATCACCCTCACTGACATAACCATATAAATTTCCAGCCTCAGAATATATGTGATGATTGAAAAAATCTTCAATTTATTGTTTTTGTGGATGAAATATCCTATGTATTTAATTTCACTATTAGTTCTATTAACTAGACAGCCATAACTTCAATTCCTTATCGTTTAGTTTTTAACACTCATAAATGTTTTCGTACCTATGGTAATGATCTTCACTTGGGCGTTGTCACGGTAGGCCAAATGTATGGTCGATGTACTTTTATTTTGATGGTATGGATCTATTTGTATTTTTTCTCTACGTTAGAAGGATTTAGGTTAGGGTTTAGACATTGTTCATTCACTTGTCACTTTTTTCAACCCTAGCCGAGGACTTCCCTCTAATTTTTGGTTCATTTGCTCAAGTTATTCATGGTAAAATGACTCAGAGTCGACCTCCTTGACGACATACCTTTGACCCTCTATTGTTTGGTAAGTCTGGATTATCTTTGTGTTTGTTTCTCCAATTTTTTTTGTATTAGAATTGTAATCGTTATTTTTTCTTTTTCATAGAATTTATACATGAAGATTTGTTACTTCTATGAGGTTATTTAATTCTGTGCATTCTCATTTTTAGTTTTCATACTCAATTTATTTGGTTGTTGTATGGATGGTACTCTTAATCCTTCCTATGAACTCACCTTTCGGGAATAGATGTATTATTCCACCTCCAACTATTCCTAAGTTATAGATTTTAATCTTCTAATTGAGTCTCTATTTATTGGGTTTATCATTCACTGAATGTTTTTACCATAAATTGAGTTTTACTTCTCCTTAGAAGAGAGAAGACTTTTATTTATATTGGTATATGTTTTTCGATTGGAATGTGGACTGGATTTTCCCCAAATTCATTTACCAAATTATTGATTTGTCACTTGGGTTTAAAATTAATTTGGGTTAACTTTGATATGGATCTCTTGTAGAATTTCTTAGTGAATTTCCACCTTCCCCTCCAAATCATTTTTTTGGGAAATAGTTAGTTCTTATTTCTGAGTTTGATAAACTATTTTTTCTATCCCTTTCTTCTATCTGAATGTTTAATTGCACTCCTTCTTGGTATAGTATTTGAAACGATTTTGGTTTGGATTGAACTATAATGGCTCTAATGTTTTTAACCAATCTCGATTTCACCGTATGGTGAAAATTTGATATGCACTCCCAGTGTGCCATCATAATTTTTGTATAAAGTTCATGTCATTAGGTTATTAAAATAGACCATTTTATCTGTGTTTGTTATACAGTCACCTTGTTTCTCATTTACGGCCTTATTTCCCAATGGTGTAGCTCGTATACTTATATTCAATTTTAGAATTATTCTTCAATTCTCCTTCTTCACTTAATTTATGTTCTCTATATCAAGTTATTTCTGAATGATACACATCTTTTCCTACTTCTATGGATAAGATATTTAGCAATGTATAACACGTCTCTACCTCAAATATTTCTGTTTTTATCTTCAATGATACAGTGTTTAACTTTTTCTAATAATCACTTTATCGTTCTAGAAATTCAATTTAATTTCTTGTCACCCTAAGATATAGGGTTAAATTCATTAAATTTCAAATAAACTAACCAATGTTTTTGTTTTCTAATTTATGGAAAATTGTTACATACCTTTTATCATAACCCTATGTACTTCTTATATATATATATATATCCTTCCAAAAGATATATATATTCAGGACACGGAGAGAGCCATTTGTCCGTGGACTTTAATGTGGTTTGCGGATAGTTCATAACTTCCTTATTTATGCTGATAGGGTAAGACTCTGCCCAATTTCGGATCTCATCATTTATATTTTAATAAAAAATCTGAATGTCACTTAGATTGTAATTTCTCACAATAAAATAGAATTATTACTGTGATCTTTTCTCAGAATAATTTGTGTTTTTCCAATACGGGAACAAACCTCTTGTTCTTGATTTGTCAATTTTTCACCATTGCTCATACCTAATTTACTATTTTTCAATCATCAACATAGGTATCTATTTTTCAATCTTGTATTTGAATTAGAAATCTCAATATGTATTTTAATTGATTGTAAGTAGCACACTTATTTTATTTCATGTATTTTTTGAATGTAATATCTCGCCATTTTCTTGTACAAGAATAATCTCTTCTAGTATTTTAACCAGGTACAATTCTAAATATTTCATATTATAAAAATTTCATTTCATCATTATTTTATAATAACTGATGTGAGTCTAACACTATTTTATGTGTTTACTTACAGGTAAATTATGTTACCCAGAATTTCCTCACAAATTCTTCAAATTATTATCAAAGGCTCTGACGACAATTTTCGTCTGCCTCCTGGTTAGTCGTTCAAGTGTACATATTTTAGTCATGTGGATTTATTGATATTTATCAATGTATATGTACATTCTATAATTCATTTTAGTAAAAACTGACTTTCATTCAATATAACTTGGATAGTTGTAACTGATATTTTACTTGAGTTTTATTATATTTTTCTATTCATCTCTACCAGAGGAATTTCACATAATTTGAACAGTTATATAAAATTTTTGTGATTCCCTTTTGATATGCATGTTTCATCTATATGTATGAATATTTCATGGTTCCTTTTTAATAAAAATATTGCCTCTATATGTATGCATGTTTCCTAAATTAGGAAATTGTAAAAATTGTATAGTTTAAATCTGATGTTAATTGTACAAATTTATACTTTCTTAATTTAAGTGCAATAAATCATTCAAATGAATACATATATATTCCAATATTAGTTTACGGAAAGAACTATGTATTTTTACTATGCTTGTCGATGTTTTTCTTAGTACAGTTAGAATTATGTTTGATCCCAATGATGTGTTTTATATCTGTAATAAAAAAGTTAACATAGAACTAATAGCACATTTAAACCATTCTCTTTGGGTTTAGATATTTTGTGTGTTGGTCAACTATTTATTGAATTCTATGTAACTATAGAGAGAAATTAACTATACCTGCTATAGTTATACTTTTTTTAAATACATACGACACTTTATTTCCAGGGACACAATACCTTATCACAAAGGCTTGTAATTCAAGATATAAATTTTTCAGTTAAAATCATAACTAAATCGCATTTAATATTAATCAAATATCATCATTATAATATAATCGTAAGACAAAATTTAACAATTGTGCATACCAATTTTGGTAAAGACTATTTTCCACCCAACCTTGAGCTTTCATCCACAACTCCCCTTGAGCAGGGACCAATTCCTCCAAAGTGTAGACAACTTCTTGTCTACTTAGAAGTGGATTATTTAAGATTTCTTTCCCTTAGCATGTTTCCATAACTGCGTCCAATTAATTTAAGATTTTATTTTCCTTTAGCCTAGATTTTACTTTTGTTTTTTCCACAAAAGCACTTTAAAACTATTTTTTTGCTCTTTCTAGTTTTATTTAATCTCTTCTGAGTAAATTTCCACTTTAATAAGGTATCTATTAGATTCTTACCTCTGATCTAATATTTCTATTTTATTTTATTTTTTCTCCAAGGATTTTTGGATATTTTGGGAAAGTATTTGGATTTAATTCCATCCTCATGGACTTGAAATCTTGGTCTCTAGTTAACTCTAGTCTTTGCACAATAATTAAATTACCCATTTATTTAATTTAAAAATAATATGTCCATATATATTTTTCCTTTAGGTCCACTTAACGTTTAGGATTCTCAACTGTTTAAATAAAAGTAGAAAAATAGGTATATTACATCTAGCCTAACTTACTCTAGAGTATTCTGTTGTAGCCTAACCTACGCTTACCTAATCTAGCCTATCTTACTCTATCCTAATCTACTCTAGCCTATGCTAGCCTAACCTACCCTACTCTAGCCTAGCCTACTCTAGCCTACTCTAGCCTACCATAGTCTACTCTAGAATAACCTAATATATTCTAGCATAACCTAGCCTAATCTACCTTACTCAACTCTACTATATCCAAACCTATTATAGCCTAGACTAACCTAGCCTAACCTATTCTAGCATAGCCTAACCTAGCCTAACATAGCGTACTCTAGCCTAGCATAACCTACTATAGCCTAACCTACTCTTACCTACTCTACCCTAGCCTAACCTACTCTAGCCCGACCTTCTCTAGCCTATCCTAACCTATCCTAGCCTACAATAGCATAACCTCACCTAACCTACACTTGCCTAGCCTAACCTAGAATAACCTAGCCTAATCTAGCTTAGCTTACTCTAGTCTATCCTCGCCTAGCCTAGCCTAGCCTACTCTATCTTAGCCTAGACTAGCCTATCCTAGGGTAGCCTATCCTAGCCTACTCTAGCCTAGCCTACCCTAATCTAGCCTAGCCTACCCTAATCTAGCCTAACCTACCCCAGTATACTCTATCCTAACATAGTTTAGCCTAGCTTAGCATACTCCGGCCTACCCCACTCTAGCCTAGCCTACTCTAGCCTACTCTAGTTTAACCTAGCCTACTCTAGCCTAACCTAGCCTACGCTAGCCTAGCCTAGCCTACTCTAGCCTATTCTATCCAACTCTAGGCTACTCTAGACTACTTCAGCCTGGTCTACTCTTGCCTACTCTAGTGTAGCATAACCTAGCCTATCCTAGCCTATCTTAGCCTATTTTAGTCTAACCTAGCCTAGCCTACTCTAGCCTACAGTAGCCTAGCCTATCCCACTCTATCCTACTCTAGCTTAGCCTAGCCTATCTTAGTCTACTCTAGCCTAACCTAGCCTAGCCTAACCTACCCTAGGATACTCTATCCTAGCCTAGCTCAGCCTCAATTTATCCGAGCGCAGCCTAGCCTACTCTACTAATCTAACCTATCCCATCCTACTTAGCCTACCTAGCCTAACCTACTCTAGCCTACCCTACTCTAGCCAACCTGCTCTCCTCTACCTCTAGCCTAGCCTAGTCTAGCCAAGCCTAATATAGTGAACTCTAGCTTAGTCTAACATAGGATACTCTAGTTACTCTAGCCTCAGAATAGCCTAACCTACTCTAGCCTACTCTAGCTCATCTCCAGATCAGCTCTACCTCCCTTTTAGCATAGCCTAGCCTACCGTACCTACCTACCTTACCCTACTCTAGCCCAACATAACGTCGCCTACTTCTAGCCTAGTCGAGCCTAACTAGCCTATTTAAGTCTACTTTGTTACTTCTAGCATAGCCTAGCCTACTCTAGCCAAATCTAGCCTAGCCTAGCCTAGTCGAGGCCACTCTAGCCTAGCCTACCCTACCCTACTATAGCATATCCTAGCTTGGCCTACTCTAGCATAGCCTACGCTAGCCTATCCTAGCCTATCCTACCTTAGCTTACTCTAGCCTACTCTAGCCAATCCTGGCTTAGCCAAGCCTACTCTAGGCTACTCTGTCCTACCCTACTCTAGTGTACCCTACTCTCTCCTACCCTACCCTACTATAGCATATCCTAGCTTGGCCTAATCTAGCCTACCCTCACCTACCCTAGCCTACTCTAGCATAGCCTACGCTAGCCTATCCTAGCCTATCCTACCTTGGCTTACTCTAGCCTACTCTAGCCTATCCTGGCTTAGCCAAACCTACTCTAGGCTACTCTGTCCTACCCTACTCTAGTGTACTTTAGCCTAGCCTACTCTAGTGTACTCTATTCTAGCCTAGCCCACTCTAGCCCAACTTATCTTAGCCTACTTTAGCCTAGCCCACTCTGGCCTACCCAACCCTACTCTAGCCTAGCCTTAGCTTGGCTTATATTAGCCTAGCCTAGCCTATTTTATCCTAGCCTAGCATAGTCTAGCATAGCCTAACCTAGCCTAACCTAGCCTAACCTGCTCTAGCCTAACCTACTCTAACCTAACCTACCCTAATCTACCCTAACCTGCTCTAGCCTAACCTACTCTAGCCTAACTTACTCTGGCTAAACCTACCCTAATCTACCCTAACCTACTCTAGTGTAACATATCCTAACCTAGCCTAACCTACCCTACTCTAGCGTAGCGTGCTCTAGCGTGACCTACCGTAGTTTAACCTAACCTAGCCTAACCCAGCCTATTGTAGCCTAACCTACCCTACTATAGCTTAACCTAACCTAGCCTATCCTAACCTAACCTAACCTACCCTACTCTACCCTACCCTACCCTAACCTAACCTAACCTAACCTACCCTACCCTACCCTACCCTACCCTAACCTAATGTAACCTACCCTAACCTAGCCTAGCCTAAACTAGCCTAACCTAACATAACCTACCTAGCCTAGCCTAACCTATCCTATCCTAACCTAGCCTAGCCTAACCTAACCTAGCCTAACCTGGCTTAACCTAGCCTACCCTACCCTACCCTACGCTAGCCTAATCTATCCTAGCCTAACCTAACCTTGCCTAACCTAGCCTATCCTAACCTAGCCTAGCCTAACCTAACCTAACCTTTCCTAGCTTAACCAGACCTAACCTAGCCTTACCTAGCCTAACATAGCCTATCCTTACCTAGCCAAGCCTAACCTACCCTAAACTAGCCTAAGTTAACCTAGCCTACCCTACCCTACCCTACTCTAGGCTACTCTAGCTTAGCCAACTCTAGGCTACTCTAGCCTAGCCTATCCTAGCCTACTCTAACCTACTCTACCCTAACCTAGCCTAGCCTAGCCTATCCTACTCTAGTCTAGCCTAGCTTAGCCTCCTCTACCCTACCCTACTCTAGACTACCCTACCCTACTCTAGCCTAGCCTAGCCTAACCTAGCCTAACTTAACCTAGCCTAACCTAACCGAACCTAGCCTAGCCTTACCTAGCCTAACGTAGCCTAACGTAGTATTTATATATATAAGTATTATCATTTTATATTATATAAATGAAAACATTTTTTCTTTGTACATTATGTTATTTTAATTAAAAATATCTATCATACTACATTTTATCATTAATAAAATACAATGGAGAACTTAAATAACATATTAAATATTTAATTTGAAAATCATTTAAAAACATAAATTAAACTAAACAATATTAATAAAGAAATCATTTAAAAACAAATTAATTTAAATGCTATTAATAAAAATTTAAATATAAGAAAATGTATTTATAAATTAAATGTATGAATATACAATTTAAAATATATTGAACTTAACCACAATAAAGTAAAAACAAAATATAAGATAAGTTATAAGATATAAATGGAAAATTTATTTTTAAATTAAAGATATATTTCTGAAATGTAAAAACATAATTACAAATTATTTTAAAAATTCCAATAATCTAAAACTAAATTTTTAAAGAAATTAATTTTTTTTTATTAAAAAAATATGCAAAACTAATTTTGAAAATAACATATTAAATCAACTAATACTTTTAATTAAGAAAAAGAACTTACAAAACTTAAAAAAAAAAAAAACCAATTTAAATAAAACCACAGACAAATAAACATAATAAAATGATCTAATACTCATAGAATATTGATTGAATCTATAAAACAAAAGTAATAAATTAAACCTAATTAAAAAAGCAAAAACTATTGTCATAAAACCAACGCTTCACGTAATTAAATAAGTTAACAAAAAGAAAACTGAAATGAACGAGTTAGGTTTCCTCGAAAACTGAAAACTGAAATGATCTTTGGAGAGCAGAGCTTCTAAGATGAATAGAATCTACAACTATGACCAAATTAAGACACGTGGTTTTACTATAAAATACCCAATTAACTGAAAATACCTTATTCTTTATTCTTTTTGTGGTTTACTGGAAAAAAATAATCAATAAATAGAATCGAATTAGAATTTCAGTATTTTCTTCTCTCATTCGATCTAATTAGGTATCTCTATTGTGCAACAGTTCAATTTGTATAATCGATCAAGAGACCTAATGATTTCATAGGTTTATTTGTAAAATTTGAAAGAAAATGTTTATAATTTTATTAATTTATAAATATTTTTAAAATTTCTGTTTTAAATATTTATATTTTTAAAATAAATTAAAAATTAACTCATAGTCAGATTATTTATAATCTATGAAATCAAAACCCTCAAGCCACGCGTGAAAAACCATTGAAAAAAAAAAAGTCAATATGGCGAGAGATTTGATTTATACTTCATATTTCATAGATCCAGAACAAAGAAATATTTAAATTAAAAAGGAGTCAATATGGCGAGAGATTTGATTTATACTTCATATTTCATAGATCCAGAACAAAGAAATATTTAAATTTTACCCAGATTGACTTAGAATTTATTCCAAACTAATTCTATCGAGCACCTCTTTGCAAATCACTCCTGAATAATTAGGAATATTTTGTTGAAATTTGAGCAGTTTAAAATTGCACAGTTGATCGTTAGAAACTTACGAAATAGGAACTCATGTTTGCTGAAATTACAAGATTAGTGTCTGTTTTGAGAGGAGGAAACGTAACTGTATTTGTAATTGAATTAATACGAAACTAAGAAACTATGGCTTCTCTGAGAGTAGAGGAAACCAAAAGGAAAATGGAAGAATAAAACTGACATGAATGTACTGGGTTGTTCCAATCCATCACATAAAAGAATCAATCCCTTAGGATAATTGTTACAGTAACGGAAGTAATGCCCTGAATGAGATTTGAGATAAGCGAAATGAACACTGTAGCGTTAACTTTTTCATAGTACAGAGAATCAATGTAATGGGTGCTCTTACAAACAGGGTATTAATAGCATTAATTTATCCATACTACAAAGAACCATTATAATATAATGGGTGCGAGTACAAACACAGTATTAATCCAAAAATTTTAGAACCAGTGGATTTACTTAAAACTAATTTAGTTCAAGAAGCAGAAGAAAATGAAGAGGCAGAAGCTTACCTATAGTCTAGCGCAAAACTAGGTTTCTTTAGAGTCATGTTTACAGCCAACTATCGTTCTATGTTTTACCTCTCAGAAAACAATTCAATTCAGAAGGCTGTGTTGAAAATGAGATTATGAGATTATGAGATAATTTGACGCAGAACAAGGTTGAGATTATGAGATAATTTGAGAACATCAACAAAATTCAAATAAACTATGAGCAAATTAAGATTTTAATACAGGCAAACCTAGCTGTAATTTATTGAAATTAATGTGGATTTTTCATTACAATCGAACCTGCAAATTAATTATTGCTGGAGTCACTTCTCTTCATCCACAAATAACATTACAAAGGCGCAAACAAATCCACTGTACTCTTGGAACAGTCAGTTCGAACAATAATGCACAAAATTAGAAAACAGTTTTGATAATCGAAAACCTCATTATATAACTATGCCTCAGTTTTTTTTTTTTTAATGAACTGCTAATTTGTGGGGGACGGTGCCACGTGCGACGTCATTTTTAGCCGTTTGGTTTCTAGCTGTTTGAAGGATGGAACCACATCATTTCTAGCCGTTTGGATTAACTTTTAAAAAGGTAACATGCTACTTTTTTTTACTTTCTATTACTGTTCATAAATACATTCTATCTACTTTTTATTACTTTCTATTTTTGTTTTCATAAATGCATTCTATCCACCTACATTGTCATCAACATCAACTATGGTGATGGTGACATGTCATGTAGTTATAATGAAATCAGCTAACAAAACATAAACCATTCCATGCTTAAAAGGCTTATTATGCAATTATAATATTTATCTTAAAAGATAATAGTGAGAAGTGTTGCATGTATTGATAGGATAGAAGAATAACAATAATGAAATATAAAATCTGGAAAATATTATATTTAATAATATTAAAAATTTATGCTTTCAATGTGAATAAAGGATATTTTTATAAATAATACATGAAATTTTTGTTTTAAATATTATTAAAAAATAACATGTCTATTAAATTTAGTACAGGTCCAAGGTTATATTGGTTAGTACAGGTCCAAGGTTATATGGGTTATGGATTATAGAAACAAATTAAAATAATAAAGTCTTGAGTTATATGTATTATGGAACATAGAAATTAGGGGTTATGTATGATATGTATTTGTTAGAATTATATTTTTAATAAATTTTATGAGAATAAGTAAATATGAAAATCAAAGAACATGTAAATCAACAAATTATCCACACAAATGAACACAATATGCATCTTAAGGAAAAGGAAAGCAAAGAATATTTTATTGGAAAAGCATGGAAAATAGTTCTATCTATGAAAATTTTCTCCAAAGATTTTCAGTGGTCTAGATGTCGGTAGGTCCACCTGTGTCATCCACTTAATACTGTGGTGGCCAACAAGGTAGCTTCCCTTGTGGTAGGCATACTTTTCATACATGAGATTTTATTGAGGTGATTTTTACACCATTATAAAGGTCACTATATGAAGAATTGTGTCACAACATTGTATGATAATATTATGAATTTTGGAGGAATTTCAATTTGATTTCCTAATATGTATCTACAAAATTTTGAGTCTTGAGTCTCTTAATTGCGACTTGCCACTAACTTTAAAGGTACTCCCCCAATAGAAACAACCAATGTATGGCGCATAAAAGTAGGAATATACATCTTAGTAACCAATGGAATGAAAGTGGACATAATGACTCCTTATTTTACATTTCAAAAGTGGGAAGAATCATTATATATTGGATGAGCCACTATAACGGCATGTGAGAACTACACAGAAAGGAAAAGAGGATCACAAAAATGAGGTTTATGCAATCGAACAAGTGAAGAGTCTAAAAGTATCTACAAAGAAGGGTTGTAATTGAGTGGAAGATGCTCATTGACGTATTCAAATTGAATGTGTTAATCTTCCTTTCCATCTCATGTGTGAGTCCTTTTATTATTATTTATGCATAAATGCTATTGATTAATGGTTTGTGATTCCTCTACCTATGGAATAAATTATCTAAAAATTATTGACTCAAGTATATTTTCATCTAACTATTTACTTCTTTAGGCGCATAGACATCGAGACATACCTTTCTAATATTGTTCTCGAATTAGCTAATATCCAACGCTCTCTATTATGATAGTCTCATAACCATTATTACCTAATGGAACTCTATCTCTATCATCTAACAAGTGTTTCAAGTTCTATTAGTATTGTGGCCCAAGCAGAAAATAAGGATTCAGACCTCACAATAGATCAAAACTCAATAGTTGACCTCCTCACTTCTATTATCCATGTCACTTTATACTGTCATCCAATTGCCATTTTAGCACCATTTCACATGCTAATATATATCACCTTTCCACATAATTTATCCATGTCAACAACATGTCATCTCCAAGTCTATGCCACATCGGTGCAATAAAACCCCCACGTTGATTCCATATGACCACCACATTAGTGCCACATCATCATCATGTTAGTGTCATGTAATCTCTATGTGAGTTGCTCATTAAACTAAATTATTATTTTCAAATTTAGGTCCCTTATCAACTTTGGTAAAATTGGAAGAAATATCTCATAGGAGGGCCTAAGGATCACTTAACAATATTTAACTATACATCACCCTTAACTAATGGAAAATGTGGATTTTGTTATAATCAAGCAGCTAAGCTTCTGATTCTTACATAAATTTTGGCATTAACCTCCCAATATCCTAACCAAACACTCAACAATTCCCTAACTTCTCATTAAGCAATAGAAGTTTGGATTATATCTACATTGGGAGTTTCCACCAGACTCGAATGCATTCTCTAATATTTGAAAACAAAAAGTTGAATGCTTGAAAGAAGAAAAATCTATAGCCCTTTTTATATAGCTCTTAGTCATTGATCAGGATTTATGCATGAACGCAACAAAATACACATATAACTATAAATACAAAAATTTAGCAGAGATGACAGTTCATTTCGTTGATATCAAAGAGCTAAAATTTGTTTATAGACATAATGGAAATAAACAAGCTAGGGCGTTGGTAGCTTATCTTTGAGAAGAGATGTGGTGGCTACAAGCCTCTAAACTGTGTTACAATGAGGCTCGAAGGCCTTTTTATTATTGAGAAACAATGGAAAACCCTAACCATCAAAAAACCTAACACTAGGAGATGAAGCACCAAAACTGTGTGCCTTGTTTGGGTAAATTGGTACTTCAACTTCCTGGGGATGTAACTTTGGCATATGATCTTCGTTTGATATGCTCAATACCTCGTCAAAAATCTCTATCTAAGGAATAAAACTTTTGAGTGAGAAACATTGGTTGAAAACCCATGTTGCTCCCATTTTTCCAAAAAAACTTCGTTTAGGGCCTCAAAACAACTCCGGAAGTTCAGGACCCAAAAAATTGCTAAAAATAGTAAAATGTGTTGAAACTAAAAAACTAAAAGAACCAATGGTGAGGGTCCAAATGGAATAGGTGGGTGGCCATCAGTATCCACCTAGATCTTTCATGGCCCTTATGTTATCCATATAACAAAGAGATTAGGATGAGGCCTTCCTATCAATAATTTTTTTTTACATTGTTTCTCTAATGAACTCCATCCCAAAATTTCTCTCCATCCTAGAAAGTTTCCAATCCTCAAATTTCTCCATGGTAGGAAAGTTGGTAGATGGGTATTGATGGTTGATAATGAATTTGAAAAGGAATTGAAGGAAGACTTCTCATGTTAATGAAAACTAAGTCACAATTCAACTCATCTCATGGAAGCTGAGGCAATTGTATTCTTATTAAAACACACATGAAGGAAAAGACAGCAAGCTATATGCATATAGGAAGTTGGAGCATGTCACCATGAATTCCAAGTGATTATACATAAGAAAAGTAATAAAACATAATAGAACAACAGACTATGTTTATAAAGGAAGTTGGAGCATGTAATCATGAATTCCAAGTGATTATACAACCAAAACACTAGAGAGAAGTAAAATACTAATATAAGAAACATACATAAGAATACAGATAAGATCTCAGGTTTTAAATAGGATACTCCAACTCTATATTATTCATAGACAAATATTACAAGAGTAGTGCTGACATAACAGAACACTAATACAAAATTGTCTAGATATTTATGCAGAACACTATTCATTAAACACATGAATGTAGCAGGTGCATTTGTAAGCCCAAAGTGTAGGAATACAAATTCATAATGTCCATACCTAATTCTAAATGTTGTTTTGTTGATGTCCTCATCTTTAATTATGAGTTGGTGATATCTAGTTCTTAAATCAATTTTAGAGAATATATTAGATCCTCTCACTTGGTCAAATAAATATTATATACTTAGCAGAGGATACCTATTCTTAATGGTTAACTTATTTAGTTGTTTGTAATCAATACACATTTCGAATGTGCCATGTTTCTTTTTAACAAATAGCATTGGTGCTCCCCAAGGAGACACACTTGGTCCGATGTACCATCTGTCAAACAATTCTTGCAATTGAAGTTTTAGTTCTAGTATTTTAGGAGTACTCATTCTATAGGGTGCTCTAGAAACAAGTGTAGCTCCTGGTACTAGTTCAATTGAAAAATCAATGTCTCTTTTAGGGGGTACATGGGGGATTTCTTCTGGAAACACATCCTTAAACCCTCTAATTACTGGTAAGTTTTCTACAGCCTCTAATTTTTTTTTTATGTCCCAACTCTTCCACTTGTACAACATACACTTGAAAACCTTTTCTTATTGTCCATTTTAGTTGTAATGTAGAAATTTTTTTGACAGATATTGGTTTCAATTTTCCTTTTTCTATCACAACTTTTCCTTCATCATCTATACAATGTATTGTTTTTTCTAATCAATTTACTATTGCTTTGTGTTTATCTAACCAGTCCATTCCTACTAACAGATCGTAGGATCCAAGAGGAAAAATATTTAAATGCATTTCATTTTCATATCCATTTAAATTTACAACGGTTTTTAGAATTTTATGGGTCACTTTTCTCTTTGTTCTTGTAGCTAACTGCACTAACCATACTTACTGATTTTATTTTATTTTATCTTACACTTCTCCACTATCTATGGACTGACATAACTTAAATTTGCGCTTGGATCTATTAAAACAGAAACATGTTGTTCAACAATCATAGCTTTAATTTCTATCATGGTTGATTAGTGTTCAGCCTGTAGATATTCTAATGTAGCACTGATCTTAGGAATGTTTTGAGAAGTCACGTAGTAGGTGAGGTTCTCCACATCCCCAACACTTTAATGGTTCTTTCATTTTTACAGCACCTTCCTTTTTTCTATTTGTATCGATTTGTTTAGACCTAGTATGTGATTGTCCTGGTTGGTTTTGTCCACTCTTCTTAAATTTCTTTCTTAGGTGGTTTTTGCAAAAAAAATCAGATATGCTGGTTTTACTCTTTTTGTATTTGAGTCACCCTTTCGTTTCTCTTTATTTTACCTATTTTTCAACCGCTCATTTTTTCCTTTAAACTGCAGATAACATAATATTTCTTTACGAACAGCTTCATCCATTGTTTTTCGATTATCAAATTCAATTCTTTCTTTATATATAGTAGGTAGGTAGTTTAAAAATAATTATACTTTTCCCTTTTCTTCTCTGATATAAGGCACATAGTGAAGTAAGTTCGTAAATTTTGTAAGAAAAATCATAAATTGTGAGTTGTCCTAGTCTTAGCTCATGAAATTTCTTCACTTTGTCATCATAATACCTCTCATTCAGGTATCTACACTTGAATTTGTCTTGAAAGTCTTCCCTGGTAACATTTTTTCTTCCAGCACGTGTACCATGTTTGTTTCTTCCCACCAAAGTGTGGCTTTACCCTGCAATTGGTAAATTTATAATCTAGCTTTCATATTGCTTTCATATTCACATACCTGGACGTATTTAACCATATTCAGGAGCCAAGCTTCCACATCCTCCTCCTTTCCACCATCAAAAGTTGGAAGTTTGATTTTGCGGAATTCCCCTTGTAACTCCTCTTTGTTTCTGGAATTATGTCGAGATTCTTCCCCACCCTCGCACCATTCTAAGTTGGTTTCAACTTCTTTCCTCTTTTTTCCATGGTCTTCACTTTCGTGACTAAACCGTGAGGTTAATTCCCTTATCAACCTCTCTTGCTCTTGACTGGCTTGCAACAATTGCTCATTTCTATTCCTTAGTTGAACCATTTCACGTTGCATATCTCTTATCATGTCCAACAATTGAGAATTTTGATCTGGTGGGTTTCCCACACACCCCAGATCCACGTAAAACTCCCCTTCTTCATTCATAATAGTAATTTTTGTTTTTGCACTTCAATCACTATACACGACATTTAATTACTACACCAATTTCTGAAAAGAAGAACAAATTTTATTTTCTTATTTTTCATAGCATTATAATTTTGGCTTTTTCTGTGTGGGGACACATAGCCCTAGTCTTTTAAACAAGCTCCCTGATACCATTTGTAACAACTCTACTTAACCCAAAAAAAATTATATTTAAAAATGGAAATGACACTGCTTTTCTGTCCTTTACTTATTTTATTTTTATTGCATGAGTAATACCTTTCAGATTATTAATAAATAACTTTACCTCAGTTCTTATCTTGCATAATCAGTATGTATTTTTATTTTTCACAACTTCTTTACATATGTTTAATCCCTATACTGTCCCAGGAATTATCCTTAATTGATAATACATATGTTAAAGTTACCCTTAATGAATGTAGAGAATTTCAACTATAAATGATCACATTATAATTAAGGTATAGTATAATATATATTGACCTCAATACATATATATATATATGTAACTTTTGGATATAATGTACCTATAGAATATTTAACAAAATATATTATATTTGAATTTCCCACTAGGGATGAACCATACCTTCGATATTTTTCGAATATATATATATATATATATATTTCCTATCCTCATAACCCTATCGTTACACCTATATTTCCTTTATATGCACTAATCCACCTACTATATTAAAATCGATTTATAACAATATTTATAAGGTCTCGTACATATGGTTACTTATCTCCATTCCCATTAACCTTATCTATAATTGCTACATAACTGAGATATCACCCTCACTAACATAACCATATAAATTTCCAGCCTGAGAATATATGTGATGATTGAAAAAATCTTTAATTTATTGTTTTTGTGGATGAAATATCCTATGTATTTAATTTCACTATTAGTTCTATTAACTAGACAGCCATAACTTCAATTCCTTATCGTTTAGTTTTTAACACTCATAAATGTTTTCGTACCTATGGTAATGTTCTTCACATGGGCGTTGTCACGGTAGGCCAAATGTATGGTCGATGTACTTTCATTTTGATGGTATGGATCTATTCGTATTTTTTCTCTACATTAGAAGGATTTGGGTTAGGGTTTCGACATTGTTCATTCACTTGTCATTTTTTTCAACCCTAGCCGAGGACTTCCCTCTAATTTTTGGTTCATTTGCTCAAGTTATTCTTGGTAAAATGACTCAGAGTCGACCTCCTTGATGACATACCTTTGACCCTCTATTGTTTGGTAAGTCTGGTTTATCTTTATGTTTGTTTCTCCAATTTTTTTTGTATTAGAATTGTAATCATTATTTTTTCTTTTTCATAGAATTTATACATGAAGATTTGTTACTTCTATGAGGTTATTTAATTCTGTGCATTCTCATTTTTAGTTTTCATACTCAATTTATCTGGTTGTTTTATGGATGGTATTCTTAATCCTTCCTATGAACTCACCTTTCGGGAATAGATGTATTATTCCACCTCCAACTATTCCTAAGTTATAGATTTTAATCTTCTAACCAAGTCTCTATTTCCTGGGTTTATCATTCACTGAATGGTTTTACCATAAATTGACTTTTACTTCTCCTTAGAAGAGAGAAGACTTTTATTTATATTGGTATATGTTTTTCGATTGGAATGTGGACTGGATTTTCCCCAAATTCATTTACCAAATTATTGATTTGTCACTTGGGTTTAAAATTAATTTGGATTAACTTTGGTATGGATCTCTTGTAGAATTTCTTAGTGAATTTCCACCTTCCCCTCCAAATCATTTTTTTGGAAAATAGTTAGTTCTTATTTCTGAGTTTGATAAACTATTTTTTCTATCCCTTTCTTCTATCTGAATGGTTTATTCCACTCCTTCTTGGTATAGTATTTGAAACGATTTTGGTTTGGATTGAACGATAATGGCTCTAATGTTTTTAACCAATCTCGATTTCACCGTATGGTGAAAATTTGATATGCACTCCCAGTGTGCCATCGTAATTTTTGTATAAAGGTCATGTCATAATGTTATTAAAATAGACCATTTTATCTGTGTTTGTTATACAGTCACCTTCTTTCTCATTTACGGCCTTATTTCCCAATGGTGTTGCTTGTATACTTATATTCAGTTTTAGAATTATTCTTTAATTCTCCTACTAAACTTAATTAATGTTCTCTCTATCAAGTTATTTTTGAATGATACACATCTTTTCCTACTTCTATGGATAAGATATTTAGCAACGTATAACACGTCTCTACCTCAAATATTTATGTTTTATCTTCAATGATACAGGGTTTAACTTTTTCTAATAATCAAGTTATCGTTCTAGAAATTCAATTTAATTTCTTGTCACTTTATCCGTGGACTTTAATGTGGTTTGCGGATAGTTCATAACTTCCTTATTTATGCTGATAGTGTAAGACTCTGCCCTATTTCGAATCTAATAATTTATATTTTAATAAAAAATCTGAATGTCACTTAGATTGTAATTTCTCACAATAAAATAGAATTATTACCGTTATCTTTTCCTAGAATAATTTGTGTTTTTCCAATACGGGAACAAACCTCTTGTTCTTGATTTGTCAATTTTTCACCATTGCTCATACCTAATTTACTATTTTTCAATCATCAACATAGGTATCTATTTTTCAATCTTGTATTTGAATAAGAAATCTCAATATGTATTTTAATTGATTGTAAGTAGCACACTTATTTTATTTCATGTATTTTTTGAATGTAATATCTCGCCATTTTCTTGTACAAGAATAATCTCTTCTGGTATTTTAACCATGTACAATTTTAAATATTTATTATTATAACAATTTCATTTCATCATTATTTTATAATAACTGATGTGAGTCTAACACTATTTTATGTGTTTACTTACAGGTAAATTATGTTACCCAAAATTTCCTCACAAATTCTTCAAATTATTATCAAAGGCTCTGACGACAATTTTCGTCTGCCTCCTGGTTAGTCGTTCAAGTGTACAGATTTTAGTCATGTGGCTCTATTGATATTTATCAATGTATATGTACATTCTATAATTCATTTTAGTAAAAACTGACTTTCATTCAATATAACTTGGATAGTTGTAACTGATATTTTACTTGAGTTTTATTATATTTTTCTATTCATCTCTACGAGAGGAATTTCACATAATTTGAACAGTTATATAAATGGTTTGTGATTCCCTTTTGATATGCATGTTTCATCTATATGTATGAATATTTCATGGTTCCTTTTTAATAAAAATATTGCCTCTATATGTATGCATGTTTCCTAAATTAGGAAATTGTAAAAATTGTATAGTTTAAATCTGAACTATGTTAATTGTACAAATTTATACTTTCTTAATTTAAGTGCAATAAATCATTCAAATGAATACATATATATTTCAATATTAGTTTACAGAAAGAACTATGTATTTATACTATGCTTGTCGATGTTTTTCTTAGTACAATTAGAATTATGTTTGATCCCAATGATGTGTTTTATATCTGTAATAAAAAAATTAACATAGAACTAATAGCACATTTAAACCCTTCTCTTTGGGCTTAGATATTTTGTGTGTTGGTCAACTATTTATTGAATTCTATGTAACTATAGAGAGAAATTAACTATACCTGCTATAGTTATACTTTTTTTAAATACATATAACACTTTATTTCCAGGGACACAATACCTTATCACAAAGGCTTGTAATTCAAGATATAAAGTTTTCAGATAAAATCATAACTAAATCGCATTTAATATTAATCAAATATCATCATTATAATAGAATCGTAAGACAAAATTTAACAATTGTGCATACCAATTTTGGTAAAAACTATTTTCCACCCAACCTTGAGCTTTCATCCACAACTCCCCTTGAGCAGGGACCAATTCCTCCAAAGTGTAGACAACTTCTTGTCTACTTAGAAGTGGATTATTTAAGCTTTCTTTCCCTTAGCATGTTTCCATAACTGCGTCCAATTAATTTAAGATGTTATTTTCCTTTAGCCTAGATTTTACTTTTGTTTTTTCCACAAAAGCACTTTAAAACTAGTTTTTTGCTCTTTCTAGTTTTATTTAACCTCTTCTGAGTAAATTTCCACTTTAATAAGGTATCTATTAGATTCTTACCTCCGATCTAATATTTCTATTTTATTTTATGTTTTTCTCCAAGGATTTTTGGATATTTTGGAAAAGTATTTGGATTTAATTCCATCCTCGTGGACTTGAAATCTTGGTCTCTAGTTTACTCTAGTCTTTGCACAATAATTAAATTACCCATTTAATCAATTTAAAAATAATATGTCCACATATAGTTTTCCTTTAGGTCCACTTAACCTTTAGGATTCTCAAGTGTCTAAATAAAAGTAGAAAAATAGGTATATTACATCTAGCCTAACTTACTCTAGACTATCCTGTTGTAGCCTAACCTACACTTACCTACTCTAGCCTATCTTACTCTATCCTAATCTACTCTAGCCTATGCTAGCCTAACCTACCCTACTCTAGCCTAGCCTACTCTAGCCTACTCTAGCCTACCATAGTCTACTCTAGAATAACCTAATATATTCTAGCATAACCTAGCCTAATCTACCTTAATCAACTCTACTATATCCAAACCTACTATAGCCTAGACTAACCTAGCCTAACCTACTCTAGCATAGCCTAACCTAGCCTAACCTAGCGTACTCTAGCCTGGCATAACCTACTATAGCCTAACCTACTCTTACCTACTCTACCCTAGCCTAACCTACTCTAGCCCGACCTTCTCTAGCCTATCCTAACCTATCCTAGCCTACAATAGCACAACCTCGCCTAACCTACACTTGCCTAGCCTAACCTAGAATAACCTAGCCTAACCTAGCCTAATCTAGCTTAGCTTACTCTAGTCTATCCTCGCCTAGCCTAGCCTAGCCTACTCTATCTTAGCCTACACTAGCCTATCCTAGGGTAGCCTATCCTAGCCTACTCTAGCCTAGCCTACCCTAATCTAGCCTACCCTACCCTAATCTAGCCTAACCTACCCAAGTATACTCTATCCTAACATAGTTTAGCCTAGCTTAGCATACTCCGGCCTACCCCACTCTAGCCTAGCCTACTCTAGCCTACCCTAGTTTAACCTAGCCTACTCTAGCCTAACCTAGCCTACGCTAGCCTAGCCTAGCCTACACTAGCCTATTCTATCCAACTCTAGCCCACTCTAGCCTACTTCAGCCTGGTCTACTCTTGCCTACTCTAGTGTAGCATAACCTAGCCTATCCTAGCCTATCTTAGCCTATTTTAGTCTAACCTAGCCTAGCCTACTCTAGCCTACAGTAGCCTAGCCTATCCCACTCTATCCTACTCTAGCTTAGCCTAGCCTATCTTAGTCTACTCTAGCCTAACCTAGCCTAGCCTAACCTACCCTAGGATACTCTATCCTAGCCTAGCCTAGCCTAACCTATCCTAGCCTGAGCTAGCCTACTCTAGCCTAATCTAACCTATCCCATCCTACTCTAGCCTACCTAGCCCAACCTACTCTAGCCTACCCTACTCTAGCCAACCATACCCTCCTCTAGCCTAGCCTAGCCTAATCTAGCCAAGCCTAATCTAGTGAACTCTAGCTTAGTCTAACATAGCATACTCTAGGCTACTCTAGCCTAGAATAGCCTAGCCTACTCTAGCCTACTCTAGCCTAACCTAGACTAGCCTAGCCTACTTTAGCATAGCCTAGCCTACTGTACTCTACCTACCTTACCCTACTCTATCCCAGCATAACGTCGCCTACTTTAGCCTACTCTAGCCTAATCTAGCCTAGCATAGCCTACTTTAGGCTACTCTAGCCCAGCCTAGCCTACTCTAGCCCAATCTAGCCTAGCCTAGCCTACTCTAGCCTAGCCTAGTCGAGGCCACTCTAGCCTAGCCTAGCCTACCCTACTATAGCATATCTTAGCTTGGCCTACTCTAGCCTACGCTTGCCTACCCTAGCCTACTCTAGCATGGCCTATGCTAGCCTATCCTAGCCTATCCTACCTTAGCTCAATCTAGCCTAATCTAGCCTATCCTAGCTTAGCCAAGCCTACTCTAGGCTACTCTTTCCTACCCTACTCTAGTGTACCCTACCGTAGCCTACTCTAGCCCAATCTAGCCAAGCCTAGCCTACTCTAGCCTAGCCTAGTCAAGGCCACTCTAGCCTAGCCTACATTACCCTACTATAGCATATCCTAGCTTGGCCTACTCTAGCCTACCCTCGCCTACCCTAGCCTACTCTAGCATAGCCTACGCTAGCCTATCCTAGCCTATCCTACCTTAGATTACTTTAGCCTACTCTAGAAAATGCTGGCTTAGCCAAGCCTACTCTAGGCTACTCTGTCCTACCCTACTCTAGTGTACCCTACTCTGTCCTACCCTACCCTACTATAGCATATCCTAGCTTGGCCTACTCTAGCCTACCCTCGCCTACCCTAGCCTACTCTAGCATAGCCTATGCTAGCCTATTCCAGCTCATCCTACCTTAGCTAACAGCCTACTCTAGCCTATCCCGGCTTAGCCAAACCTACCTAGGCTACTCTATCCTACCCTACTCTAGTGTACTCTTTAGCCTAGCCTACTCTAGTGTACTCTATTCTAGCCTAGCCCACTCTAGCCCAACTTATCTTAGCCTACTTTAGCCTAGCCCACTCTTGCCAACCCTACTCTAGCCTAGCCTTAGCTTGGCCTATATTAGCCTAGCTTAGCCTATTTTATACTAGCCTATCATAGTCTAGCATAGCCTAACCTAGCCTAACGTAGCCTAACCTGCTCTAGCCTAACCTACTCTAACCTAACCTACCCTAATCTACCCTAACCTGCTCTAGCCTAACCTACTCTAGCCTAACTTACTCTGGCTAAACCTACCCTAATCTACCATAACCTACTCTAGTGTAACATATCCTAACCTAGCCTAACCTACCCTACTCTAGCCTAGCGTGCTCTAGCGTGACCTACCCTAGTTTAACCTAACCCAGCCTAACCCAGCCTATTGTAGCTTAACCTAGCCTACTATAGCTTAACCTAACCTAGCCTAACCTAACATAACCTAACCTACCCTACCCTACCCTACCCTACCCTAACCTAACCTAACCTACCCTACCCTACCCTACCCTACGCTAACCTAATGTAACCTACCCTAACCTAGCCTAGCCTAAACTAGCCTAACCTAACATAACCTACCTAGCCTAGCCTAACCTATCCTATCCTAACCTAGCCTAGCGTAACCTAACCTAGCCTAACCTGGCTTAAGCTAGCCTACCCTACCCTACCCTACGCTAGCCTAATCTATCCTAGCCTAACCTAACATTGCCTAACCTAGCCTAGCCTAACCTAACCTAACATTTCCTAGCTTAACCTTGCCTAACCTAACCTTACCTAGCCTAACATAGCCTATCCTTACCTAGCCTAGCGTACCTAGCCTAAACTAGCCTAAGTTAACCTAGCCTACCCTACCCTACCCTACTCTAGGCTACTCTAGCTTAGCCTACTCTAGGCTACTCTAGCCTAGCCTATCCTAGCCTACTCTAACCTACTCTACCCTAACCTAACCTAGCCTAGCCTAGCCTACTCTAGTCTAGCCTAGCTTAGCCTACTCTAGCCTACCCTACTCTAGACTACCCTACCCTACTCTAGCCTAGCCTAGCCTAACCTAGCCTAACTTAACCTAGCCTAACCTAACCTAACCTAGCCTAGCCTTACCTAGCCTAACGTAGCCTAACGTAGTATTTATATATAAAAGTATTATCATTTTATGTTATATAAATGAAAACATTTTTTATTTGTACATTATGTTATTTTAATTAAAAATATCTATCATACTACATTTTATCATTAATAAAATACAATAGAGAACTTAAATAACATATTAAATATTTAATTTGAAAATCATTTAAAAACATAAATTAAACTAAACAATATTAATAAAGAAATCATTTAAAAACAAATTAAATTAAATGCTATTAATAAAAATTTAAATATAAGAAAATGTATTTATAAATTAAATGTATGAATATACCATTTAAAATACATTGAACTTAATCACAATAAAGTAAAAACAAAATATAAGATAAGTTATAAGATATAAATGGAAAATTTATTTTTAAATTAAAGATATATTTCTGAAATGTAAAAACATAATTGAAAATTATTTTAAAAATTCCAACAATCTAAAACTAAATTTTTAAAGAAATTAATTTTTTTTTATTAAAAAATATGCAAAACTAATTTTGAAAACCACATATTAAATCAACTAATACTTTTAATTAAGAAAAAGAACTTACAAAACTTATATATAAAAAAAAAAAAAAAACCAATTTATATAAAACCACAGACAAATAAACATAATAAAATGATCTAATACTAATGGAATATTGATTGAATCTATAAAACAAAAGTAATAAATTAAACCTAATTAAAAAAGCAAAAACTATTGTCATAAAACCAACTCTTCACGTAATTAAATAAGTTAACAAAAAGAAAACTGAAATGAACGAATTAGGTTTCCTCGAAAACTGAAAGCTGAAATGATCTTTGAAGAGCAGAGCTTCTAAGATGAATAGAATCTACAACTATGACCAAATTAAGACACGTGGTTTTACTATAAAATACCCAATTAACTGAAAATACCTTATTCTTTATTCTTTCTGTGGTTTACTGGAAAAAAATAATCAATAAATAGAATCGAATTAGAATTTCAGTATTAGGTATCTCTATTGTGCAACAGTTCAATTTGTATAATCAATCAAGATACCTAATGATTTCATAGGTTTATTTGTAAAATTTGAAAGAAAATGTTTATAATTTTATAAATTTATAAATATTTTAAATATTTCTGTTTTAAATATTTTAAATATTTATATTTTTAAAATAAATTAAAAATTAACTCATAGTCAAATTATTTATAATCTATGAAATCAAAACCCTCAAGCCACACGTGAAAAACCATTGAAAAAAAAAGTCAATATGGCGAGAGATTTGATTTATACTTCATATTTCATAGATCCAGAACAAAGAAATATTTAAATTAAAAAAGAGTCAATATGGCGAGAGATTTGATTTATACTTCATATTTCATAGATCCAGAACAATGAAATATTTAAATTTTACTCAGATTGACTTACAATTTATTCCAAACTAATTCTATCGAGCACCTCTTTGCAAATCACTCCTGAATAATTAGGAATATTTTGTTGAAATTTGAGCAGTTTAAAATTGCACAGTTGATCGTTAGAAACTTACGAAATAGGAACTCATGTTTGCTGAAATTACAAGATTAGTGTCTGTTTTGAGAGGAGGAAACGTAACTGTATTTGTGATTGAAGCCCATGGAAGCTAAAATGAATTAATACGAAACTAAGAAACTATGGCTTCTTTGAGAGTAGAGGAAACCAAAAGGAAAATGGAAGAATAAAACTGACATGAATGTACTGGGTTGTTCCAATCCATCACATAAAAGAATCAATCCCTTAGGATAATTATTACAGTAACGGAAGGAATGCCCTGAATGAGATTTGAGATAAGTGAAATGAACACTGTAGCGTTAACTTTTTCATAGTACAGAGAATCAATGTAATGGGTGCTCTTACAAACAGGGTATTAACAGCATTAATTTATCCATGCTACAAAGAACCATTATTAATCCAAAAATTTTAGAACCAGTGGAAAATGATAGAGAAGTCAGCCTATACTTCATTGAAATGGAGTCTAGAGCAAAACTAGGTTTCTTTAGAGTCATGTTTACAGCCAACTATCGTTCTATGTTTTACCTCTCAGAAAACAATTCAATTCAGAACGCATATGAGAAAATGAGAAACCCAGTGGAAAAAATATTTACAAAAGTAACGTCTGTAACTAACTCATGAATTCGGATTTTCAAAGTACACTAAGATTAGGACAACTATCCAAAGGCATTGTGGGCACAACTTTTTGGATGTACGAGACAGACTATCCTCTCTTGTCCTACGTTTCCAGTTTTTTATAATATTATCTTATTTGCTAATTTTATCTTATTTGTAGGTTTAAGGAAAAATAAAAAATAGATGGAGCCCTGCATATCGAATTGGAAGGTTGATTTTAGGTGAATTGAATTGAAACCAAATTATTCTCATTCAAAGTCTTGTTATTTCCAGGCGGTTGAGTGAGAATCTATTCACTTATTCTTGATCTGTTCCCAGGCGGTTGAGTGAGATTCTATTCACTTATTCTGGATCTGTTCACAGAACAATGAAAATTAAAAAGCCAAGAAGACGCCAAAGAAACATCAAAGAAACAGGTTAAAGAATATAGAAACATCAAAGGATCAAAAACTAGGTAGACCCTCCATTGAATAATTTTAACTAAATTAGTGCATGAAGTCAAGTGAAACAGAACAGGGTTGAGATTATGAGATAATTTGAGAACATCAACAAAATTCAAATAAACTATGAGCAAATTAACATTTTAATACAGGCAAACCTAGCTGTAATTTATTGAAATTAATGTGGATTTATCATTACAATCAAACCTGCAAATTAATTATTGCTGGAGTCACTTCTCTTCATCCACAAATAACATTACAAAGGCGCAAACAAATCCAGAACAGTCAGTTCGAACAATAATGCACAATATTAGAAAACAGTTTTGATAATCGAAAACCTCATTATATAACTATGCCTCAGCTTTTTTTTTTAATGAACTGCTAATTTGTGAGGGACGGTGCCACGTGCCACGTCATTTTTAGCCGTTTGGTTTCTAGCCGTTTGAAGGGATGGAACCCCATCATTTCTAGCCGTTTGGATTAACTTTTAAAAAGGTAACATGCTACTTTTTTTTTTACTTTCTATTACTGTTCATAAATACTTTCTATCTACTTTCTATTACTTTCTATTTTTGTTTTCATAAATACATTCTATCCACCTACATTGTCATCAACATCAACTATGGTGATGGTGACATGTCATGTAGTTATAATGAAATCAGCTAACAAAACATAAACCATTCCATGCTTAAAAGGCTTATTATGCAATTATAATATTTATCTTAAAATATAATAGTGAGAAGTGTTGCATGTATTGATAGGATAGAAGAATAACCGTAATGAAATGTAAAATCTGGAAAATATTATATTTAATAATATTAAAAGTTTATTCTTTCAATGTGAATAAAGGATATTTTTTATAAATAATACATGAAATTTTTGTTTTAAATATTATTAAAAAATAACATGTCTATTAAATTTAGTACAGGTCCAAGGTTATATGGGTTATGGATTATAGAAACAAATCAAAATAATAAAGTCTTGAGTTATATGTATTATGGAACATAGAAATTAGGGGTTATATATCATATGTATTTGTTAGAATTATATTTTTACTAAATTTTATGAGAATAAGTAAATATGAAAATCAAAGAACATGTAAATCAACAAATTATCCACACAAATGAACACAATATGCATCTTAAGGAAAAGAAAAGCAAAGAATATTTTACTGGAAAAGCATGGAAAATAGTTCTATCTATGAAAATTTTCTCCGAAGATTTTCAGTGGTCTAGATGTCGGTAGGTCCACTTGTGTCATCCACTTAATACTGTGGTGGCCAACAAGGTAGCTTCCCTTGTGGTAGGCATACTTTTCATACATGAGATTTTATTGAGGTGATTTTTACACCATTATAAAGGTCACTATATGAAGAATTGTGTCACAACATTGTATGATAATATTATGAATTTTGGAGGAATTTCAATTTGATTTCCTAATATGTATCTACAAAATTTTGAATCTTGAGTCTCTTAATTGGGACTTGCCACTAAATTTAAAGGTACTCCCCCAACAGAAACACCTAATGTATGGCGCATAAAAGTAGGAATATACATCTTAGTAACCAATGGAATGAAAGTGGACATAATGACTCCTTATTTTACATTTCAAAAGTGGGAAGAAGTCCTTATATATTGGATGAGCCACTATAACGGCATGTGAGAACTACACAGAAAGGAAAAGAGGATCACAAAAATGAGGTTTATGCAATCGAACAAGTGAAGAGTCTAAAAGTATCTCAAAGAAGGGTTGTAATTGAGTGGAAGATGCTCATTGACGTATTCAAATTGAATGTCTTAATCTTCCTTTCCATCTCATGTGTGAGTCCTTTTATTATTATTTATGCATAAATACTATTGATTAATGGATTGTGATTCCTCTACCTTTGGAATAAATTATCTAAAAATTATTGACTCAAGTATATTTTCATCTAACTACTTACTTCTTGAGGCCCCTAGACATCGAGACATACCTTTCTACTATTGTCCTCGAATTAGCTAATATCCAATGCTCTCTATTATGATAGTCTCATAACCATTATTACCTAATGGAACAAGTGTTTCAAGTTCTATTAGTATTGTGGCCCAAGCAGAAAATAAGGGTTCAGACCTCAAAATAGATCAAAACTCAATAGTTGACCTCCTCACTTCTATTATCCATGTCACTTTATACTGTCATCCAATTGCCATTTTAGCACCATTTCACATGCTAATCTATATCACCTTTCCACATAATTTATCCATGTCAACAACATGTCATCTCCAAGTCTATGCCACATCGGTGCAATAAAACCCCCACGTTGATTCCATATGACCACCACATTAGTGCCACATCATCATCATGTTAGTGTCATGTAATATCTATGTGAGTTGCTCATTAAACTAAATTATCATCTTCAAAGTTAGGTCCCTTATCAACTTTGGTAAAATTGGAAGAAATATCTCATACGAGGGCCTAAGGATCACTTAACAATATTTAACTATACATCACCCTTAACTAATGGAAAATGTGGATTTTGTTATAATCAAGCAGCTAAGCTTCTGATTCTTACATAAATTTTGGCATTGACCTCCCAATATCCTAACCAAACACTCAACAATTCCCTAACTTCTCATTAAGAAATAGAAGTTTGGATTATATCTACATTGGGAGTTTCCACAAGACTCGAATGCATTCTTTAATATTTGAAAACAAAAAGTTGAATGCTTGAAAGAAGAAAACTCTATAGCCCTTTTTATATAGCTCTTCATCATTGATCAGGATTTATACATGAACGCAATAAAATACACATATAACTATAAATACAAAAATGTAGCAGAGATGACAGTTCATTTCGTTAATATCAAAGAACTAAAATTTGTTTATAGACATAATGGAAATAAACTAGCTAGGGCACTGGTAGCTTATATTTGAGAAGAGATATGGTGGCTATAGGCCTCTGAACTATGTTACAATGAGGCTCGAAGGCCTTTTTATTATTGAGAAACAATGGAAAACCCTAACCATCAAAAAACCTAACACTAGGAGATGAAGCACCAAAACTGTGTGCCTTGTTTGGGTAAATTGGTACTTCAACTTCCTGGGGACGTAACTTTGGCATATGATCTTCGTTTGATATGCTCAATACCTCGTCAAAAATCTCTATCTAAGGAATAAAACTTTTGAATGAGAAACATTGGTTGAAAACCCATGTTGCTCCCATTTTTCCAAAAAAACTTCGTTTAGGGCCTCAAAACAACTCCGGAAGTTCAGGACCCAAAATATTGCTAAAAATAGTAAAATGTGTTGAAACAAAAAAAATAAAAGAACCAATAGTGAGGGTCCAAATGGAATAGGTGGGTGGCCATCAGTATCCACCTGGATCATTCATGGCCCTTATGTTATCCATATAACAAAGAGATTAGGATGAGGCCTTCCTATCAATGATTTTTTTTTACATTGTTTCTCTAATGAACTCCATCCCAAAATTTCTCTCCATCCTAGAAAGTTTCCAATCCTCAAATTTCTCCATGGTAGGAAAATTGGTAGATGGGTATTGATGGTTGATAATGAATTTGAAAAGGAAGTGAATGAAGACTTCTCATGTATATGAAAACTAAGTCACAATTCAACTCATCTCATGGAAGCTGAGGCAATTGTATTCTTATTAAAACACACATGAAGGAAAAGACAACAAGTTATATGCATATAGGAAGTTGGAGCATGTCACCATGAATTCCAAGTGATTATACATAAGAAAAGTAATAAAACATAATAGAACAACAGACTATGTGTATAAAGGAAGTTGGAGCATGTAATCATGAATTCCAAGTGATTATACAACCAAAACACTAGAGAGAAGTAAAATACTAATATAAGAAACATACATAAGAATACAGATAAGAATCTCAGGTTTGAAATAGGATACTCCAACTCTATATTATTCATAGACAAATATTACAAGAGTAGTGCTTACATAACAGAACACTAATACAAAATTGTCTAGATATTTATGCAGAACACTATTCATTAAACACATGAATGTAGCAGGTGCATTTGTAAGCCCAAAGGGTAGGAATACAAATTCATAATGACCATACCTAATTCTAAATGTTGTTTTGTTGATGTCCTCATCTCTAATTATGAGTTGGTGATATCTGGTTCTTAAATCAATTTTAGAGAATATATTAGATCCTCTCACTTGGTCAAATAAATCTTATATACTTAGCAGAGGATACCTATTCTTAATGGTTAACTTATATTTAGTTGTTTGTAATCAATACACATTTTGAATGTGCCATGTTTCTTTTTAACAAATAGCATTGGTGCTCCCCAAGGAGACACACTTGGTCCGATGTACCATCTGTCAAACCATTCTTGCAATTGAAGTTTCAGTTCTAGTATTTTAGGAGTACTCATTCTATAGGGTGCTCTAGAAACAAGTGTAGCTCCTAGTACTAGTTCAATTGAAAAATAAATGTCTCTTTTAGGAGGTACATGGGGGATTTCTTCTGGAGACACATCCTTAAACCCTCTAATTATTGGTAAGTTTTCTACAGCCTCTAATTTTTCTTTTATGTCCCAACTCTTCCACTTATACAACATACACTTGACAACCTTTTCTTATTGTCCACTTTAGTTGTAATGTAGAAATTTTTCTGACAGATATTGGTTTCAATTTTCCTTTTTCTATCACAACTTTTCCTTCATCATCTATATAATGTATTGTTTTTTCTAATCAATTTACTATTGCTTTGTGTTTCTCTAACTAGTCCATTCCTACTAACAGATCGTAGGATCCAAGAGGAAAAATATTTAAATGCATTTCATTTTCATATCCATTTAAATTTACAACAGTTTTTAGAAGTTTATGGGTCACTTTTCTCTTTGTTCTTTTAGCTAACTGCACTAACCATACTTACTGATTTTATTTTCTTTTATCTTACACTTCTCCACTATCTATGGACTGACATAACTTAAATTTGCGCTTGGATCTATTAAAACAGAAACATGTTGTTCAACAATCATACCTTTAATTTCTATCATGGTTGATTAGTGTTCAGCCTGTAGATATTCTAATGCAGCACTGATCTTGGGAATGTTTTGAGAAGTCACGTAGTAGGTGAGGTTCTCCACATCCCCAACACTTTAATGGTTCTTTCATTTTTACAGCACCTTCCTTTTTTCTATTTGTATCCATTTGTTTAGACCTAGTATGTGATTGTCCTGGTTGGTTTTCTCCACTCTTATTAAATTTCTTTCTTAGGTGGTTTTTGCAAAAAAAATCAGATATGCTGGTTTTACTTTTTTTATATTTGAGTCACCCTTCCATTTCTCTTTATTTTACCTATTTTTCAACTGCTCATTTTTCCCTTTAAACTGCAGATAACATAATATTTCTTTACGAACAGCTTCATCTATTATTTTTTGATTATCAAATTCAATTCTTTCTTTATAGATAGTAGGTAGGCAGTTTAAAAATAATTATACTTTTCCCTTTTCTTCTGTGATATAAGGCACATAGCGAAGTAAGTTTGTAAATTTTGTAAGAAAATCATCAATTGTGAGTTGTCCCAATATTAGCTCATGAAATTTCTTCACTTTGTCATCATAATACCTCTCATTCAGGTATCTACACTTCAATTTGTCTTGAAAGTCTTCCCAGGTAACATTTTTTCTTCCAGCACGTGTACCATGTTTGTTTCTTCCCACCAAAGTGTGGCTTTACCCTGCAATTGGTAAATTTATAATCTGGCTTTCATATTGCTTTCATATTCACATACCTGGAAGTATTTAACCATATTCAGGAGCCAAGCTTCCACGTCCTCCTCCTTTTCACCATCAAAAGTTGGAAGTTTGATTTTGCGGAATTCCCCTTGTAACTCCTCTTTGTTTCTAGAATTATGTCGAGATTCTTCCCCACCCTCACACCATTCTAAGTTGGTTTCAACTTCTTTCCTCTTTTTTCCATGGTCTTCACTTTCGTGACTAAACCGTGAGGTTAATTCCCTTATCAACCTCTCTTGCTCTTGACTGGCTTGCAAGAATTGTTCATTGCTAGTCCTTAGTTGAACCATTTCACGTTGCATATCTCTTATCATGTCCAAATTTTGAGAATTTTGATCTGGTGGGTTTCCCACACACCCAAGATCCACGTACAACTCCCCTTCTTCATTCATAATAGTAATTGTTTGTTTTTACACTTCAATCACTATACATGACATTTAATTAGTACACCAATTTCTGAAAAGAAGAACAAATTTTATTTTCTTATTTTTCATAGCATTATAATTTTGGCTTTTTCTCTGTGGGGACACATAGCCCTAGTCTTTTAAGAAAGCTCCTTGATACCATTTGTAACAACTCTACTTAACCCAAAAAAAATTATATTTAAAAATGGAAATGACACTGCTTTTCTGTCCTTTACTTATTTTATTTTTATTGCATGAGTAATACCTTTCAGATTATTAATAAATAACTTTACCTCAGTTCTTATCTTGCATCATCAATATTTATTTTTATTTTTCACAACTTCTCTACATATGCTTAATCCCTATACTGTCCCCAGGAATTATCCTTAATTGATAATACATATGTTAAAGTTACCCTTAATGAATGTAGAGAATTTCAACTATAAATGATCACATTATAATTAAGGTATAGTATAATATATATTGACCTCAACATATATATATATATATATATATATATATATATGTGTGTGTGTGTGTGTGTGTGTGTGTGTGTGTGTGTGTGTGTGTGTGTAACTATACTTTTGGATATAATGTACCTATAGAATATTTAACAAAATATATTATATTTGAATTTCCCACTAGGGATGAACCATACCTTGGATATTTTTCGAATGTATATATATTTCCTATCCTCATAACCCTATCGTTACACCTTTATTTCCTTTATATGCACTAATCCACCTACTATATTAAAATCGATTTATAACAATATTTATAAGGTCTCGTACATATGGTTACTTATCTCCATTCCCATTAACCTTATGTATAATTGCTACGTAACTGAGATATCACCCTCACTGACATAACCATATAAATTTCCAGCCTCAGAATATATGTGATGATTGAAAAAATCTTTAATTGATTGTTTTTGTGGATGAAATATCCTATGTATTTAATTTCACTATTAGTTCTATTAACTAGACAACCATAACTTCAATTCCTTATCGTGTAGTTTTTAACACTCATAAATGTTTTCGTACCTATGGTAATGATCTTCACATGGGCGTTGTCACGGTAAGCCAAATGTATGGTCGACGTACTTTCATTTTGATGGTATGGATCTATTCGTATTTTTTCTCTACGTTAGAAGGATTTAGGTTAGGGTTTCAACATTGTTCATTCACTTGTCATTTTTTTCAACCCTAGCCGAGGACTTCCCTCTAATTTTTGGTTCATTTGTTCAAGTTATTCATGGTAAAATGACTCAGATTCGACCTCCTTGACGACATGTCTTTGACCCTCTATTGTTTGGTAAGTCTGGTTTATCTTTGTGTTTGTTTCTCCATTTTTTTTTGTATTAGAATTGTAATCGTTATTTTTTCTTTTTCATAGAATTTATACATGAAGATTTGTTACTTCTATGAGGTTATTTAATTCTGTGCATTCTCATTTTTAGTTTTCATACTCAATTTATTTGGTTGTTGTATGGATGGTATTCTTAATCCTTCCTCTGAACTCACCTTTCGGGGAATAGATGTATTATTCCACCTCCAACTATTCCTAAGTTATAGATTTTAATCTTCTAACCGAGTCTCTATTTCCTAGGTTTATCATTCACTGAATGGTTTTACCATAAATTGACTTTTACTTCTCCTTAGAAGAGAGAAGACTTTTATTTATATTGGTATATTTTTTTCGATTGGAATGTGGACTGGATTTTCCCCAAATTCATTTACCAAATTATTGATTTTTCACTTGGGTTTAAAATTAATTTGGATTAACTTTGATATGGATCTCTTGTAGAATTTCTTAGTGAATTTCCACCTTCCCCTCCAAATCATTTTTTTGGGAAATAGTTAGTTCTTATTTCTGAGTTTGATAAAATATTTTTTCTATCCCTTTCTTCTATCTGAATGGTTAATTCCACTCCTTCTTGGTATAGTATTTGAAATGATTTTGGTTTGGATTGAACTATAATGGCTCTAATGTTTTTAACCAATCTCGATTTCACCGTATGGTGAAAATTTGATATGCACTCCCAGTGTGCCATCGTAATTTTTGTATAATGGTCATGTCATTAGGTTATTAAAATATACCATTTTATCTGTGTTTGTTATATAGTCACCTTGTTTCTCATTTACGGCCTTATTTCCCAATGGTGTTGCTTGTATACTTATATTCAATTTTAGAATTATTCTTTAATTCTCCTTCTTCACTTAATTAATGTTCTCTCTATCAATTTATTTTTGAATGATACACATCTATTCCTACTTCTATGGATAAGATATTTAGCAACGTATAACACGTTTCTACCTCAAATATTTCTATTTTTATCTTCAATGATATAGGGTTTAACTTTTTCTAATAATCACTTTATCGTTCTAGAAATTCAATTTAATTTCTTGGCACCCTAAGATATAGGGTTAAATTCATTAAATTTCAAATAAACTAACCAATGTTTTTGTATTCTAATTTATGGAAAATTGCTACATACATTTTATCATAACCCTATGTACTTCCTATATATATATATCCTTCCAAAAGTTATATATATTCAGGACACAGAGAGAGCCATTTGAACATGGACTTTAATGTGGTTTGCGGATAGTTCATAACTTCCTTATTTATGCTGTTAGTGTAAGACTCTGCCCTATTTCGAATCTAATAATTTATATTTTAATAAAAAATCTGAATGTCACTTAGATTGTAATTTCTCACAATAAAATAGAATTATTATTGTTATCTTTTCTTCGAATAATTTTTGTTTTTCCAATACGGGAACAAACCTCTTGTTCTTGATTTGTCAATTTTTCACCATTGCTCATACCTAATTTACTATTTTTCAATCATCAACACAGGTATCTATTTTTCAATCTTGTAGTTGAATTATAAATCTCAATATGTATTTTAATTGATTGTAAGTAGCACACTTATTTTATTTCATGTATTTTTTGAATGTAATATCTCGCCATTTTCTTGTACAAGAATAATCTCTTCTGGTATTTTAACCAGGTACAATTTTAAATATTTATTATTATAACAATTTCATTTCATCATTATTTTATAATAACTGATGTGATTCTAACACTATTTTATGTGTTTACTTACACGTAAATTATGTTACCCAGAATTTCCTCACAAATTCTTCAAATTATTATCAAAGGCTGTGACGACAATTTTCGTCTACCTCCTGGTTAGTCGTTCAAGTGTACAGATTTTAGTCATGTGATTCTATTGATATTTATCAATGTATATGTACATTCTATAATTCATTTTAGTAAAAACTGAGTTTCATTCAATATAACTTGGATAGTTGCAACTGATATTTTACTTGAGTTTTATTATATTTTTCTATTCATCTCTACCAGAGGAATTTCACATAATTTGAACGGTTATATAAATGGTTTGTGATTGCCTTTTCATATGCATGTTTCATCTATATGTATGAATAAAAATATTGCCTCTATATGTATGCATGTTTCCTAAATTAGGAAATTGTAAAAATTGTATAGTTTAAATCTGAAGTATGTTAATTGTACAAATTTATACTTTCTTAAGGTAAGTGCAATAAATCATTCAAATGAATACATATATATTTCAATATTAGTTTATAGAAAGAACTATGTATTTCTACTATTCTTGTCGATGTTTCTCTTAGTACAATTAGAATTATGTTTGATCCCAATGATGTGTTTTATATCTGTAATAAAAAAATTAACATATAACTAATAGCAGATTTAAACCCTTCTCTTTGGGTTTAGATATTTTGTGTGTTGGTCAACTATTTATTGAATTCTATGTAACTATAGAGACAAATTAACTATACCTGCTATATTTATACTTTTTTTAAATACATATGAAACTTTATTTCCAGGGACACAATACCTTATCATAAAGGCTTGTAATTCAAGATATAAAGTTTTCTGTTAAAATCATAACTAAATCGCATTTAATATTAATCAAATATCATCTTTATAATAGAATCGTAAGACAAAATTTAACAATTGTGCATACCAATTTTGGTAAAGACTATTTTCCACCCAACATTGAGCTTTCATCCACAACTCCCCTTGAGCAGCGACCAAATCCTCCAAAGTGTAGACAACTTCTTGTCTACTTAGGAGTGGATTATTTAAGCTTTCTTTCCCTTAGCATATTTCCATAACTGCGTCCAATTAATTTAAGATGTTATTTTTCTTTAGCCTAGATTTTACTTTTATTTTTTCCACAAAAGCACTTTAAAACTAGTTTTTTGCTCTTTCTAGTTTTCTTTAACCTCTTCTGAGTAAATTTCCACTTTAATAAGGTATCTATTAGATTCTTACCTCTGATCTAATATTTCTATTTTATTTTATCTTTTTCTCCAAGGATTTTTGGATATTTTGGGAAAGTATTTGGATTTAATTCCATCCACATGGACTTGAAATCTTGGTCTCTAGTTTACTCTAGTCTTTTCACAATAATTAAATTACACATTTATTTAATTTAAAAATAATATGTCCATATATAGTTTTCCTTAAGGTCCACTTAACCTTTAGGATTCTCAAGTGTCTAAATAAAAGTAGAAAAATAGGTATATTACATCTAGCCTAACTTACTCTAGACTATCGTGTTGTAGACTAACCTACACTTACCTACTCTAGCCTATCTTACTCTATCCTAACCTACTCTAGCCTATGCTAGCCCAACCTACCCTACTCTAGCCTAGCCTACTCTAGCCTACTCTAGCCTACCATAGTCTACTCTAGAATAACCTAAATTATTCTAGCATAACCTAGCCTAATCTACCTTACTCAACTCTACTATATCCAAACCTACTATAGCCTAGACTAACCTAGCCTAACGTACTCTAGCATAGCCTAACCTAGCCTAACCTAGCGTACTCTAGCCTGGCATAACCTACTATAGCCTAACCTACTCTTACCTACTCTACCCTAGGCTAACCTACTCTAGCCCGACCTTCTCTAGCCTATCCTAACCTATCCTAGCCTACAATAGCATAACCTCGCCTAACCTACACTTGCCTAGCCTAACCTAGAATAACCTAGCCTAACCTAGCCTAATATAGCTTAGCTTACTCTAGTCTATCCTCGCCTAGCCTAGCCTAGCCTAGCCTACTCTATCTTAGCCTAGACTAGCCTAACCTACCCCAGTATACTCTATCCTAACATAGTTTAGCCTAGCTTAGCATACTCCGGCCTATCCCACTCTAGCCTAGCCTACTCTAGCCTAATCTAGTTTAACCTAGCCTACACTAGCCTAACCTAGCCCACGCTAGCCTA